>CM053597.1:68824078-68892282 GCA_028646575.1 Pseudocheirus occidentalis
TATTTAACCATGCCCCAATTGATGGGCATCCCCTTAACTTCCAGTTTTTTGCCACCACAAAGAGGAGCTGCAATAAATATTTTTGTACATATGGGTCTTTCTCCCACTTCTATGATCTCTTTGGGCATTACTGGGTCAAAGGATATGCAATTATTTATAGCCTTTGGGCATAGTTCCAGATTGCTCTCCAGAATGTTTGTATCAGTTCACAGCTCCACCAACAATGCATTAGTATTCCAATTTTTTTTCCCATTGTTCACTCCATTGGTTACAATTCTTCTATGCAACCAGACTATTGTACAATGTGAAAGTATTTGCAGATCCCATACTTGATTGTATGCCACCATGGTGGAGGGGTGGTGAAGGGAGGGGAGAAAAATTGAAACTCAAGGGATTGTGGAACTGAATCTTGTAAACTAAAAGTAAATAAACAAGTCAGTGAAAAAAAATAAGGGTATCCTATAATGACCTGTTTTTGCTGAAGCCATTCTGGTTCTCTGCAATTATTACTTCCTTTTCTAGATGCTTGTTAATGACCTCTTCAATAATATGTTCTTCAATTTTCCAAGAGCCAAAGTGAAGCTCACTGGCCTGTTTTCAGACTATTTTCTCTTCACTTTAAAAAAAAATTGGGATGACATGTCTTACATCAGTTCTACAGTAAATACATCTCCAGTTACCCACAACTGATAATCACTGACTCACCAGTCACATTTGCCAGTTCCCTCAGTACCTGAAAATGTAGTTCATCTTGGTCATGCAGACTCCAATTTATGAATGGTTCTTTAACCATCTCCTTATTTATTTGGGCATCAGTTCTCTCAAAGACTGATTGGGGATGTTACTCTCTTGCTAAAAAATTTCCAAGAGACCTCGAATTCCAAGCAAATAAATCACAGCTTCCTATTACTTACAGAAAAAAGTCCAAATCCTTTAGTTTAGCATTCTGGCCTCAATCTAAGACCTTTCCAACCTTATCTTCCAACAGCGAAATCCTCTGCCTAGACCATGTCTTCAAACTCACTTTGCATTATTTGCACCATTTTTCCCTGCAGAGCATAATGAATGGCTTGAAGTTCCCCTCGGCAGCTCTGGGACCACAGGGGTTATCTTCACCTTTCATACCACTTATCATTCAGCGTCACTTTCTGTCCCTCAACTAGAAGCAACTTGAGAAAAGGTATTGTCTTTTATCTTTTGTTATATCCCCAGCACTTGCAGTCTCTGGCACATAATAGTAGCTATTTAGTCAATATTTATTTACTGTCTTCTCCTTAGGCAGCTCAGTGGCATAATGGATAGGGTGCCAGGCCAGAATTCAGGAGGACTCATCTTCCCGAGTTCAAATACAATCTCGGACATTTATTATCTGTGTGACCTGGGCATGTCATTTATCCCTCTTTGACTCAGTTTCGTCATCTGTAAGATCAGCTGGAGAAGGAAATGGCAAATCACTCCAATATCTTTGCCAAGAAAACCCCAAATGGGGTCACAAACAGTCAGACACAAGTGAAACTACTGAACAAGAACATATTTTCTCTTTAAGATCCAGCTCAAGTCCAGCTTATTCTAATCTCTTCACAGGAAACTTTATGCAACCATGTCAGTCTACACTGGTTTCAGCCTTCTCTGAACTCCTAGTTATTTGTCTCCATAACTCTAATTTGTCAATTGATTATACATGGTTGTGCCATTTTTTCTTTACTGTTACATCACATATTACTTAACCTTTCATGTTTCTAGCTTTGTATCCTAGGCTGAGAGTACAGTTGTTTGAAAAATCATAGAAACTGAGAGCTAGAAGAGACTTTGGGAAAAATCTGTCTCATCAGTGGGACTTCCAAAGCTGAGTATTATTCTTGGATACAGAAAAGCCCCAAAGAGCTCAAAGAACGAGAAATGATAGTTCAAAGACAACTAGCCACAGAACCCAAATATGTTTATTTAGCTATTGTCTCCACCAGAAACAATATAGTTACTACTACATCAACCAGCTTATGCTGTTGGTGACCTGAGAAGCCACTTCTCAAGTTTGTTAGAGAATTATTAAAGTGGGCACTGTGCCCACTTTAAGTGAGGAAGCTCATATTAAATTGGTATCCTCAGGGACTTTGGTCCTGTAATGTCTGGTAATTGACCCAAACATATATCAGTATATTACGCTAGGACACATCAGGCATTGCTCCAAAGAAAATGGGTCTAATCTTTTGTGCTCCCAGGAGATTAGGAACCTTTGCCAGAGCCCTGCCTGTTTGTTATCTATCATGGGTGGCAAGAGGGATTTGGGAAGAATTCACCCAAGCTAGCCAGGATACTGGCAGTATTAGCTGTAGGAAAACTGTATAGACTCATATCTGAAAGGAAGGTTCTGATGTTATTTCCAATAGCAAATGAAAAGTATTAGGGAAAAGGCAACATTTTCTCCATCTAGACATTCTTCATTTTACTAAAGACAAAACTAGGGCAGAGAGAGGTGACTTAGGTTGCTCAGTGCCACATACCTAATTAGAAGTGGCATTGGGATTGGAACTCAGGTCTCCTCATTACCAGGATGATTCTTCCCCTGTTGTTCACTGTCTTGACATTATGTGTGGCATGTTATTCTAGTATCAATGAATGACATTTCTTCTCTTTTTCCTTATTATGTTCAGGAAGTTAGCTTCTTCATCAGTGAGACCCTGGAACTTCTCCATGGCCAAGAAATAAGTGCCAACTGCAGAAATTCTATGTTGATATATCCCCTAGTTCATAGGATTTAGAGCAGGGAAGGACCATTGAGATCATATAAGCAAATCCCCAAATTTCACAGATGAATCATCTGAGGCCCATACTAGTTAACTGGCTTGTCCAAGTTACAGAGGTAGGAATAAGGAGAGAGGAAATTACCTCCCAAGTCACTGTATTACAATGTCAGTGCTCCTTCTAAGACACCATGCAAGCTGGTTAGTCCCATTCCTTCCTTTTATTATTTATTAAACGTTTTGGTCTCCCTCACTCCCAGTTAGTTCTATACCCCCTCTTTCTTTCCTTTTCTTCCCCCTCTAGTTTTCCGTTCTCCAAAGAAGTATTAGAAAGGGAGCAAAACCTGACTTAATGAATTGCAATTCAATTGACTATTTGCAAACCAATGGGAAACCAATGTACCATAGGAACAAATTAACATTCAGCAGGCAAAGGACAAAGGAAGATAATAATGAGGACAAAATTATAAATAAGACATGGCCCTGCTTTTGAGCTAATAATAACAGTAGCTAACTTTTATATAACACGTTAAGGTTTGCAAAGAGCCTAACATTCACTACCTTGTCTAATATATAGCTTACCTAACAACCCATCTTCCCTGCCCAGTTGTATTTTCTTATTTTAATTAAATTCTAGTCATCCACCAACACCATATGTATCATTTTAAAGCCATTCAGTGCTATCTCTGGATGAGGACCAATTTTTGCTACAGATGAGAAACAGCATCACTGTTCCTTACCTTAATTAGAACCACAGAATCTCAGACTTGGATGAGACCTCAGAGCTCATTGTGTCCAACTGCTTGAAGTCAAGCAAATTTTCTCTCTCGTTACTTCTGAACTTAACTAGAATGCATAAATAGTGTTCTGGCACTATAGAGAAGGCCATGATCTCCTAAGTCTTCTTAAGTGACTGCATCTGAATTCTTCACTAGAATTCTTCATTATATACACAAGCACTGTTAGTATAGGGTGACTAGTTATCATCACCAAAAACTCTCAATTCTTCTAACCCTCTGATCACTCCTCTGCTTGATCATCTGCTGTGCCGCACACTTTATTCATGAGTGCCCTTCAAGGCTTTGCTCCGGTCTCTCTTTTCTTTTCTCTTGGTGACTTTATTAGCTCCCATGAGTTTAATGATCACATCAATGTAGGTGATTCTCATATCTCTTTAAAATGATAATTATAATAGATAACATTTATATACTCACCACTTGAAGGTTGGCAAAAATACTTTATGTATATTACCTTATCTAATCCTCACAACCAAGCTGAGAAGTACGCACCATTATTATGCCCATTTTTACAGCTGAGGCCAAGTAACTTACCCAGTCAGATAGCTACAAAGAATATGAGAAAGGATTCAAATTCAGGTCTGTCCAACTCCAAGTTTAGGGATCTGTCCACTGTTACATCTAGCTCCCTATCCAGCCTTGATGTCTCTCTCTTGGACTCTAGTCCTACATCATACATTGCCTACTGAACATTTTGAAATGGATATTTCGTAAGCATCCAAAATTCAACAAGTCCAAAGGAGAACCAATCTCTCTCCACAAAGGCACCTCCCTTCCAAACTTCCCTATTTCTGTTGAGTGTTTGACCATCATCTTTGCACAGGTTCTCAACTTCATTAGCATCCTGGCCACTTCACGCCCCCTGTATCCAATCAGTTGTCAAATCTTGTTATATTTACCTCCACAGTATCTCTTATATGTATCCTTTTTCTCTCTCATCACAAGGTAAGATTTTTCATACAGGCTCCCATAGATTCTTGGCTGGAGTTTTACAATAGCCTCCTAACTGATCTTCCTACCTGTAGCCTCTCCTCATCTTCCACGCAAATGACAAAAATGATTTTCCTAAAGTGTAGGTTTGACCATGTCACTTTTCTACTTAATAAATGATGGAGAATGGCCAACTGAAATACGTTCACATTAAGGGCCTGGTAACTGTGTTATGTAAGTGCCAAGCATCATGTTTTTCTTACAGTAAGTGCTTAATAAGTACAGGTATGTCTTAGAGATATCATGGGTTTGGTTCCAGCCCACTGCAATAAAGTAAATATTGCAGTACCACAAGTCATATGATTTTTTTTTGCTTCCCAATGCATATAAAAGTTATGTTTATACTATACCATAGTCTATTTAGTGTATAATAGTATTATATCTAAAAATAATGTACATGCTTAATTTTAAAATACTTTATTGCTAAAAAAATAAAACCCACTAGTCATCTTCTGAGCCTTAAGTGGGCTGTCTCTTTTTGCTGGTAGAGGGCCCTGCCTCAGTGTTGATGGCTGATGACTGATTAGGGTAGTAATTGCTGAAGGTTGGGATGACTGTGGCTATTTCTTAAACAGCAATGAAAGTTGCTGCATTGTTTAACTCTCTTTCTCACTTGAACACTTAGAGATCATTGTAGGATTATTAATTGGCCTAATTTCAATATTGTTGTGTCTCAAAGAATAGAAAGGTTCGAGGAGAGGGAAAGAGATGGGTATGTCCAAAATGGTCAAACCCTCAAAAGAAATAGGAATATTGGAAGGGAGGTGTATGTGGAAGAGATGGCCAGTCAGCGGAGCAGTCAGAACATACACAATATTTATCTATTAAGTTAGCCAGCTAATATGGGCACAGTTCATGCATGATGCCTCAAAATAATTATAATAGTTAACATCAAGTATCACTGATCACAGATCACCATTAACAGACATAATAACAATGAAAAAGTTGAAATGTTATGAGAAGTACCGAAATGTGACATAGATGGGAGCACATGCCATTGGAAAAATAATGTCAATAGACTTGATTGACACAGGGTTGCCACAAACATTCAATTTGTTAAAAAAATCTAATAATATTATTTATATTATATAATAAATAAATAATAAAATAAAAAATAAATAACAATAAAGTGAAGCTCAATGAAGCAAGATGTGTCTATAGTTATTGAGTGAGTGAATGAACTGAAGCATCTGGGATGGTTTGACCTGGAGAAGAGATTTGAGGAGACTTTACAGGTAATTCCAAATATTTGAAGAACTACCATGAATAAAAGGAAATGAACTTGTTCTGTGTTTCTCTGGGGCAGAGAACCAGAAAGTAAACTGGAGGCAGATTTTGGTTCATTATAAGGAAGGTGCTTCTTACAACGGGAGCTGTCCAGCAATGGAATGGACTCCCTCCTAAAGCAGTGAGTGACCCAACCTTGGACATGTTCAAGCAATGGCTGGATGACCTCTGACAGTGGTATGATAGAAGGAGTGTCTGGAGAGGGTGGAATGGACCTCTAAGATAACTTCTCTTTCTCTACATTTCTATAATTCTCGTTCCATTATTAACAGGTTTTCTGCTGTCTCTGGGGAAGACATCAAAATGAGGAAATTGACAGTGTTCCCCTCTTTCTAACCCCTGCAATATGGAGGTAGCTTCCCCATGTAGATGTAGAACAAACTGATTGTCATTTAGGGTCCTTTCATTATTAGTACTTGGCTGGTTGTTCTTCCAGCCCTAAGTGAATGCTGTTGTTTCCCTGTCTACAAGAAGGATGGATTTCACTATTACTTTAGGTCAGAGGTTCTTCATAATTTTTCATGTAATAGATCCCTTTGGTGATCTAGCAGGGCCTAGGAACCCTTTCTCAGAATATTTTAAAATGCATAAAACAAAATATGGGGGATTAGAAAAGAAACCATACTGAAATACAGTTTTCTTTTTTTTTAAAGTTCACAGACCTTAAGTTCACTCCCTGCTCTAAATTATGCTGGGCCTTAATGTAATCTACTGTAATTCTAATCCGTATCAACGTGAGCCGAGTCAGCCTTTTTAATGCCTTCGTGGCACTGATGTCAGGCTTCAAAGAGATGTACAGACTGGTCACATCCCTCCCATTTACTGTCAAAGCAGGAAAGCACTACAGCTCCCAGCCACATTTCTAGTAGGAAAAAACCTAGTGTAGGATTTGCATTTCCTGGAGTTCCTGGGAAGCATTCCCAGCTCAAGTAAACAAACCTATTAACAGAGATTATTGGGATTAATGAGCAAACTGTATACACATACAAATGAAGAAACAGAAATCCTACAACACAGACATTTCTAAACAATGCTCTACAAATACTTTGTGAAGCACTGAAAGTCTGTAACTAATATTTTTAGGGACTCCAGAGTGATAAAATTCAACATTTTCCATTCCTATGCTTCCCTCTCTGGGATTCTATTTGTCTCTGAGTCAGCTCAGCCAGAAGCTCAAAGGTCAAAGAAGCTTGAAAGTCAGAGACTCTCAACTCCAAGTGTGAAGATCACTTTGGGATTTAACTCTAGGCCCAAACTCCTCTGGGCTTTGTGGATTTGGCAAAATAAGAAGAGTAACTCACATCAATATGGTCTTTTAGGGTTTGTAAGCTCTTAACATACATCATTTCCTTTGATCCTTACAAAAACTCTGTAATATCAGAGGGCATTATTACTCCAATTGTTCAGAGCTAGAAACTGAGACTCAGGAAGGCTCAGGCCTAGAATTAACTCCATGGACAATGAGTGTCTGAAGTGAGATCTGGGCTCCGGTCTTTCTGAGTACAAGTTCAACTACTGTCTCTCAGCTAAACTAGACTCTCTGTGCTGAGATGGGTAGGAGTCTTGAGCTTTTCATTTGATTGTGCTTGAGAGGTGACTGTGAAAATGGGATGGGGTACAGAGGACGATATAGTAGCTAGGTGGTGCAGTGGATAGAGCACTGGGTGTGGGCTCAGAAGATTTGTCTTCATGAGTTCAAATATGCTCTCATACACTTACTAGCTGTGTGACCCTGCGCAAGTTCCTTCACTCTATTTGCCTCAGTTTCTCCAACTATAAAATGATTTGGGAGTAGGAAGCAAATCACTCCAGTAGCTTTGCCAAGAAAACCCCAAATGGGGTTACAGAGAGTTGGATGTGACTGAATGACAATAGAGGAAAATCAAGCTCACTCAAACCAATTTTTAGACAAATCCACCAATCAAAATAAAGAACGGGAAGGGGTGAATAATGATTTTGTGTTCACTTATAGACATCAAAGATATTCATGGACTGTATCACAAAGGAAACCCTTCAATAAACAGTTGTATGCATGGAAATTGCTTTAAAAATGGAAATAAGCCACCTGAGAATCACTAGATCATGGGTTTATATCAGAGGATTACAGATTTTCATCTGGTAGGAACTTAGAAGTCATCTAGTCTAAACCCTTAACTTTATACAGGAGGAAACTAAGGTCCTTATAGGTACAATGACTTGCCCAAGATTGTATACCCATGATTGGCACAACCATGATTTGAAATCTATTCAAATGTTCTCTAACTGGAAATCCAATACTCTTTCTCCTATACCTCACTGCTTACTTTCCCGTACCTATAGCAGACAGGGGTTCAAAATCCACCCTAAGTTAGACTAAGAGTTTCAGTCCTCCTGTTAGTATTATCTACCTTCCTATGTATATGTTATGTGCTCCCCATTATACTCTGGCCTTTTCCCAGGCTTCAACCCTCTTAGCTTCTCCACAACTTTTGACATAGATGATTGCTTCCTCCTCTTAATGGATGCTCTTTTTCTCTGGCTTCCATGAATCTGCACTCTCTAAAACTGCTGGAATCTTCCCTTTAGTCCTCCCTCAATGGCCCAAAGGCTGCCCTGAATGATGTGGCAGTCAGATAGGGGAGCAATATGGCTATACATAGCACTTAGATGAGATGGGAATCACCAACAAAAAGCCTTCCAGTGAGATGGCAGACCACTAAGTCTTGCTCTCCACTGCAGCTGCTGCTATACCCTCCATATCCCTGAACAGAGTCACCTAACCTGCTGGTTTATGGACCCTATGGACCCTGGGACCTTGCTAGCAATTCTTTTGCCCTTAGAACTTGCAGCCTTTTAAAAAATCTTCTCTATAAATGAATTCTTTTATATATGTTGCCTCCTCAACTAGAAGATCAGCTCCTTGAGAGTGGAGACCATCTCATTTCCTT
Source organism: Pseudocheirus occidentalis (assembly GCA_028646575.1). NCBI lineage: Eukaryota > Metazoa > Chordata > Mammalia > Diprotodontia > Pseudocheiridae > Pseudocheirus > Pseudocheirus occidentalis. The sequence goes on from CM053597.1 coordinate 68,832,821, forward strand.
TATATATCCAGCACTTAAGTTCTTGATAAAGGCTTGTCCATTCATTCATTCATTCATTCACATTTTCCTGGTTCTCCATCTTCCTTTCTAATCACTCCTTTGTCTCCGCTTGGCTTCGCATCCTCTTCTTCCTAATTGGATTATGCACCTAAAGGTCTATCCTTAGACACCCCTCCATAATACATACTCTTTCCCTTGACGATCCTATTCACATCTACCCAATTTAATCTAAAAAGCATTTATTAAGCAAGTGCTCTGTGCAAGACACTGTTACAAAGATATAAAGACAGAATGAAAAAAACTTATATTCTACTGAGAGTGAGGAAGAGGGTAAACAGATAAGTATAGACATTATTAATTTGAGAAAGAGGAGATTAGAATCACAAAAGTAACCAGGGAAGGCTTCCAGATGGCAAATGAGCTAAGCCTAGAATGAAACAAGTACCCACTATGTGCCATGTACTGTCCAAAGTTCTTTCAAATATGATCTTATTTGGTCCTCACAATGACCCCAGAAGGTGGCTGACATTTTACAAGTGAGGAAATTGAGGCAAATAAAGGTTAAGTCATTTGTCCAGGGTTACACTGCTAATACTTGCCTGAGGTCACATTGGAACTCAGATCTTCCTGACTCAGGCTCAGGCCACTCTTATATACTGCACCACCCATCTGCCTCTGGGCATTCTAACCATGGAACCTAAGAAGCAAAGGCAAAGAGGGAACATCTTCAAGAAATGGGGTTAGAAATTGGGTTGTTGTGGGGGTTACTAGGATAAAGGCATGGAAGCAGAAGGATATTAAGTTCAATGAATAAGTATGTCAGTTTGACTGAAATATAGATGGTGCCAAGTTCAATAAATCTAGGAGGAGAGATTGATTTCAGTCTTTAAATATTTTTTTCTAGGGGCGACAGAGAGCAATGAGTGTGACAGTGACATGTTCACTCCTGATAATCCTTACGCAGATGATCATACACCTAGTCTTCCTTGAACTCCAGATCTGTTAAAGGATGAGCAGCTCCATCTGTCTATAAGGCACTTCCACCTCAGTGGTCCATCAGCACAAATTTAATAGGTCCCAAACCAAACTTGCTATCATTTGTCCTAAACTAGCTCCCACCTCTGATTACAGTTATTTCTGTCTTGGACACCACCATTCACCTTCCCTGCCATGTTTGGAACACTGTGCTTGTCTCTGCCTTTTTATCTCCATTGCTCTCATATCTAGTTACCAAGTCCTATTGATTCGACCTCTACAACCACTTTCAAATCTAGCATCTCTTCCTCTGTACCAGTGCCTCCACCCTAGTACATTCCCTTTTTACTACTCCCCCTGCCTATACTGATAGAAGTCTTCTAGATAAAAATACTAATAAAGTAGATTTTGTCCTCTCCACTATCTTCCCTCCTTCAGCCCATCCTTCACAGAGTTGCCAGGATAATCCTTCTTTGGTACATATGGTCCTATTACTCTTCTGCTGAAAAATGATCAATGGCTCCCTACCACCTAAAAATTAAAGCTTAAATTCCTTTTGGGGAGTGGGGGGGCAGCAGGGTGGCATTTCAGGCTTTCCATAATCCAGGGTCCTTACTCTACTACTTTGCCTCATGTAGTTTTACTCCATGTAGTTTTTTTTCTTTAGCTAGACTGGACTTCCCTACTCCCCAAACATGGCTGCATTCTTCCTGCCTTGTGTCTCAGTACATGTTATTCTCTATGTTTCAAATGCCCTCCTGCCCTCTTTTTGCCTTCACAGCTTGCATCTTTTCCCACCATAAATTTGTGTTATATCTATTGAGTACACAACTTTATATGTGCATGTTGTCTCCTCTGACTAGAGTATAAGCTCCTTGAAGGCAGGAATTGTTTTCACTCTTGTCTTTGCATCCCTAGCACAATGCCTGGCAAATAGTAGGTACTCAATATGTGCTTGTATTTGATTTGATTCCTTCTCGACCTTTCAAGACCAATCTAAGTGCTCTCCTCCTCCACGAAGCCTTTTTGGATTGGCTCTGTTGATGATGATCTTTCCCCTTAGACTTCATACTGTACTATGTTTTGTAATTTTTCATAGTAGACAAAAACCCTTTATTTTGTATTTTGGGGGTGGGGGATCTCTGTGTCCTCATGGCATGCTGCTTTGGCCCTGCCCGCTTTCCTCCTACACCACTCTGAAAAAGTTGATAATTTATACTAGAAAATTCCATGTCCCATGTTTACATGGCCACAGCCTCAGGGACGATACCTAGCATGTGGCTTACTATGGCAGAATCTAGCCCATCCCTATAAAGTCCATAGATCTCAGGGGCAGCCAGCTGCCCTCTGGGATGGTACTGAAGGACTAGAGCATCCCCCACATTGAAGGGGCGGAGCTGTGAGTGGTCGGTTAAGATAGGGCTCTGCTGTGTCTATTGGCAGGCTGCCTAAGGACCACTGCCAACTTCTTCCTTCTCCTCTATTGCCCAAAGGTCATAGTGTCCAAGGTTTCAGTGACCTTCATGCTGATGTCCTTCCCTTGACTGCTTCTGCCTGGCTCCTACTCCAATGTGCCTCACCTGTTTACATGAAGCTTTTTCTCTCCCTCTACCCTCACCCCAAATGTGCTACTGTCTTTTCCAAAACTTACTTTGTATCTATTTTGTATTAACCTAAATATGCATCTGTCACCCACCCCAAGAAGACTGAATGCTCCTTGACAGCAATAACTGTTTGGCTTCTCCTCCGTCTTTGCATCCTCACCACCAAGCAGGGCACCTCATGCATAGCTGATGCTTAATAAGGGCTTGTTGGAAGCCGGATTTAGGCCTTGGGACTAATAAGTGAATTAAAATTCAATGCAATGAAGGCCTATCACTTTATACATTCCTGTCCTTTCGATTTTGTGAAAAACTTCCCAAAGCAGATAGCTAGAATAGTCTAGGAGCTCTCTACCATTCTTACCCTGTAATACTGCGCATTACAGTTATCTATGGGTTATTACATGATAACTGAGTATATAATATGTAATAATGAGCATATAATATCATATTAGATACAGTTATCTACTAGACTGTAAAAGATGTTATCTAAACTCGGTGCCTCCCTCAGCCACAGAGGAATTTAGTAAACCGCTGTTGAAAGAATGAATATACTTCTACCATCTAGCATGGAGCGGCAAATAGCTGTTTAATAAAATTTTTTGGAAGAATATGAGGATGAGGGTGACGGCGGGCAAAGGGATGGGGATCTGATTTAACTGGCTTCCCATCTTTCTAGGGTGGCTAGGTGGCGCAATACATGGAGTGTGGGCCCTGGAGTCAGGCAGATTCATCTTCCTGAGTTCAGATCCAGCCTCAAACACTTACTGGTTGTGCGACTCTGGGCAAGTCACTTACCCATTTGCCTCAATTTCCTCATCTGTAAAATGAGCTGGAGAAGGAAATGAGAAACCACTCTAGTTTCTTTACCAAGAAAACCCCAAATGGGGTCATGCAGAGTCAGACATGGCTGAACATCTTTTGGATGAAGGTTTTGGGAGGTTACTTTAAGAGACAGTGGTTTTCAAAGTTGCCCAGCTAGAGAATATAAGGTGACCAAATGCTATTCAGAGAGTTGGTTTCTGAATGTGGGCTAAACAGAGGTCACAAATGGCACTTTAGGAGGGAGGACTTAACTCGGTGTTAGCTCAAACATCTCCGACTCTTTGAAGAGCAGAGCTCAAACGCAGCTTCCCTATGAATTGCCCCAGCAGCGAAATGAAAGGGACGTTGACCGACCTTATTTTCAGGATGATACTCCTGTTACTAACCCTCTCTATGAGATGAGATGAGATAACAGATGGGAGAGCAGTTTTGAAAAAAAAAAGTTAAAAGCGCCATACAAATAGAAGGGATTATTACCATTATTATTATTAGCAAAGAGCCTAAGACCAAAGTAGGTTCTAAAACTCTTTTGAATAGTGAGTTTAAATCTCCCCTTTTCATGGCCTTGGGGCATGAAGATGAATGAGATCTCCTCCACCCACTTGCCAGGTTTTCATTTTTCAGTGGTGTGTGTGTGTGTGTGTGTGTGTGTGTGTGTGTGTGTGTGTGTGTGTGTAAGTACCAGTGTGCAGGTGTCCAGCCAAGAGGCCTTTCTACCTGACCAAACTCCAACACAAATCAACATTTGGGCTGTTTCTACATAGAAGAGGCAACATGGTGTCCTTGATAAAGTCCTAGACTTGGAATTAAGAAGGCCTGGGTTCAGCTCCTGCCTCTGATACGTACTGTGTGACCCTGGACAAATTATTCAGACTCCCTAAAGTTCAATTTCCTCAACTATAAAGTAGGGATTAGAATAGTTCCTTCTCAGGGTTATTGTGAGGCTTGAAGGAGACGATGTTGGTGGAATAGTGACTAAAGCATTGGACTTGGAACGAGAACAACCTTAGTTCAAATATAACTTTAGATACTAGTTGTGCGGCCTTGGGAAAATCACTCAGCCTCTGTATGACTCAGTTTCGTCACCTGCAAAATGGAGATCATAATAGCATCTGCCTCACAGAGTTCTTGAGAGGATCCAATATGATCATCTATTTAAAGCACTTTGCAAATCTTAAATTATATAAATATTAGCTATTCTTCTTAATAATAATGTTTTAAAGAGCTCTAAAAATATCAGCTATTATTATTATTTAAAATCCAATTAACACTACTCAGTCAATCCAACTTGGCCTAGCTCCTTACCAGTCCAGGTCACCTTCAAATCCATTCGCTGGTCATCAGTCAGAAAACATTCAATGAAGTCCAATAGGACCAGCCTCAGTCTACTTGACCCACTGAACCTGATTTCTAATCCCTGGTTTGAATCCCAGCTCTGTCACGTAGTATACATAACCCTTAACTTCTCTGGGCCTCTCTTCCTTATCTATAAAATAAAGGGCTTAGACTCGGTGGCCCCTCATATTCCTTCCAGCTCTGAGTCTATGATCGAAGGATGCTGGATAGGCTGTGATATGATAATGTGAGGGCATTCCATAACAGAGCCAAGAGAAGCTACCACTAGGGTGTAATGGCAGTCGTAGCTTTTTCAGAAATCCATGGTTTAACCTCAGCTTTCCATTTGAGGGCTTACATATGTTATCTTTGGAAAGTCGAAGCAAACTGAATTTACAATCCATTCTGTTTCACATTCCCACGAATTATACAGCTTTAGATGCCTGACCGAGGAGCTTCTCCTGGTGGCATACACAAGCAAGGCAGCCGTATCACCTTCAAAGGGCCAAACAGGAGGTGGAATACTCTATTTATAATTTGGGGGATTTTTGAAATCATAACTCTTTCATTATAAAATGCCTTAAGCCCTCAGACACAGCAATCAAATACAGCAATATCCGGTGTCATTTTAAAAGTACCCTCTGTATCTTTTAAAAACATTATCAAAGAGCTTAAGTCTCAATGATGTTCATTGAAGGAGAACACTTATGACAGTGAAGGAGAATATTTATGACTAAGAAGTGCAAATATACTTATCAATGGGGAGCACCAAAGTGGCTCAGAACTATGGATTACTTCACTATCAGGGCCTTCCTTGATGTGATACCATCTTTTAAAATTTCTTTTTGACGTAAGTTTATAGATACATTCAAATGCCTTTGGTCTAACCACTAATTTTCAAATCAACCAGGCATCCACTTTATGGGGTAATTCAGGATTTTTGTCTTTGAAATCCCCTCTTGCGACTTGAAAATCCAGTTTGTTATGTCTTTCTTCAAGGCTCAAAATAAACTAACATCGGATTGAAACACACATTGAGGTTAGTTTATGCACCAGCTTCTTCTCTGTAAAATGTATTTCATATTCCTTTTAAAACCAATTCCAACTTGCTTCCAAACTGTTCTAAACTATTCCAAGACTTCTTGTTATTGTTTTAATTTTATAACCTTGGAGTAATTTAATAGCAATGTGATTTAGCTTAATGAAATAAATATATGATGTTACTGTTTTTGTAAGTTCCTCGAAGGCAGGGCAGGGACTGTATCATATAGTTTACTTCCCCCATAGTGCCAACCACAGTACCTTGTAGTCATTTTAATAAATATTTGTTTTTTGATGTGTTTTAAAGGTCAAAGGCTATGTTACAGATGAAAACAGGGCAGAGAATGATCTTGAACTCTGAAGTTACCATCTCTTTCTCTGTCTCATTCTACCTAAACCTATTCTTCATCTCTTCTTTGACTCTAGGCCACCCCTCCCTGTTTCTCTGGTCCATCACTCTTATTCTTAACCCCCTTTACAGACCTGACTCTACAGTTAAGCAGTTCAACAAGGCCCCATCCTCTGCTTTTGAATCCCTTGCCTTCATGTCCTTCTGTCATCAATGCCCTGATAACCCTCAAACTTATTCTCTACATCTGTTCCCAAGCTGCTAATGGTAATGAGAGCAGAAGTTCTTAAGCTGGGGTCCACAGACAGATTTCAAGGAGGTCTGTGACCAGGCAAGCTTGGTCACCATAATCAGAGTGTTCAGTTTTTTCTATTTATATTGTTGTAATTGTACATGTCGTTTTCTTGGTTCTGCTGCCTTCAATTCTTCTTATTCATCGTTTCTAATAACACAGTAAAGTTCCATCAGATTTGTGTACCAGTTTGTTTAGTCCTTTTTCCAATTTCTGGGCATCTACTCTGTTTCCTGTTCTACTGCAAAAAGGGTTACAGTGAATATCTATGGGGCTTTTATACATATCTATGAGTTCCTTGGTGTATTTGCAAATGTTTACTGCCAACAGTTGGGTTGGCTGCCTCGCAAGAGGCCCTACGAGGGATGGGAAACCTACGGCCTTGAGGCCACATGTGGCCCTCTAGGTCCTCGAGTGTGGCCCTGTGTTCTCGAGGTTCCGTGTTCCCTGCCCCTGTATAGATTCTAAAAGACCCTGAAAACTGCACTTCTTCCTGGTTTGGAAAGAGAAGAAGTTATCATGGGATCAAACTAGAGGGCAGGGTTTTCCAGTAGAGTGATAATTTAACTTTTTAAAAAAGTTCTCAGGAGAGAACACAGGAAAGGAAGGAGTGGGGGGTTCTTACCTTAATCAGGTGAAATAGTAATGTTATGGCAGCAGCAGGAATAACATCTACAATCCGCTTCCTCAAACCCTCAAGGGAAATTGGAGATGCTCATGCTCAAGTACAAGAATTGTTTTTCTTTCTTAATAGCAGGCTCTCACTCATTCAGGTGACTGGAGGGCTGAGGGGAAAAACCAGCCATGCTATGGGAAATGCAGAACTCATAGTCCTTATTGCCTTGCCTGGCTGGGACAAGAGCCCATTTCTAAGCACATTTGTTCTTTATTTTATTAAAGATGGCATCTTTTGCTTTAGTTTTGTTCCTCCTAAACCCCAGGGGCTAACCCTGCCTTTGCACCTCCTTGTGTCCTCTTGGTCACAGCATGAAGACATGGGATTGCTCTGGCGGCCACATAGGGGGCAGTGACCTTTCCTAGGGGAGGGCTGGGAACCCATCCTTCTAGTCCAATGTTAGAAAGTTGTTCTATGATTAATTAGGGGTGAAAACATGACATCAATGTTTGATAACTGTACTTCCAAAGGCAAAATTACTATGAACTGGGACATTTCAAACTGTCCCATCAGATTATGGGGCAGCTAGATGGTCCAGTGGATAGAACATTGAGCCTGGAGTCAGACGGACCTGAATTGCAATTCAGACTCAGATATTTACTAGCTCTGTGATGCTGAGCAAGTCACTGAACCTCTATTTGTCTCAGTTTCCTCAAGTCTAAAATAGCAACCATCTTTCAGGGTTGTTGTGATGATGAAATGAGTGGCTGGCACATATAATAACTATATAAAGGCTATTATTATTATTATTATTATTATTATTATTATTATTATTGGCCTAAGCTATTGCTTCCCCTAGTGTTACATCTAAAAGTGGGATCTCTAGGTCCAAAAGTATGGACATTTTATCAATTTTCTTAGCATAATTTGTTGAATTATTTAAATAATGACCATTCTCCCTGCCTCTAGTCTCTCCTTCCTCTCTGACTCCTCACCTAGAGCCAAAGTGACCTTGCTAAGGCACGGGCCTAGTCATGTCACACTCCTGCTCTAAGATCTTTAGGGCTTCCCTCTTACTTCTAGAATAAAATACAATCTTCTAAGCCTGGCATTCAAGGCCCTCTACAACCTAGCTCCAAACTAATCTCCCAGTCTTATACACCTTCAAATACTCTTTGTTTGAGTCAAGTTCAATCACTGTCATGTCTTACCTCCTGCCTGAGTTGTCTCCATACCCGGAATGTCATCCGTCTTCATTGTCCTCCCTCTAAACACTTCATCCTCCTTCCCATCTCAGCTCAGGTACTGCCTCCTTCAGAAAGCTTTCGCTGCTCCCTTCCTCAATTGTTAGACCTCTCTTTCTCATCCATTTTTTTCATGTTATTTCAACACACTAAAATGTAAGCTCCCTGAGAACAGATGCTGTTTTTGGTTTTGTCTTTGTACCACCAATGCCACTCCAAATATGGACTATTTGTGCCAGATCTGTGGTAGAGATGGGCTTCTGAGCCCATACTGCTCTGATCAACCACAGTAGGACACGCTAGATGTTGACTCCAACATAGTGATGTCATTTTTGGTCCTTTCCAAGAACAAAGGACAACATCTACCAATCCCCAAAGCCTAGCATGGTGCCTTGAACATTGTAAATATATAATAATTATTTAACAGAACAACATTAGAATAAAAAAAATCTTTGCATCTAAAATGACATAAAGGTTAACTTCAATCCATCAAAGGTTAGGAGAGTTTGTAGCTGGATGTGCAGCATATAATTAAGTCACTTACCATACATTAGAGCACCTGTTATATGTAGTTTTTACACTAAGTGCTATGGGGGACACAAAGAATGAGATGTGGTTCCTGCCTTCATAGCGTTTTCAGTCTATTTGAGGAGAACAATTCATGGCAACCTATAGTACATGCCAAGGGAGTATAAGAACAGTTAGATGCTATGAGACTTCAGGTAATGGAATGGTGTCTGATGCTTGGGCTGTTCAGAGAGCAGAAGTAAGGATGGAATTTATCGCCAAGGATGGATAACATTAACACAAATGAAAGACAGGTAGAAAGGCATTGGTAGGGGAAGAAAATAAAGTCAACAAGCATTTATCAAGGATCTCCCTGTGTCAGGCACTGTACTAAAGGGAAAAATAGTCACTGTTTTGAAGGAAGTCACTTTCTAATGAGGAAGAAAACACATAAATGTACAAGCAAGATATATATAGGATAATCTGGAGATAATCCTTGAGGGAAGGCTCTAAGTATGGGGAGGAATGGTAAAGACTTCTTGCAGAAGCTGAGACTTTGACTTAGAATTGAAGGAAGTAAAAAAAACTGAAGGAAGTCAGGAGGTAAAGACAAAGAAGGAGAGAGTTCTAGTGATGAGAGATGGCCAGTGAAAATGCTCAGTCAGGAGATGGCCTGAGCTAAGGCATAGATCCAAGTCACAGAACCATGGAAGGCTCTCATGGAAGGTGTGGCTGGGAGAAATTCTGTAGCCCTCTGCATGAATGAAAAAAGCATGTGCCAAGGGCTTATTATGAGTAAAACACTATACTAAGCACGGGGGAATATGCATAGAAAAGTAAAATGATTACTGCTCCCAAAGAGCTCATACTCTATGAGGCAGAAATCATAAGGGGAAGGTTTCAGCAGCCAATCAAAAGGAAAGGCTCCATGGTCATTAGGATACAGCAGCAAAGAACGTGCTCAAGGCTCTTCTTCAATGAATTTTCCATGGACAAAATCACATCCGTTTTTGATGTAGAACCATATTACGGTGCCAAGAACTTGAGGGCAAGACTGTTTTCCCTTCTGGGTTTTCAGTAGCTGTGGTTACAGCACCTACAGAAGCAGTTGCCAGACTGCATCCCCATAATGGTCACTAAGTGTTCTAGTAGCTGTGATAAGGTGGCCAAGGAAGCAGGCCGTGATCATATAAAGCCATCTGGCAGTCTAGAATTCTGAGCACTGTCACTTGTGCCTTACCTTAGGCTGGGGAAGAGCTCGGTCATCAAGGTGGGTCTTCTCTGTCTTTGTTAAATATCGGTCAATAGGTCAATCAATAGTCATCAAGCATTTATTAAGAACCTACAGAGTCCCAGGCACTGTGCTAAGTGCTAGCTCCCCAGATGTTTTGCTGGGGAATTAGTAAACTATTTTGCAAGACTCTTAACACAGATTCTTTTGGTGTACCTGGGAAAGTTGCATTTCTGTGAAGCTTGGCAAACTTTCAAGCAATTTTCAAGATGCCTCTTGTATGAGGGAAATCTTGATTTGATGATTAAGACAGATTTACAGGGTAGGAGAGTTACTGTATTATAGGGCTGTCTGCATAAGGAAATTAGTCTCTTCTCCCTCCACCCCCACCCCCAAAAAACCCATCTATCCAAAGCAACAACTAACAACCACACTACAAATGCTGAAACACTAAGAGCTGGTTTGGAGAGGGAGGTAGGGGGGTGAATTTGTTCATGCGAGAAAAACATGGAGCTTTTGTAGAAGCAGCTGATGTTTGTAGAAAATATAGCAAATTGTTACATTTCTGGGAGCTGTGGCTGTTGCCAACTCTGGGCCAGATTTGTTCACAGGGGGACTCCAACTCCACTCTCCTCCTTCCCGCCCAGCTGAACATGCATCTCTTTGTCTTCTGTTGAATTGCACACCTGTTCGGCCATTTCTAAGGAGAAGAGCTCTTTTGGAAGGGGATTTAAAGAAACACAAAAGGCTGAAGTTTGATTTTCCTGCAAGATAGAAAAACATTTTATGGGAGCAAGAGACCAAAAAGGAAAATAGAATAATAACATTTTAGAGCTAGGACCATAAAGTTTATCTAGTCCAACCCACTTCTTTTGCAGTGTAAGAGACAGAGTCCCAGAAAGAGGTAGCATCTAGGCCTAAAGGTCACACAGCTGGTTGGTGGAAGGACCAGAACCCAGGATCTGGAATTCCAATATAGTGTCCTTTCTTGGGACCCTCATGACCTTCACACAGTAAATAATTATTCTAACACTGGTGATATTTACATTTTAAAAAGAGAAATACACTGATTGCAATTTAGAACATGGGAATGTGGTTTGTAGGCATCTATCTTGTAATTCTGGGCATTTTCACTGGCTGCCCCTCATGCTTAGAATGTTCTCCCTTCTCTTCTCTGCCTCCTGGCTTCCTTCAAGTCTCAGCTTAGATTCTACTTTCTATAACAAGCCTTTCCCAGTCCCCCTTAATTCTGGTTCCTTCTGTCTGTTCATTATTTCCAATTTATCCTATTTATAGCTTGTTTGTACACAGTCACATGATGTCTCTCCCTTTAGACGATGAACTCCTTGGGGGCTTGCCTTTTCTGGCAGACCCCAGAACTTAGCACAGTGCCTGGAACATAGTAGGTTCTTCATAAATATTTATTGAGCATTGGCTGGGGAATTGGGAACATGGATTCTAATCCTGGCCCTGCTACCAAAGAGCTGAGTTTCTTTGGACCAGGGACTTAATATTTCCAGACCCCAGAAATTGGTCTCTAGTTGAATGGTTCAAGGATCTCTCCTTGACCTTATTTAACATTTTTATCTCTGACTTGGATGAAAACATAATTGCCATGTCAAATTTACAAATGCCACAAAACTAGAAATGATAGCATATCTGGATGACAGAATCTGGGTCTCAAACAATCTTACCTTCACAAATACAAATGGGGAAGGCATGGCTAGGCTACAGTTAATCTCACAAGGCTGAACATGGAGGGAATTAGAGCATTTAATATGAGACAGTAGGCAGTATAACAGCTGTAAAAGCCATGACTTTAGGTTGCATTAAGAGAGGCAAAGCACCAAGAATAAGAGATGCGAGAGAATGACTACTCTGTGCCTTCCTTGGACCATATGTAGACACCTGTGCTCTGTTCCAGGTACCATATTTTAGGAAGAATGGTGGTAACCTGGAGAGGACTGTTTAAAGGAAGTAATGATGTTTATCCAGAGAAGAGAAGAAATGGAAAACTTGGTAACTTCCTTGAAGAACCTGAAGGGCAGGCATGTGTAAGAGCCGTTAGACTTGTTCTGTTTGGCCCCAGAGGGCAAGAGATAAGGGTAATGGGCAGGAAGACAGAAAGGAAGATTTCAGTGGATTTTAGAAATAATTTTGTAATATTCTGGATCTTTCCCAAAGTAGAATAGGCTGCCTGGGATAGTTGTGGTTGCCTCTTTCCCTGAGCTCTTTCAGAAAATTCTGGAGAGCCCCAGGTTGTACTAGATGGTCTGCAACGCCCCTGTCAACTCTTTGGGATTATGTAATTATGTGATTCTCTTCAGGTATCAGTTCCTCACCTCTAAAATGAGAGAAGTGGAATAGAGGATTTTGAAGGCTTCTTTAACCCTACAATTCTGTGGTCAGGTGAGACACTTGTGACTTAACCATAAACCATGAAATCTTCACAGTATCATTCATTTCCTTCACCAAGTACTGCTTCTAACTTTTGTTAGGTACCTCAGGTTTGGATGTAGTAGGTAGTTGCTAATGAGGCATAATATAAGACTGACATTGAAAGCCATCTCCTACCAAAATTCCTCCCTCCATTCACACATACCCATACCCCCCCACACACACACCTGTTACACAAATGCTTGAATTCCATGTTACTACTCTGGTTTAGAGCCTAAAGGCACTCATTAGAAGGCAAATATTATATATATTTTATATCAAGCTATTGTCCATCACTAACATCTTAGCTTCAACTAGCGTACAAAACTATCTAAGGAAAAGGAGGCGGGGAGGAGCACAATGAGAGAATTGGGAACTGGATAGGAGAGTTTTACTAAAAGGAAAAAAATTAGATTAAAAAGCTAGGAAAGAACTTAGAAATTATCTAATATAACTCCTTCACCTTGTAGGTGAGAAGATTGAAATGAAGTAGCTCACAACAATAGTTCCTTCAAATCTGAGTCTCCCAGTTCTAAACCTGGTGCTCTTTCAATTGTAATGCTTTAAGCCTTCAGGGATTTAGCTCATGGTGGAAGGATTCTGCTAGAACTGTGAAGACCTTGGACGGCATAGGGATGGTTGAGAGACAGCAGTAGCTTGTGGGCTAAGTAGCACAGAATCAGAGTTTCATTGAGAAGGGCACCAAAAGAGATGGCATAAAACTTCAAGAAGAATGGAAGGATGCTGAAGGTTAAGCAACTCTACTGAAGACAATGTCCAAGACCTGCCAGACAAGGAGCATATGCTTTAAATTGAAGGATCCCAAAGACTCAGAGGTGGAAAGGACATCAGAAACAACCTCATCTGACAGAGACCTGAAGGTATCTCCTCTATAATACTCCAACAAGTATGCGTCCAATCACTATTTTAAGGCCTCTGGTGACAGAAAATCCACACTAAGTGTTACAAAGTTGTTGTTGTTTTCTTACCAAAGAATTAATTTAAATCTGACTCTGAATCTTCTACCCATTTTCTCCTAGTTCTGTCCTATAAGATCAGACAGAATAAATCTAATCTCTCTTCTGAAGTACAGCTTCTCAAATGCTTGAAGATAGTTATCCTGTCCTCCCTAAGACTGTGCGTTTCCAGGCTAAAAGTGTTCAGCTGTTTTTCAGTCATGTCCAACTCTTTATGACCTCCTCTGGGGTTTTCTTTGCAAAAACACTGGCATGCTTTGCCATTTTTTTCTCCAGAGATTTTGACTGATGAGGAAACTAAGTCAAATAGTGTTCAGTGACTTGCGCAGAGTCATATGGCTAATAAGTGTGTGAGACCATATTTGAACTCAGGAAGATGAGTCTTCCTGATTCCAAGCCCAGCTGTATCCACTGGGCCACCTAGTTAAATAGATCCAGTTTAATTAAGCATATGCAATCTTGAGATTTCACCATCCCAGTCACCCTCCTCTGGCCTCAATTCCTAAAATAATGATGCCCCAAACTAAGCATGGTGTACCCGATGCGGCTTTAGCAGGCACGCATATCTGTTTTTGTTCTGTTCTGGATACCATCCCTCTCTTAAAGCAGCCTAAGATGAGATCAGCTGTTTTGGCTGCCACCCCATTGTACTGTTGATTCACACTGAGCTTACAGTATATTCAAATGCCCAAATCTTTTTCACATGAACTTAAAGATTAGCCAGGCCTCTTGCATCTTCTACCTGTGAGGTGTTTTTAACCCAAACATAGGACGTTATATTTACCTCCTTTAAATTTCATCTTATTTATATTGAGCTCACTGTCCCAGCCTGCGGAGGTCCTGAGATCCAGGGTTCTAGTCTGATCATATTCCCTTACTCACTGACACAACAGCTGGGAAGGTGTTTTTCGTCTTTGTCAGTCTCACTTTGCCCAGGTGTTGGAGTCATCTAAAACCATCCCACAGGATATACTGAAGTTGTTGATTTCGGTATGCACAGAGTGATGAAAGACCTTGGAGAAGTTCAAAGTCTTATGTAAAATGTAATTACTCTTCTAAGTGAAACACCTTTCAGAAGATCTGAAATAGAAAAACCTCTTTGGGCCTACAGATTCCACATCTGATCTCTAAGATGTTTGCAAGCTTGAAATCCTATGATCTATAAGCCTACGGGCCTCTTGGACATCAGTTTTTATTTATAAAATTAAGATGTTGGACTAAATGGTCTCTGAGGTCCCTTCCAGGCCTAGGTCTATGGTTCTGTGAGCCTTCCTACAATACGTACTTCTTCTCATACCTGCAGATTCAACCCCAAACCAAATTACAGGTTGACCTCAATACCAGCAGCCCACCTACTATCTTTAATTAAAAAAAAAATGGAAAAAAATTTGACTCAGATCTTATGGGAAAGAACCAGTGAAACCCTAACCTATGTATGCAAAGTTCCTTCATCCTGACCTTGTTAAATCTAACATTCTATGAAAACAGACCACAAAACAGACCACCAGTGGAGGGGACAACTTTTGTCTACTTGTGAATCCCTAAGGACAACAAGAAGTCTGGAGACAGATTATGGATTGCTCATTGTGGGAAATCCTCCTCCTTATTAGTCTTTCTATAATTCCTTTCCTTAATCAGCACTTATGATTAGCACATATTCCTATTCCAAAAAGGGGGAGGGAATCCTAACAAACACTAAACATTTGGTAAACAGTCCCCCAAATGCCTTGATTCTCACCTATTGTTCTTTTATTTGATTTAACAGCGGCAGCCAGCAGGCTTTTAATAAGCATGTACAAATAAGACACATAGGGGATAAATTGCGGGCAGTCTCAGAGGGAAAGTCCTGGGATTAGGAAAGGTTCCTTGCAGAAAGGTAGACTTCAGTAAGGGCTTGAAGGAAGCCAGGGAAGCTAGGAGGCGGATGGCGATGAGGAGCGAGAGCATTCCAGGTATGCAGGGACAGCTGGTGAAAATGCCTGGAGTTTGGAGCTGAAAAGTCATCTTGGAGGAACTACAAAGAAGTCGGTGTCACAAGACCATACAGTATGAGGAGAAGAGTAATCAGTAAAAAGAATGGAAAGACTGGAAGGGGTTATCATGAATGAATCTGAAAGTGAAGCAGACGATTTCAAATTGATCTTGGTGGCAACAGGGAGCACTGGCATGTATTTAATGGCTGAGGAGGGCAATGTGACATGGTCAGACCCATGCTTTAGGAATATCTATCTGACAACTTGAATGGAGGATGGATTGAATTGAGGAAAAGACTTGAGACAGGGTGTCTAACCAACAGGTCATGGCAATAGTACAGGCTTGAGGTAATGAGGGGCAACTATTGCATATCTTATTTTTGAAGGCGGTACAGAGGAAATTC
Source organism: Pseudocheirus occidentalis (assembly GCA_028646575.1). Lineage (NCBI taxonomy): Eukaryota > Metazoa > Chordata > Mammalia > Diprotodontia > Pseudocheiridae > Pseudocheirus > Pseudocheirus occidentalis. Next base: position 68,848,627 of record CM053597.1, read on the forward strand.
CTTGCAGTTACAGAATTTGCTGAAAGGTATAGACACTTCAAAATCTCATTGTGCTGATCATTTATAGACTATCAAAAAATCATTTTACTGAGTAGAACAAAATGAGGCCCCACTAAAATCTCATCTTCAACAAGGTGCCTCATAGACACATATGAAGAACATACAAAATCCCGTTAAGGCTTTAAAAGTACTCTTACGTGTATTATCCTCAGATTGTGAGGAATTCCTGGTGATCCTCTTTGTAGGGGACATTGTGGTACCTCCTCTGCAAGTTCTGGAACACTTGATGGCCTCCAAATGTTATCTACGGCCACTCAACAGAATTTGATCCATCCAGGAAAAAACAAGCAGATGAGGACTGTATATTGTTGGGACAATGATATGCAGTTGGATAGACAATCTTTAGAGCTCATCAATCTATACACACACCTTGTACAGATAATGAAGGTGGTCTATTAACTAAGCCCTGAAATGAACTGGAGGAAAAGAGAACACTGGGTATCATATGGGAAATTTCACATGACTTTTAATGACCCTAAAGTCCTTCTTGACATCAAGGTCCACATTCTCAACACCAGAATTGATGCTGTATGAGTGCACATTATGTAACACCAGGCTCTGAGTATGGCTCCTGAAGGGCAATGGAAAGAAACACGGTGGATATGAATAGTCTGCAGCAGACTGACTATGAATTATATGCACAAATTAGTATACAAAATACCATCAAAGAAATATATGACTTGAAATGGGAGTGAGCTTATCACAAAGTGGGGAATAACAGGCGGACCATCAGAGGAATTAATTAATATATATCAAATGAAGAGAGATTCAGAGGATTACACGTCCCTAGCATATTCACTATGCTAACTGCTTGAGAGGAATTATGGAAGGACATGGGTATGAGTTACAAGGGACAAAAAGGTCTGTATGGGTTTCAATCTGTCTGGCTAGAGAGGGTACCCACACCATAGAGATCACACGCCCATTGAAGCATTAAAATATATAAAAGAATGAAAAAGGGTCTATGAGAGTCAGGGGGGAAGACGACAGAAATCAGAGACACTTCATGGCAAAGATGGTATCAGAGTGAGGCCCTGAAGGATGGGTACAATTACAAAGATAGAGAGGGGAAAATATTCCAGCCAGAGGAAACAACATGGGCAAAGGCATGGAAGTGGAAAATCATAGAGGGCCTTGAATGCCTGCTACATACAATCTAGACTTAATATAACCATTGGAGGTATTTCTGCCAGAAATGATGAGATGGAAGCGCTATTTTCAGAAGCTGAAACTGGGTACAGTATGGAGGATGAATACATATAAATGTGTGTATCTCATATATATGTGAGATATATGTTTGAGATTTTAAAATCATATACCTCTATATGCATGTGTATATACACACATATGCACATATACATAGTTTATATAAGTCTATGTTAAACTACACCGCTATGGGAAGATGCTTTATGTTCTCAATTGCCTTCAGGGTATACCTAGGGCCAAGACCATGAAAAAAATACTCTAACAACCCTCTGATTATTGTTATTATTGGTGATAATAATAATCATTAAGAATGACAGCAATGATGATAATGATGGATTCCCAAATAATGATGATGCTTTGTAACTCCATATCCCCTTTCATCTGTAGATATCAAAGCACCTTGAAAATATTAATTAAGCCCTGGGTGGTAGGGGTTATTATCTCAATTTTATAAATGGGTAAACTGAGGCTAAACGCTTTGTTATGGGTCACCCAAAGGCAAAATTCAGTGATTAGGGAAGGAATTATTCTCGTGCACTAGATTCCTAAATGCTACATTTTTGCCCATGATGTTTCGCATGACATTTTCAAAGTATATTAAATAAGTGCCTACTATGTGTTCAGAACTGTGTCGAGGACTGAGGACAGAAACTTGCAGTCCTTAAGGAGGTAACTGCAGAGTTGGGGGTGGGAGGAGATACGGACATGAACATGTTTCATGATCAGATTTTAGATACCACCCAGACTTTCAGCTCATTTTAACTCTGGTTCTAAAGGGACTAATAAGGTGAAATCAGGATTCAAATGCAAGTCACCTGACTTTGAATTTGACTCTCTTTATTACCTACCTTTGCTGAGTCTGCCAAATACTGTGTGACCGTGAACATGCCTTCTCATGTCTATCAGCCTCAGTTTCCTCATCTGTAACACGGGAAAGAGACTACCCAGAGTTTTCAAGAGCATCAGGTGAGGCGATATATGCATGGCATTATCATTATGAACCGACTAAGCTGGATTATACCTACCATACTATTATCCTTGCATGGTTATTATTGATATATTAATAATTAATGATACATTATATATAAAGTCCATTTTCACCCTATCATACTAATAGCCCATGGTCCTTCCTGACCTGACAGGGGATTACAATCTGGTTGGGTAGAGGAGACAGGCATAAGTAAACAATTCAAGACATTACACGGCAAGGATCATGTGAGTGTTCTGAATAATACTGGGTTTATGAATGACATTATGTTTTGGGAATTTGATTTGAAAGGAACCACTCATCGTCAGACCGGGATCTCTACTGAGACTGGTTTACTTTTTCCCCAATTAGTGCACCTGAGCAGTCCAAGGACCCGAGCCAAACTCAGAGCCGAAAACGTAAAGGAAGTACTCTGAGTAGGACACCTTCCCACCTCTCTCATTAGCACCCTGGTCCTCCCTCAGGGAACACCCCCTCCCACTCCCTGAGTCATTCTTCTCACCCTGACCACCTGCCCTGTGACTCATTCTTATTCTTAGCTTCCTGTTGGTTAATGGTTAATACCTGCTGAGGTGCTAACTGAGACCTTGGTTTTTAGTTTGATAACTCCTTAACAGTGACCCCTTCTCAGGGGCTTTGACTTTTGAAAGGGAGTATTCCTGATTTTAGGATTTCAGGCAGCGGGGATTAGGTAAGAGCAGTGAGAGTTTTACTTTGGGGCAGGGACCCTCTGTCAGCCTCCCCTAGAAATGGCACTTCTTATAGGAGCCTCTATGTGGTCATAGATAAGATGGGAATAAAGAAACTTTCACTCTTTACCTAACCAGGTGGTGGTGGGAAAGTCCATTGTACACCCAAAAGACTTAAAGAGGAGCTATTATTTCTCAAGAGTCCAGCCCTCCAAAACTTACAACTCATCACCAAGCCTGAGGCCCAACAGGCCCCAATCCAGACACCTGGAAGGAGATTTCATAGTCCTGAAAGAGTATCTGTCAGATCCCAGGAGCTGTGCTGCCAGCACAGCCTCTGTGGTTCCCCTCTTCCTTTTGGCTCAACCTCTTTTGTGAACAGCTCAGCCAGTTGGTCTCCTCAGCTGGCTCGCTGATAGGATCTACTTTTCCCCCACCCCAAGTATTTTTATTCCCTTTCATATGTGGTGGCTGTAGGCAATCACCATCAACTTAATGATGTTGCAGGAACATTTCAAAGCTGAAAGCTGTATGGCTGCTTTGTGCTTTTCTGGAATAATTAAAAAGAAAATCAAACCACAGATAGCTTCTACTTTTCTGGTGTTCAGGCTTCCAGGTTCCTCAACCACCAAATAGCATTGCTGGTTACATGGTGACCTGGAAGTAAGGGGGGGAAGAGGGATCTAAGCGATGAACAAAAGAGTTGTCACAAAGCTCATGCACTTTACTTCCCAGCAAGGTACAGAGATACCCTTAAGGCAGAGTCTATGACTTAAGTAAATTAAAGTTACTAATTTACTAAACTTGTTTAATTTATTTTCCCATTCCTTTCTTCCTCTTTTATAATGAATGACAACAGAAATCAGATCGAAGCTGTGAAGTGAGAGTAGGGAAGAGGGGGAAGGGAAGATGTGGTAGGAGGACTCTGAGCAACTCTCTGGAAAGTGAAAATCCAGACCGTTCCTGGAAAGCCTGACTCTCCTAATCCTCTTTTGCCTAGTGAATGTACTCGTCTTTAAAAGCCCAAATTCAAACGTCGCCTCCTCCAGAAAGCCTTTTGTGATTACAGTACTTTGTTGTGTTAGCTCTTTACTGCATTTATCATATAATATCATGTATCATAACTCTCAGTACGGCTCTCCTGACTCCCTACTAGACGGAGAGCTCCTGAATGTCAGAGACTATACGTTATTTAGTCTTCTAGAAGTCTCCTCCAAAGGCTAACACAATGCTTTGCTTATTGTAGGTGCTTTCTAGATGCTTTCTATATTGTGTAGCAATATAGCACAGCCAAGGGCCCAACAACTCTACACACTCATCAGTGTGGGTCAATCATGAAGAAAGTTCACATCCTGTAAGGATGCTTTTAATGATGCGGGAACATACACACATACACACATACATGTATACATACATACACACATACATGCATACATACATATATACATACATGCATACATACATATATACATACATTATGTATCTTACAAAGATTTCTATCAATAATAGCTAAAAACTTCACATAGAACAGTTCATTCATCAACCATCTCAGATGAGTGATTTGAGTAGGAGCTCTAAGTGTGTCTTGGTATGGTTTAAGGGGGAAGGGGAACAAGCATTTATACAGTACTTACTGCCTGCTAAAGTGCTTTACAAATATTATGTCGTTTAATCCTTGTAACAACACAGAGAGATAGGTTCTGTTGTTATTCCCATTTAACAACTGCAGAAACCAAAGCAAGCCAGTTAAGTGACTTGGCCAGGATTGCACAGCCAGGAAGCATCTGAGCGAGTAACTGAATTTGAACTCGGGTCTCCTGCTCTATCCACCGCTCCACCTCATTGTCCCAAAGCAGATTGACAGAAGGAAAGAGAGCTGTTCAAGTGAAGGCCCTGACGGGAAGGTGACAAAGGAGCCAGGTGAGGTGACTTCTTAGGCATCTCACATCCCTAGCATTTTAAGACTTTTTGATTCCAGATTTGAAGAAGAATGAGGTCAGTCTGCAGAGTCAAGGTTTCAGGATGGGCGGGGAAAATGGGGCAAGACTAGAGGGTCAGAGCAAGAAATGTAGACTTTTATGCTACGGGCAATACAGGGTCACTCAAGAGACCCCATATGTAAAACTAAGAAGAAGAAGAATAAACAACACCTAGCATTTTTATTGTACTTTTTGATTTTCAAAGCACTTCCCATGTTATCTCATTTGGTTCTTACCATGATCCTCAGAGGTAGGGGTTATTATTCTCATTTTCCAGATGAAGAAATGGAGGCAAAAATGGTTAAATAACTTGCCCAGGGTCTCGTGGCAGGATATGAACGCAGGTCTTCCTGATTCTGTGTCCAGTGCTCTATTCACTTAGCTGCTTTGCATGAACTGGAATGGCAGGGCCCTAAATTAGTTGACATGCTTGCCTGTGAGCCCTCAATATAGTATGCAATTCTTATGAATGAACAAAGAGGAAGCTAATGGGAAGAAGCTAAGAGAAGCACCATCAGGCCCAACCTCTGGTCCTTGTCAACAATCTCCCTTCTGTCCCACTCCCAGGTCAGAGTCCTGCAACATTACATGATCTTCTAGATCTAGGAGAAAGCCATTTCCAGAATTAACCTGGTCCAGTGAACATTAAAATAAAAACTGATGATCACAGTAACACTAATAATACAATAATATCATCTTGCTTTTTGTAAAACCAGTTTTTGTTTTTCTTTGGAAGATCTCCAGACACAAGGATACCAGATAGCCCAGGGGCAGTAAGAAGTGAGCCTACCCTCATCAAAGGATAAGATTCAAGAGAGCATGCTCCTAGAGGTGATTTTGCTCATTAACCCTTTCTACTGGAAAATATTGGGCTAGGAGAAAGAAAAGTGAAATGCATGAGGGAGCGTTCTGATTTGGTCCTGGGTACCAGTTACGGTTCCTCTGACAGGCTGCATTACAGGATCCTTTAACGAGGAACTCAAGACTAACACCAGCTCAAGGCAGGGTCAAGGACCGACTTTAGCAAACCTAGGCCTGGAAGGGACCTAAGAGACCTGGATCAGACAGGACCAGATAGGCTGCCACAGTTCACCTCTCCTGGCTTTCTCCTTTCCTACTTGGCCCACACTAGCCAATCACTACCAGATCACAGGGGTTAGCTTAATACAAGGGACCACTGTCATCTAAGAAATAAATTACAGTCATCTTAAGAGTTGGGATATGGAGAGCAGGAAAGAAACTTGACCTGTCCCATTCCCATGTCATCACTGTACTTTGTCAGCTAGACTCTGACATTAAAAGTATGAAAGTAGTTTTCACCATCAGCTCAATAACTGGCACCCTCTACTACATTTTCACTCAGTCTTTCAAGCACAGAGTAGGAGAGTTTAAAAAGAAATGCCTTCTACCAATCTTCAACGAGAATCAGAAAAATAGCGGAATACAGATCTAACTAACTGTGTCATAACAGAGATTTTCACAGTGATCTGGTTGGGATATTAACCACTTCCTGACTCCTTCATCCCAACACCTCCTCCTTACCCATACTGTGTCTCTTTATGACTATGTCATCCCTTTTTCATTGCCCCCAGTGAACAATGTCCCCAATAGAACCCTGTTCCATTGTTAACAAAGTGTCCTTAAGATTAGATCTCTTCCTCTCATGTCCTTTCCGTATTTTTGCAAACAGAGAAATAGAGTTCTCTTCAGAAGACCATCCTGTCCGGTTTGGGAGCTCCTCTGAGTGGAAGTCTCCACACACTGGGCCAGGATTAAGACTAGACATGGTCCTTGTTCCTTCTTACTACTCCCTTTCCACCAGCACTCAGCAACATCTTTTCCTTCAAGAGTCATCCTATACATATTCATCACCTTATCCGTATCCTCAGAGCATTTATCTACTGCCTTCCAGATCCCTCTTGCCTTCCTCAGACTTAAATAACTAGTTCATGGTCTTCCTCTTTAGCTGAAATCTGGCCCCCAAATTATCTGTGTAACTAGGGAGAAAATCTTTGTCATAATTTTCTCTGACAAATATATTATCTCCAAGATGCAGAAAATATTCCAAAAGTCTTAGGGAAATTTTAAGACATTGAAACTTTAATAAAAAGTATTTTTAAAGCTATTTTAAATTTTAACCTAAATTTAAACTACTTTTAAACTATAACTACTTTAGTATTTAAGCTATTAAATCTTAAAACTCCACTAAGATCGTTATTATACATGTTATCCTATATAAGAAACTGATTCAAATTTATAAGATCAAAAGTCGTTCCCAAATAGATAATTACTCAAAGGATACCAAGAAGAAAAAAACCAAGCTATTAAGAATCATTTTTAAAAAATCTTATACCACTTAAACGCTGGTCTCTCTAGATCTTTCTCTGAATGTAGACATCTCCTTCCATTCTGAGACTTGTAGAGTTGTCTTTTAACTGTGCATTGCTGAGAAGAGTCCAGTTTGTCAAGGCTGGTCATCACACATATGATATATCTGTGACTGTGTACAAATTTTTCCTGGTTCTGCTCTTCTCACTTAGCATCAATTTGTATAAGCCTCTCCAGGTAATTATTGTACAATGTGAAACAGTTTACAGATCCTATACATGACTGTATGCCAACTTTGGAAGGGGAAAAAATCTGAAACTCAAGTGATTCTGGAACTGAATCTTGTAAACTAAAAGTAAACAAACAAGTCAATACAAAAATTTAAAAACATTTTATACCACAAATAATTAGAAAAATGCAAATTAAAACAGCTTTGAGGTTCTGTCTCACACCTATCAAACAGACAAAAGTGATAAAAGAGAAAAAGGGCAAACATTGGAGGGGCTATGGGAAAACATTATGCTGTTGGCAAAGGTATAAATAGGTCCAGCAATTTTGGTCTGCTCCATTTTTTCCCTGTTCAAGATGCTTATTTCTTGTCTCTGGGGAAAAACATATAAACTTCTCTGTCTGGTATTTAAGTCCTTTATAATGTGGCTCCTGCCTATCTAGATTGATCACATATTTCTGCCTCTTATGTAGTTGAGTCTACTATTGTTTCCCATATACATCAAACCATCTCCCATCTCTTTGCCTTTGCCCAGGTTGACCTCTGTGCCTAAAATATTCTACTTCCTCAGTGCCACCTAATTCTTTCAAACTCACATGTCATTTTCCTAGAGGAGGCCCTTTCTGATTTCCCCATTCTTTGTAGTGTTCTCCCCACTGCTCCACCCTCCTAAAATTGGTTCCTCTTTCTTCTCTACATATTATGTATGTGCTGAAGCATGTTCATGATGTTTTTTTTCCTGCAGCAGAATGAAAGCTCCTTGAGAACATAGACCATTTTGTTTTTCTTTGTGGTTGAAACATAGTAGGTCCTCAACAAAAGCTTTCTAAATTGCATGACTGCAGAGCCAAGTTCATGGAACAGTTTGAGTCAGAACACTAAATGCAAGAATGGGATTAATGTCAAAAAATATAGAAAAGTAGTTTGAGCTCTAATTTCAGAAGATTTTAAGTGCCAAGTTGAGGATAGCATTTTTAAATTAAATGTATTAAATTTTATAAAATTAAGTTTTTTATTAAACACCCACTGTGCGGAAAGCAGTGTGTTAGGTTCTGGAGAAAATATAGGTTTTTTAAATATTATTTATTTTTCATATTTTTTTCTTTTTAAATGTTGAATTCCAAATTCTCTTCCTTCCACACCTCCCTACCCTCTGAGAAAGTAAACAAAATGATGTCAATAATACCTCTGAAATCATGCAAAACATATATTAGTCATATGATAAAAAAATAGAGCAAGAAAGAAAATCATACTTCAATTCGCACTCAGAGTTCATTGGTTCTCTCTGTGGAGGTGAATTACATTTTTTTTTTCATCATAAGTCCTTTGAGACTGTCTTGGATCACTACATTCATCAGAGTAGCCAAGTCTTTTACAGTTGATCATCATTACAATGTTGCTGGTACTGTGCAAAATGCTTTCCTGGTTCTTCTAACTTTACTCAGCCTCAGTTAACTGAGGTCTTGCTGTGTTTTTCTGAAATCACCCTCATTGTAATTTCTTATAGCACTATAAAGCCACCAGAGAATTGCAGCCTCTGGGGCACCTTGTTATCTATGGGAAAGTCTGCTTCCATTTGGCTCCACTGGAAATTCTCCAAGGCAGCCCTAAGTACCTTTAGAAAACATAGTCTCCTTGTTTTTATTCCTTATTTTATCAAGTCATTGTTGAACAAAGTTATCCCTGTTTTAGTTTTTCAAAGAATCTTTCAAGATTTTTTAGCAAGTGTATGGGAGCCCTCATGCTGAAAGAGACCATTTAAAGTGGTGTTTTGCTTCCACAAAATGAAATGAGGTTTAAACAGAGGGATGTTGAATTCTCTGCTACTTTCAGTCAACTGTGTGTGACTATAATGATGTGATCTGTGGACAAACATCACTTAAAAATTTCAACCTACTTCCCTTCTCATGCCTCTGACAAAGATGACCTGGCTATGTCTCTAGATTATTCTCATAAAGATTTTATGGAAAGGGTGAAGTATATGTAGTTGGTAGTTATTGCTATTTCCTCAATAGTAGTAATAATGTCCTTGATGTTTTCCAGGTGTTTAATAACCTCCCGTCTTTGAGCTATCTTGAGAACCGAAGCTCTACAGCCCTGAACATGTTGTCCCCTCTTCCAGCACAATCTTCTTCTATATGTACTTCATCTAGTGCAGCTCTACAATATCCATGACAAATAATTTTCCAGTCTTTGCTTGAAGACCACCAGTGAAGAGAAGTCTGTGACTGCCTGAGGCATCCCATTCCATTCTTGAAGAGCTCTAATTATTAGGAAATTTCTCCTTACATAAAGCCTCAATTTGCCTCTTTGCAGCTTCTACCCATTGCTCACAGTTCTGCCTTCTGGGGACAAATAGATCAAGTCTAACCTTTTCAAATGACAGCTGCCTGAATACTTGAAGACAAATAGGTAAGGCATTTCCTCTCATGGTTCAGCATCCCTAGTTCTTTACATGATTTGTGTGGCATGATTGTGAAACTCTTCCCTATCTTGGTTGCCCTTCTCTTGAAGTTCTCCAGCTTTATCCATCCCTCAATTATTTTTAAGCATCTTCTATGTGCCGAGCACCATGCTAGGCACCAGGAATACAAATATAAATAATGAAACAGTCCCTTCTGGCAAAGGCACCTTCTGGTTTACATTCTAATGGGGAAGACAACAATTATGTATTAAAATATATACAGTATAAACACAAAGTTAAATCACACCAATCAAATTATCAAAGATTATTCTAGAGAGCTAGAAAAAATAATAACAAAATTCATCTGGAAGAATAAAGGGTCCAGAATATCAAAGGAATGAATGAAAAGCAATGCTAATGAAGGTGGCCTAGCCATGCCAGGTCTTAAATTGTATCATAAAGCAGCAATCATCAAAACTACTTGGTACTGGCTAAGAAACAGAGTGGTGGATCAGTGGAATAGGTGAGGTACACAAGATACCCATGACTATAGTAATCCACTATTTGATAAACCCAAACACCCTAGTTTCTGGGATAAGAACTCTCTATTTGACAAAAACTGCTGTGAAAACTGGAAAACAGTATGGCAGAAACTGGGCATAGACCAACATCTGACACCGTATACCAAAACAAAGTCAAAATGGGTACATGATTTAGATATAAAAGCTGATACTATAAGCAAACTGGGAGAGAAGGAATTGTTTTCCTGTCAGATTTATGGAAAACAGAAGAATTTATGATGAAACTGAGATAGAGAACATTGTGAAATGCAAAATGGATAATTTTTATTACATTAAATTGAAAAGTTTTCGTACAAATATAGCCAATGCAACCAAGATTAAGAGGGAAGTAGAAAATTGGGAAAGAATTTTTATAACCAGTGTCTCTGGTAAAGGCCTCATTTCCCAAATATACAGAGAACTCAATCTAATTCATAAGAATACAAGTCATTCCTCAGTTGATAAATGGTCAAAGGGTTTGAACAGGCAGTTTTCAGAGGAAGAAAATAAAGTTATCTATAGTTATATGAAAAAATGCTCTAAATCACTACTGATTAGAGAGATGCAAATCAAAATGACTCTTAGGTACTACATCATACCTATCAGACTGGCTAACATGACAAAACAGGAAAATTATGAATGCTGGAGAAGATGTGGGAAAACGTGAACACTAATGCATTGTTGGTGGAGTTGTAAACTGTCGTTATAAACTGATCCAGTCATTCTGGAGAGCAATTTGGAACTATGCCCAAATGGTTATAAAAATGTGCATACCCTTTGATCCAGCAATACCACTTCTAGGTCTCTATCCCAGAGAGATACAAAAATATTTATATTTTTATATAGTTCTTTTTGTGGTGGCCAAGAATTGAAAATTGAGGGGATGCCCATCAATTGGGGAATATAATAGAGTTCTCTTGTGCTATAAGAAACAACTCCAGAAAAATCTGGAAAGCCTTATATGAACTGATGCTGAGTGAAATGAGCAGAAACAATAAGACATTGTACACAGTTATAGCCACATTGTATGATGACTAACTTTGATAGATGTAGCTTTTCTCAATAATGCAAGGATCTAAGACAACTCCAAAAGATGGAAAATGCTGTCTGCATCTAAAGAAAGAGCTATGGAGTCTGAATGCAGATGGAAGCATATTATTTTGCTCTCTTTTTTTGTTTTGTTTTTCTCTTTCTTGTGTTTTCTCTTATTCTAATTCTTCTTTACAACATGACTAATGTGAAAATATGTTTAATAAGAATGTATATGTAGAATCTTTATCAAATTGCATGCTATCTTGAAGAGGGGGAAGGGGAGGGAGGTGGAGAAAATTGAAACTCAAAAGCTTGTGGAAGTGAATGTTGAAAACCAAAATTAAAGAAATTAAAGAAAAATGGAAACTTACTACAAATGTAACCTAGGGCTCAAGAGTAGGCATTTACAAAAGACTTTCCAAATTAATGAAAACAATGATTACTCCACCACTCTTTGAAAAGGCATTCCTCCTGTCTTCTAGTTTCAAAAGAGGACACAATATGATTCCAGGTTCTCTTCAGGAGGAGGGCCCTGAACGATGTAGAAAGAAACAAATTTATATAGCAGCCAGTGCCTGTTTTATGTCCCTATTTCCAATATACTGCACTAAAGACTTGCCCTCTTGTGTGAGATTCGAGATTGGACTCTCTCTCTCCCTCTCTCTCTCTCTCTCCCCCTCTCTCTCTCTCTCTGTCTCTGTCTCTCTCTCTGTCTCTCTCTGTCTCTCTCTCACCTTACCCTACTCTCTCTCTCTCTCTCTCTCTCTCTCTCTCTCTCTCTCTCTCCCTTTCTCTCTCTCTCTCTCCCTCTCTCTCTCTCTCTGTCTCTGTCTCTCTCTCTGTCTCTCTCTGTCTCTCTCTCACCTTACCCTACTCTCTCTCCTTCTCTCCCTCTCTCTCTCAGAGATCTGATTCCCAGTGGGAGAGTTCATTCACTCTTTGTATTGCTGAGATATTCTAATATACTGGCTTGAATAAATAGTTTTATTTGCTATTCACTCCTGTGGCTGACTTTCTGTAACTAGCACTTATTAGGGAGGACAGGGTACTCTTCAGATATAACTGGGGAATATTCCTTTCTTGATAAAGGATAGTGACAAAGAAAAGCAGCACGAACCCAAAAATTATTTCCCTTAAACTGGTAATAATTATGAGGGAAGACAGACAGAATTCTAGTCTAGTATCCCTCTCTAATGAGAGAAGAGAGCCCAGACTGGAGGTCTCAATCTCTTGCTCTGCTCTTGGCAAGATTAAAAGTTCCTAATGAAGAGCTGAGTGAGGATGCAGAGATCTGTTCATATTTACCTCTGAGAACCACATTTAGCAAAAGCCCATTGGGAAATACACATCCCCTACGTTGGCAACACACATACATACACATACATACACACATACATATGCACATACATGCTGTATACACATATTTGCAATATATTTAAATACAAGGTAGTCTGGGAGTGAGAAAACTAACAATTGGAAGGATCAAGAAAGGCTTTGTGCAGGTGACAGCTGAGCCTCATCTTAAAGATGCGAAGGACTTTGTGAGGAAGTGCTAAGAAAGGAATTCATTCCAGACATGAGGCATGGCCAGCGCAAAGACACTGAGACAGGAGATGGGGTGTCCAGCGTCAGGAACAGAATGAAGTCATTTGCCTGCATCACAGAGGGATGGAAGGGGAGTGATATCCAAGGAGGTCACAAAAGCAGCCCAGGGCCAGACTGTGAAGGTTTTTTTAAGCAGCAAAGCAGACACATTTGTGCTTTATCCTGGTGATAGAATAGGAAGCTACTGAGTTGGATTGTGTAGAGGAATCACACAGTGAGATACGTGTTTAAGGAAAATTACTTTGGTAGCGGTGTGTAGTGTGGATTGGGGCTGTAAAGAATACCAGTCAGGAGGCTGTGGCAAGAATCTAGATGTGAGGTGTTGAACTAAGGTTGCAGATACGGGAGTAAAGAGAATAGGCCGGGTGTGAGAGCTGTTGAGAAAGCACAGATAGAAAGATCTGGCAACTAATTATATATGCAGGGTGAGAGAGAGAGAGAGAGGGAGAGAGAGAGAGAAAGAGAGAGAGAGAGAGAGAGAGAGAGAGAGAGAGAGAGAGAGAGAGAGAGAGAGAGAGAGAGAAAATGTGGGAATCAGGATAATGCTGAGGTTGTAAGCCTGAGAGAACAGCCACCATTCACCTCAGTCAAAGCCACTTTGTGAAAGACTGGGTCATCCCCTAAGGAATTTGTATAAAATTTATATAAAAGGAAGAAACCAAAGTCTGAGCTTCCATGCATTGTTGACTTCTACTGAGCTTTCAAAGACCCTCATATCTTTCTCAAATTGCTATCTAGTCACACACAGCCCCTCCTCGATATATACTTCAAAACTGATTTTGAACCCAAGTGTAAGACTTTACATTTCCATTCCTCCCCATTCAATTTCATTATTAGATTAGATTATTGGATTCTGTCAAATGTTCTAGCCTGGCAAGGTCTTTTTGAATCCAAACTCTGCCCTCCAGTGTTAGCTATCAGTTCCAGCTTGGTGTCATTGGCAAACTTAGTAAGCATTATGTTCTACACTTTTATCTAAGTCCTTAAAAATATTTAAATTGCACAGGGACAAACACAGTTGCCTGGGGTCTAGAAGCAACCATACCCATCAGTGAAGGACATTCACATCTGCAAGCAGGCAATAGTTTTGTAAAGAACACGGTATCTACCACTTCTGGGGTTGTATCCCAAAGAGATCATAGAAGTGGGAAAAGGACACATATGTACAAAAATATTTTTTGTAGCTCTCTTTGTGGTGGCAAAAAACTGGAAATTTAGGGGATGCCCATCAATTGGGGAAGAGCTAACAAGTTGTGGGTATATGAATGTAATGGAATACTATTGTGCTATAAGAAATGGGGAGGAGATGGACTTCATATTTACGTGGTGAGGCTTATACAAACTGATGCTAAGTGAGAAGAGCAGAACCAGGAAAAACTTGCACACAATCATAGACACATCTTATGTGTGACAGCCAACCTTGATAAACTGGACTCTTCTCAGCAATGCACAGGTATAAGACAACTCTACAAGTTTCAGGATGGAAGGAGATGTTTACATTGAGAGAATGATCTAGAAAGACATGTTTGGTTTTGTTTCTTTTTTCCCATTGTTCACTCCATTGGTTACAACCCTTTTATACAACCAGACTGTTGTATGATGTGAAAGTATTTGCAGATCCTATACCTGACTGCATGCCACCATGGTGGGGAGGGGGGCAGGGAAGGGAGGGGAGAAAAAATTGAAAGAGATTGTAGAACTGAATCTTGTAAATTAAAAGTAAATAAACAAATCAATTTTAAAAAGAGGGGAAAAAAGCCTTAATTGGCCATGTGGTCTAGGTGACAGCTGAAAAAATTATTCCAGGTATGTGCTGTAATATCAGGGAGAAACCTGAAGGTCATTAAAAGAATTTAACAGTTAAAAAAAGAAAAAGAACACCAATATCAAACAGCATACAAAGTACATGTTGATTGAATTTGGAAGGTTTTACAGGTTCACAGAATTTCTCATTCTCTGTAACAGGTGTTAGTATATGAGCTGCCATGAACTTCATGGCAGTCATTTTGCAAATGTTCTTCATGAGCACTGAAAGATGAGCAAGTCACAGACTCTCATGAGCATTTTATAAGATGTTTTTTTCTTGTTTCCCTTAGACACTCATTTATGTTAATGCTGCCAATCCTTATTTTTTTAATATCGGCCTCTTGGAGAGGGTCTATGAGCCTTCCTTCTGTTTAGCTAAGACTTTCTTTTGTCTTTTTGGTTTCATTTATAGTGAGTATGTCAACATTGATATGATTCATTTCCTCAAGTAGCATGTCTAAGCATTGTTGTTAGGCCAAGGCTCTCGTATTTACAGTACTTACAGCAGCCTAAAAACTCTATGGTTGTTAGTAAATTTTCCCAGTTTTCTGTCATTTTCACTGTAGAAAGGAAAGGAGGTTGCAAAGGATCAAGGGACATTTTAAAAACATTTGTTTCATGGGTTACCATCACCAGAGTTACCATCACCCATGCTCCTCGGCTATCCCATAATGGAGTAAAGGACAGAGGCAGAGGTTTGGGGGTGATTAAGGGGCAGAGGACTCTCAAGTCAAGCTAGAAACTGCAGGATGATACTGGAAAACAGCAGCAGTAGAAAAAAAATAGGTGGTGGCATTAAATAGATATTGGCAATGGTGACCCAGAAATGGGATAAAAGAAGCAAACATCAGAACCATCATAGTGTAAACTATTAGAGAAGAGGAAATCAGGTGAAAATGAACCAGCTTTGGGGCAACTAGATGGCACAATGAATAGAGCACCCACCCTGGAGTCAGGAAGACCTGAGTTCAAATCCAGCCTCAGACACTTGGCACACTAGCCATGTGACTTTGGGAAAGTCACTTAACCCCCAACTGCCCTGACTTCTCCCCTCTAAAAAGAAAAAAAAGAAAAGAAAAGAAAATTAACTAGCTTTGAAACCTATGACAGGCTCTCATTTGACTAACTCCCTAGATAAGGGAGAAGGAATGATCTTCACAGGAAGGTGGGTTATAACTGTTCCCCATTCATCAGGCTAGGATATCAGTCCCTATTTTTGTTGTTGTTCAGTTGTTTCAGTCATATCCAACTCTTTGCAGCCCCATTTGGGGGTTTTCTTGGTAGAGATATTGGAATGGTTCACCGTTTCCTTCTCCAATTCCTTTTATAGATGAGGCAAACAGGATTAAATTTACTTGCCTAGGGACACCCAGCTACTAAATGTCTGAGGCTGGATTTGAACTCAAGAAGATGAGTCTCCCTGATTCCAAGCCCAGAGCTCTATCCACTGTGCCACCTAGCTGTGCCATCTTTCTTCTTTAAGTAAGTGCATGATATATTCCCCACGGGGAAGGGAGGTAAGGCACAGAATGTAAGAGACTGCTTGCCACGGTGATGAGAATGGCAGCATTATCATCAGGAAGACTCACATTCAGGTCCTGTCTCTAGTATTTGCCAGCTATGTTGTGACCAAGAGCAAGTCACAAACTCTCAGTGTTCCATACTGCATTCTTAAGACAGTCAATGACAAAATGTCAAATTGGTAGAGGACATTCCCTACACTGATAAAGTCACAGGTCTTGACAAGAAAAGTGAAAAGTAACAAAACAAAACAACTATTCCGGGCCTTGTTAGCCTAAAATGCATAAAGAGAAAGAGGGAGACAGGAAGGGTCAGAAAGAAAGAAACTAGCCAAAATCATTTGTTATGAGCATTCCCCTGAGTGGTGACACGAGTCAAAGAATCGTAGTATTTAGAAGTTCCCAAAGACTAAATCCAGCCTCTGTGAAATGAGCCACAGGTTAAACACAATAATGTCTGATGAGTATGTCTGCGTATGAGAGAGGCAAAATGCTACAGAGTAAGCAAAGGATGAAAGGAAGGCCAGTACTATTTAATAACTTTTAAAAAGAATTAGGACTTTTAACCCTGGGGTTCACAACTTTTCAAAAATATTTTGATAACTATTTCAGTATAATTAATTTCCTTGATGAGATGGGTCCTTGGGCTTTACCAGACTGGGAAGTGGATCCATGACACGGAACAGGCTAAAAACGTCTGTCCTACAAGAAGGAGCATTAGAGATGAGATTGAAAGGAAGACTAGGAATTTTGACAGGAAGTATGTGATATAGGAAAAAAAAAAGCACTAAATTGAGAGTACGTGACCTGTGTTCAAATTCTGCCATTTATTCCCAATGTGAATCTCTCTAGACCTCAGTTTCCTTAGTTAAATGAAGCATTTGGATTAGAAGGCTTCCAACTTCCTGTCCCACCTCTAAGTCTATGACCCCAGGATACCGAGTTAATATGCAAGATTATAGATGTTTGGGGGTAGCAGTGGGGGTGGGGAAGGTGAGTGTGATGTTAGACATCATTTTCAAAAAGACCGGTTTGGTTGTATATCTTAAATTGTAGAAAACCTAGGCTGTCCCTTTTGTAGTAATGAGATAGTCTTAGAATAGAAGACAGTGTTTGCCTGAACTATGTGAGTTCAGTGAATGACCCTATCATTAGTCATCCTGTGAATGAAAACTAAAATGACTATATTTTTCCCCCTGTGCCCAAACTTGAATTCTAGATGTGAGTACCCAGCTCCCTAATCCCTGACAATGTACTAGCATGTTCTGAGCATGAAGCTCTCCTTTCCCTTTACCAATCTGTCAAGACTTTGAGACATCCCTCTTCCCCACCTCCGCTCCCTACCCTGCCACCTCTTTCCTACTCCACCCTTTCCCTTCCCTTCCTCACCTCCTTTTGGAGGGAGAGCACAGGCTTCCGCTGTTAGCCTCTCCCTACTCAGTGGAACTTTTTGGTTCTTTTGGAACAGAAAACCACCTTTACCTTTCTCCTCCAACACCTTCCATATGTTTGTGCAATATTTCTTCTGGCAGCCACTCTCCTCGGTGCCAGTCATTTTGTGCCAATGGCTTCTGATGCAGATCCTCATGAGTTTGGTTGTTGCTTTAAAAAAAAAGATGTGGGAAATGGTGGTCCCTGGAAGCTGACCAATTTCTCACTTATTTATCACACCTGGCTCCCTTCCTAGGACAGAGTGAAAACACCGTCTGTTCTTGTCGATTGCTCAACAAACCATGTCAGGAGACGGTCTGTGCACTGGTCTGGGCATGGCATCCCTTTCTGAGGCACGCTATCTCCAGGATGCCAGTCATCATCATAAACATGGTCCGTGAACCAGCCTTGTCCCCAGGCTCTCCCCACATCATATGCAGCTTGCTATATCTTTCTGCTCTGCCTGGGTTGTCTCTTTCAATTTTCAAATATTTCCCTTTAATCTTTCCTGCTTCCCTCTTGGGTTCTGCAGCAGCAGCCAAACTGTACATGTAAACTTTCTTTGAATGTCCTTGATTTTCAAGTAACCACATCTTCTCCTGGCTCTCAGCAGCAACTGGCTCTCAAACTCCTGGTTCTGAGCCCTCCTGGGAACAGAGATAAGTTCCTATTTGGTTTAACCAGACTGGGTTAGAGTTCCAACTTTGCCACCTACCAGCCAGATGATGTTCATCAAGCCATTTTACTTCTCTACATTTCAGTTTCCTCATCTCTAAAACGGGAGTGATATACTAAGACTACCTCCCTCTAAGGGATATGAAGAATATCCATGGAAAGGATGAGTGATTTTACAGCAGAGAGAGCTCCTTCCAAAAAGTTCCAGGATCAGTGCTCATCCATGATCTTGGTGCTAGGTCCTAGGGAGTTGCCTACAGCTCAGGAAAGTGAGGTGACTTGGCCACAGGGACATATGTCTGAACTGAAGGCTTCCTAATTTCATACCTGGCCTAGGCTGTGCCTTGTGGGGCAGAAAGCAGCACAGGGCAATAGAGAGACAATCCTGGCTCTGGAGCCAGAGGTCCTAGAGCTAAATCCTCTCTCTGATTGTCACCGGCTTGTGATCTTGGGCAAACAACTTCCCTTCAGAGCCTCAGTGTCACCATCTACAAAACCAAGGGGTTGGGCTTGGTGGCTTCTGAGGTCCAGGCCTCCCTTCCAGCTCTAAAGGTATGATTCTGCCCTGTCAACTAGAAAGTCTTAGGCCATGGGTGGGCTACAGCAAAAGCAGCGAATGGGACATGGGGTTTCTGACTGCCTCTCCACTACCTACTCCAGGACCTAGGTGATTTATTCCTGTCAATTAATCTCACCAGCTCTCAAGTCCTTCCACTGTCAAATAAAGGGTTTGGGCAAGATGGTTCCTCTGGGTTCTAAACTGGAAGGTGTAAAATGTGAGCTTTTGTTATTCTATCACAGGGCCATTACCACTTTTGCTGTACAAATGGCTTTGGTGTTGGATTTGGCTTCATTCACAAAGACCTGGGTTCAGTTCCCACTTCAGATACTTATTAGCTGTAGGATGCTGGAAAATTCATTTAACCTCTCTGAGTCTGGGTTTCTTAATCTGTAAAATGAGAGGATTGGGTTCAATCATCTCTAAGGTTCCTTTCAGTTCCAAATGTATAAATCTACTGTAGCCCATATGTGGCTATTCTTCCAACCCCAATGTGCACTAGCAGGCTAGGCCAGAGCTCAGCCACTCCTTGTCCCCTGAGAGTCTAGCGGTAGCCCTGAGGGCCTGGGAGGGTCTTTGCAATGCTGTAGCTCACAAGTGCCCAGCAGTATGCTTCCAGTAGTGATAGGGTCATCCAAATATTTCTCCAAAAGTCTGTGACATACTCTTCTACCAGAACATAGAATCCAGGGGAAAGTTTGCTTGAGCTTTGAGACTGCAGGTGGCAAAGCCCTCACGGCTCCTGGAAGGTCTTTTGCCAGGGTCCTCAGGATGGTACAGCTTTCTGACTGGGCTCTCTGTAGAACCTTGCCTCTGCCTTTGCTCCTCTGTGCAGTCTCTTCTTGGATCTAAAAACCTGCACTGCCAGCAGGTGCTGCTGGTCTGGGGATACTACTAGGATACTCAACTGAGATTCCTTTTTGGGGGCTTAGCTGAAAGGCCTCCAGCTTAAGTTTCCATATGCTTGAATCTCTTGGGTTCAAGACTAGTTCTTGATTTTATACAAGCTCCGAGGGCATCCCCAAGTCAGAACAGATTTCCTATCTTCAACGTCATGCCACTTCCTTCAATGATGTTCAAAGACTTTTGCACTTAGTCCAAAGTAATCATATGTTACTGAGATACGTTCTCATCTGTTATTTTACCACTTTCTTTTAAGTGTAGTGTTGTAATTATCTAGTCTGACCTTCCTACCCTTTCACTCTGATTTTATAAATATACTTGGTCACTTTTTGTCCTAGTTTAAAGGCTAAAGGAAAGAAGAGATTCATTTTTCACTGTTCTTCTTTATACTTATACAGCGGGGGAATGAGTGGCTGTCTATGGGGTGTGCTTTGAGGGTTGCAGGGAAAGACATACCCCCAACCACCACCAATCAGTTCTAAACTCCTCCAGATCACTCCAGACTGGGGCATAACATAATGTCTGAGAGTCCCATATTACTCTATTTTTTGGGTGAAGGTATTACAGGCCCCTATTTAAAATACATATATGTGAATATATGTATACATGTCATATGTGTGTAAGTGTATACATATATCTGTGTATATAACACATTTATATGTTTGTATACAATGCACATATATGTACATATACATATATACATCTGTGTGTATATATGTAGAGCTACAATTCTATCACCATTAACCATTGCTATTTTCCTTGGAATTGCTGATCTGTGAAATTATTTCTTCTCCCAGTAAGATGTGAGTCCCTTGAGACCAGGAATTAGCTCACTTCTGTATCATTAGGCCAAGGTAGCACAGTGCTTGGCACCCAGGTAGAACTTAATAAATGCTTATTGACTGATTGTTTGTATCACAAAATTAGCCTGTCAAACCCTAAGGAGACCAAGCATTGCCTGGCAATATAAGAAGTGTCCTGGCTGCTGGGGGACAATATGGGGAAAGCATTTTGTATTTTGTACCTGTGGAGATGAGGCACAGAAAAGAAAATTAACTTCAACTACTTTATAGTTTTATAAAGGGCCAATTCCACCTTTAGGCCTTAGAATTGACTTTTTTTTCATCTGTCTTCATTAGGGAACCAAATTAAAACCCAGGATATATTTTCTACTTTCTAGAAATCAGCTGATTTCTTCCTCCCTAGTCCTACTCAACTGCAGGTCAGCATTAAAAACATTCAAAGACAGACAACCACAAACGGCAGTCTACCAAATTTCACCATGTCTATCTTCAATGGTCTGGATTTCTGCCCAGGTAATCACTCATCTGCATCCTAATCCACTGCAATTCACCCGTCCTATTCTTGAGTGGCCCATCTCAAATCTTTAAAATCAGTGTTTATCTTGCACACTTTTTCTCCAAACAGCCCGCCACAAAGATGACATGCAACAAAAGTTTCAAATGTTTCTTACCTACAATCTTCCTTTAACTGGTTTCAATGTGGCCATGGAAGGGGGATGGAGGCTGAGGAGATAGGAGATACAGTGAGAACCAAAAATTCTCTTCCCAAATGACTGAAAGAGCTTAGTATTTCCTCCTGTATGTATTCGGATGACCTGATAGATCACAGATTTAAAACTGGACAGAACCTTAGAGATCAGCTAGCCAACACCCACACAGAGACTTTGAACTAATGGACTTGCCCAAGGCCATGCAGTTAGTGACTATGTCAAGCACTCAAGTTCAAGTCCACTGATCTTTCAGCCCCATAGATATAATCAAACTACAGATGCAACAAAACATCATACTTTGGTGCTGAGTTTTCACGCATAGATTCTAATACTGTCAAGGTCCTCACTTTTAAATGAAAGAATGCATTGTCTCTGGACAGGGCTTGCTCTCAGTTTTCAGAGGAAACAGAAAGAACTCAGAATTATCAGGTATGCAATGCAATAGGCAACTGAGTCTGCAAGGCCTTGTCTCATCATTACAGTCTTTTCCTGGTATCTACTCTCCCTATTCTCTGCTCTGCTTGCTTTCATAATGTAGAGGCACATAACTCTTCCATGGTGCCCCCAAGAATATTCACATTAGGACTTCCTTTAGAGTTAGAAGTTGCTGCAAAGAGGCACTGAGGATTCACACCATAAACATGGGAACCAGGAGCTTCAAGGATAACCTCAATCACATCGGATTGATACTTATGTATTTGCAAGAAGTATGGAAAGGTCCCAGACAATGAACCCTCAGATGACAATTAAAACCAGTTCTAGAAAGGAATGAGAGGGTATTGGCACTCTCAGTTCTAGGCACACTTCTGCACCTAAGATAATTTAGAGGTAGAGAGTCTCATATTGAATAATACCATTATATCTGCTACAGACCAGACCATTTTGGAGTACAGTGTCTAATTCTAGATGTTATTTTTAAGATGCTTATTCAGTGTATCCAGCAGAGGGAAATCAATGTCATAAAATCAGACTGAAGCATCTTAGAGGGTATCTTGGCTACCTCCCACCAACTCTCATTTAATAGATAAGAAAAGCGAAGCCTGGAGAGTTTAACTGATTTGCCAAAGGCCACATGGGTAACAGAGCTGGGTTCTGAATCAAGTTCCTCTGACTCTAAATCCAAAAGGGCTTAAAACAAAGTCATAAGAGGAACAGTTGGAGTAACTGAGGTGGTTTAGTCTCAAGAAGAAAGGTATGAGCCTCATTCATAGTAAATGACTGATGAATATTTGTTAAATGATGAATGAATGGATGGATGGAAGCTATCTTTAACTCTTTAAAGATTGTCATGAAGGAGAGGGAAGATGTTCTGTATTGTTCATGTGGCAAGAATTAACAGCAATGGGTAGAAGCTATATTGGAGCAGGTTTTGGAAAGCATTAAAAGAAATGTCCTACATGGAAGCAATCTGTTGTATAATGTAGGAAGATCCCTTTTCATGACTGTCTGTAAATGTTCAAGAAAAGAATGAATGAGCATCTATCCAGGGAGTTGGAGAGATTTCTGAACTGGATGAGTTGAGAGAGGATTAGATGATCACTTTGTTTCTTTCTGACTTTAAAGTTGTATTATTACTCTTTGTTATAGAATAACAAACTAATTATTTCCTTCCCCAAGGGTAGCTGGTTGGTCCCAGGTGTAAAGAAGAAAGCTAGAGTAGATGTATGGATGTGTCTATGAACAGAATCAGAGCTCACCTTTTCCAACTCTGGCATTTTAAAGATAAGCAAAATGAGGCACAGAGAAGTTAAATGCCTGCCCAAGGTCATATAACCCAGTTAGAAAGGAAGCATGATGTCATGGCAAGACCATTGTATTTGGGATCAGAAAACGTGGCATCTTGGGATCTTGGGTTAGTCATTCTTCTGAAACTGTTTCTTTGTGTGTACAACAGTGGTTCTCAACCTGTGGGTTGTGACCCCTTTGGGGGTCAAATGACCCTTTCACAGGGGTCACAAGAGTCACCTAAGACCGTTGGAAAACACATATTTCTGAGGGTCTTAGGAACCGTGACACTGCTCTTCTATCTGTCTCCAGGTGGGTCTGCCCACAGGCAGATACTCCCACATATGAGTATTAAAGGGTTGCGGTATTAGGAAGGTTGAGAACCACTGGTATAAAATGAAGGATTGGGATAGAGGTATCAGGGAAAACTCCACAGAGGAGATGATATTTTTGAGATAGATCTTTAAAGAACAACAAATGTTTTGTCAGTTAGAGATGGGGTTAACCCACTGAAACATAATTAAAGGTATTTAGTTCCTTCCCATTTTTGATAGAAGGTAAATTCAACGTATCCTAGGGACTGGGTGGCAGAGTTTAATCTCACGTAATACAGTGGATTAATCCTTGAAATTGGTTTATTAGTACATTTCTCATTAAATTAAATTATATTTCTCCAGTGAATTCATTGTAAAAATTACATTATTTTTTATGTAACGTTACTGGTGGCCCCAAACACTTTTAGCTTCCCTCCCCTCAGTTCCTGTTAAATATCTAATGATCCTTAACCAGACACTTAAAGCCGTAAGGA
The DNA here is from genome assembly GCA_028646575.1 of Pseudocheirus occidentalis. Taxonomy (NCBI): domain Eukaryota; kingdom Metazoa; phylum Chordata; class Mammalia; order Diprotodontia; family Pseudocheiridae; genus Pseudocheirus; species Pseudocheirus occidentalis. The sequence goes on from CM053597.1 coordinate 68,872,647, forward strand.
GGTATTAAGGGAAGCCCTGAGGGAAGGGGGGTTGTGTGAAATTATTCTTCATTTTTCTTTTTGCTCCCAGGTTCTTTGCTTCTGGGAACTGGAAGCAAGATAAGATGTGTCCCTTCTTTCTGTGGAAGTGGGGGGGGGTCATCATATTCTGCTTGAGCCCAAATTGGTGAAAGTTACAAGGGGGTAGTCAAGCTTTGGGGTGGGGAAGTACACCAAGAAAGAGGGTAGGGAACAACTAAATGACTTTTGAGGACCCTTTCAATGCCAAGGTTTATAGGAACATAAACTTAGAGCTAAATTATTTCAGAGCTCTGTAAGTCTAAACTCTTAGTTCAGGAATATGAGGCTGAGAAAGGTTAAGTTCCTGGCCCAAGGACACAAAGCTCCAAAATTCTGAGGTCAGAACTGAACCCGATTCTACTGATGTCTCTGCAAAAGGTGCCTGCATAAGCCAGGAAATGAGCCTTTCCTTCTAGTTTTAAATTTCTTAGTGATTCAGTTTCTTCCAGAAGGAGACAGTAGTCTTTGCAGTAACTCCCTGACAAGGCTGTTGGGGGAAAAGTACTCTCTAAATCATAAAACGTGATCTAAATGTGAGGTATTATTAGTTATTAGGCATGAGACAGATAAACGTGGCCTCTCCATCCAAGCAGTGGATAAGGTAGAGTTTTGCAAAGGCTGCATTGACGCAGCATGGCCTGAGTTGTGACTTTGTGACACAGAACTTCCAGGAGCAATCACATACACACGTCTGTCTCTGAACTCTCCAATCTCCTTAACAATCTGTTTCAGTTGCTCACTTCAAAGAATAATCTTGTCCCCTGAGTGAGGTGGAGAATGATCCTTGAGGGAGGTCTGACCAGGTATGACATGCACTGGCTAGGTGATCCACCTGGAACACCATCTTCTACAGGAAACCTCTGCCAACTCCCCTTAATTTTAGTGTTGTCCCTTTATGGATTACTTCCTAATTATCCTGTATGGAATTTATTTATGCATAGTTGTTTGCATGTTGTCTCCCCCTTTACGTTGTGAGCCTCATGAGGACAAGAACTGTCTTTTTCCTTTCTTCATATCCCCAGAACTTAGCACAGTTTCTATTAAGCACTTAATAAACATTTATTGGCTGAATGACTGACCCTAAGCAAGTCACTTAATCTCTCAGTACCCAGGAGTACTCTGAAACCAGAAGTTTCAGAGAAGGATCTGACCTGCACTGGTAGAGTGGATATCTCTCCACACCTGGGAATTTTCTATACCAATGAAATGACAAGTCTGGTGTAAAAAACTAAAATTTTAGTTAGTAGCAGAGCAAGGAGTAGAATATCAGTCCTTATTCCCAAGCCAGGACTTCTTCCTACTTTCTTCAATCTTCATTTAGTGGATTTTTTTTCTTAGACAAATACTAAAACAACTATCCAGCATTTTAAGTTAAGAGCAAAGAACACATTTATTATTCAAATGGACCAAATATTAACAAAAGTGTTTTTGTTCCATATTGTGCTCAATGGGTTGTATGAGGGGAAAAGAAAGAGAGGCAGGGTTAGAAAGGGGGAGGCAAAGAGATTGACTGGGTGAAAGAGAAAGTCGGCAAGATTGACAGGGGCAAGAGAAGGACTTGCCTTCTGGGAAGGAACGGGGGACTGGGACAGAGACAAAAGTAGAGACCTGAATAAAGGAATAGAAAGGAGAAAAGCGGGAGGAAGAGGAAGAGACAGATGTCAAAAGAGGGCCAGATGTTCTTTAGATTCTGGGGTTTGGATCATACCCTGAGTCCACTTGGGCTGTGGGCTTCAGAGTCTGACACTGGATATCTACTGGCTTTGAAAAGCCACTTAGCTGATTCCCACAGATCTTCCAAGTGCTTTTTTCCTAACCTTTAGATAACCACAACATTTTACTCTTGGGCTACGGCGGTATTGGCCAGACTGTTATAAAAACGACCTCTTTGGGGGCTCTATGATCTATCACGGGGACTGAGGGCCAGGTCTCTTGTTTCTTATCCTTTGGAGACATAATACATTTCCAAATAGCAGGATATGTGGTGCTATTTGAATAAAACGTTTGGTTGATGGGATGAACTTTTCACTTTTTTCCAGACATTCAAGTTATGAGCAAGAGTGGCTATTTACTCCCAGATCGTGGTTTGTACTATGGGAGAACCCAGTTTGTCTGAGAGCCAAACATGAAGGTGACTTTCTAAGTGTTGCCTAGTAACCTGGGTTTAGCTAATTCCTTCTTCCTGCTCTTGTGCATTGCACTGCCTAGCTTGTCTTCTAAATCTCCTTCTTTCAGCAACAATGACTATAAAATGCCTATTTTTTAAAATCAGAAAATAGTGGACAATCACACAAGAAATAGTCTTTCCAGTGCTTGTAGTAACTGTGTTCAAGCAGCAAATGCTAAAAGGCTTCCAAGAACCCCTGACCTCAGGAGGTTTCTGCTCTGCGGACCAGAGGGATATGGGAGAGGGGAGGTAGTTGAGCTTTTGGAGGATGGATGTGTCTAACTGTTAGCTCCAGCCAGATGCAATCATCTGAGATTTCAGTACTGAGCCTTTCCTAGTAACATGAAAGTCTTATCTAATAAAATGGGAGTTAGGAGAATCTCATTGAGCTTCAGAGATGTGCCAACACCATTTTGACACAAAAAGGACACAAAATTCAGGTGCAGACTGCCCAAATCATGAAAACCTGGTCTCTTCTCTAGTCACTGATCTCAAGCTAAGAGGATGCGTGGTATGCTGAAAAGAGCACGTATGGTCTAGGAGCCATAAGATCTGGGTTCTAATCCTACCTGGGTCTACCATTGGTTTGTTTTAACCCTGAAAGCCTTAGTTTCCTCGGCTGTAAAATAGTCTCAGACTACCTAAGCTACCTACATGGTAGAGTTGTTGTAAAGAGATCACTTTATAAGTTATAAGTTTATAAGTAAATGTATGATATTATCAATAATGATACATCAATATGAATAAAGTGTTATTCATGGATGTTCTTTCTCTGTTCTGAGTCTCATCATTTGTCCAATGAGATCAATAATACCTTAATACCTTATATTAACCAATATCACAGAGCTATGGTAAGGCTTAAATCATAAGAAGGATGTGAAAAAGCTTTAGAAAGATTATTAAGCACTTATGCAAATGCAAGAGATTAAAGATGAAACAGGGTTTGAGTCTCACTTTTGCCGCTAACTAGCTGTGTGACCTTTAGCACACAGTTAACCTCTCTGGACTTCAGGTTTTGCATCTGAAAATGAAAGGGTTACACAGAGCTCCAATAATCTCATGTTTTTTACTAGGAGCAGGAAGAGCATGAAGTTCACTGCCTCTATGAACTGTGACTTCTTGGACCAAAAGAGCGTATTTTTATCAACTTTAAAACCAACTCATATCTTGTGGTTATAGAAATTGAAATTAAATTCAGAACCTTGGAGTAGAGAGGGAGAGAAAGCAGTATTAAAATTTTGTTGTCTATTGGCAGATTCTGACAATTGGAGGTTTTAAGGAAACAAGTAAAAAAATTTTAAGTGTTTTGGAGATTACAAGGCTGTTACATAACAACACTTTGATAAATAAAATACAAATGATTTTGAAACATCAAAATTGTATTTCTCCTAAATTAAACCTCAGTTTAAAAATTAAGGAAAATATTGCTTGGCAAAACGTACTATGGGTTTTTAATTAAGCCTCAATTGTTTGAGATATTCCATTGACCCTGGTCAGGACTGTGTCTGTGTATAGAATCATAAAACGACACTGCTAGAAGAAACCATACCATTAGACAGTTATGTCCAACTGCCTCATCTGACATATAAGAATAAATGACATGACCAGAGTCATACAGTCAGTGGTAGAACTGGAATTAGAATCCAGGACTTCTTACCCTTAATCAAGAGCTTTTTAAAAATAACATTGTCTCTTCTCTTTATAATAGTTTCAATGGATTCTATCCTGAGATTATTATCATTAATGTTGTTAATTTTTTAAATTTGTCTATTTGAATACTTCATATAAATCCCTGATTTCATCCTTTTGTATATTCCATTCACTGATACAACTGGATGCATTAGCAGATTTCTTAAGAATTGTTGAAGTTAAAAATATGGCTTGCTTAGGAGCCAACTAGGTGGAGAGTTGGCTAACCCCTAAAGAGAGTTCCCTGTCACCTTTTTCTCTCTCTCTGACATTGTCTGTCTGTCTGTCTGTGTGTGTGTATGTGTGTGTATCTATATACACATGTACACATATATAACATACATATACATATATACACATATACATAAATGTGTATACAATATGTACCTAATATTTCCTTGAGAATTAAGAAGCCTCTTGATGAGGGTGAAAGATGAGAATGTCAAAGCTGGCTTGAAGCTTAACATAAAAAAAAACTAAAATCTTGCCAACTGACCCAATCACTCCCTGTCAAATAGAGGGAGAAGAAATAAATGGAAGCAGTGTTGGATTTTATGTTCTTTGGCTCAAAGATCACAGTGGCTGTGGATATGAAATTAAAAGGAACTTGCTCCATGGAAGGAAAGCTATGGAAAATTTGGAAAGCTTACTAAAAAGCAGAGACATCACCTTGTTGACAAAGGTCCATGTAGTCAAAGCTATGGTTTTTCCAGTCACAATGCATGGTTGTGAGAGTTGGATTATAAGAAAGCCGAGCGCTGCAGAACTAATGTTTTCAAACCGTGGTAATGGAGAAGAATTCTGAGTCTCTTGGATGCAAATTAGTCAATACTTAAAGAAACTAACAGGCTATCCACTGAAATATCAAATACTGAAGCTGAAGCTAAAATACTTTGGTCAAATAATGAGACGACAGAACTCACTGGAAAAGACCCTGATTATTGGGAAATTTGAAGGCAAAAGGAAAAGGGGACACCAGAGGACAAGATGGATAGATAATGTCATGGAAATTATGAATATAAACTTGGACAAGCTTTGGAAGATAGTGGAGGATAGAGGGGCCTAGCGTGTTAGTCTGTCGGGTCATGAAGAGTCAGACATGACTGAACAGCTAACACCAGCGTGTTATAAATCACAATATCATACATGGTATTTCCCCCTAGTTACAAGGTCCCAGAAGCCACCTCCTCCTAGACTAGGGAGGAATACAGTGCCCAGGCCCAGGCCTTACTTCTACTGGATCCATTGCTTCCTCATTAATTCCTGTATACCATAGGTAACATGGGCTAAAAGATAGTGGGTTGAGAATGAATCATGCCAGGAGCTATTATACAACCTCAAAGCTTCAGCTGCATATACAACTAGAAGATTGGATTTTAAAAGTATAGTCAACAAGAAAGATCTGTCAGAGTCATTATTACCCCCGCCTGGGGTCTTCACCCTCGATAACATCCCTCTTCCAACCTCTTTCTCCCATTGGAGAGTTCCTTCCAGGTCCTCCATTTGTGGAATAGGTCCAAATTAGCCATGCTTCGTTCCCCTCCTGACTATGTTTCTGACTCTTACCCAACCACCCATCCTTTTCTGTTCCCTTTTATATATGATCCTCCCCATCAGAATGAGGGGCATTGAGGTGGTACAGCGGATAGAGCCCCAAGCCCAGAGGCAGGAAGACTAGAGTTCAAATCTGGCCTCAATACTAACTGTGTTGCCCTAGCCAAGTCACTCAACCTTGTTTGCCTCAGTTTTCTCACCTGTAAAATGAGCTGGAGAAGGAAATGGCAAACCATTCTAATATCTTTGCCAAGAAAATGGGGTCACAAAGGGTCAGACAAGACTGAAAGGACTAAACAACAATAAATAGAATATAAGTTCCTCAATGGAAGGGTATATCTTTCTTTCTGTTTGTTTTTGTATCCCCAGTACTTAGCACAGTGTCTGGCACATGGTAAGCACCTAAAAAGTGTTCACCGCCTATTGCCTATCTTGTTTACTGAATGAATGAGTGGCGAACATCTTCAAAGTCAGCCAGGCTGGTTCTGAGACAATAGACTATTTCCAAGAGTATATTCAAAGTCTTTTGAACTTGGAGGACTTGCCAGAGCCTGCCCTCCACTAGTATAACTTTCAAAAACCCAGAGTCATCTTTACTATACCATGATGAAGAATCTGAATAGGACTTCAGTGGATATTTGTTTAAAATAATCAAAGAAATTCACAACTCTTCAGAAATCAACTGTAGGGAGAATTTTTTTCCTTAATTTTTTTTATTGTGAGCTAAGCAAAATCAACAAACATGAATATTTCAATATACAAAGAACAGAAAGGATGTTATATATGAAACCATGAACTTCTCTTCCAAAATATTTAAAGTATATTAAAATTAACCCAGTAGTAACAAAATCACCCTATTTGTCTGTGCTCGCTTCTGAACTATCTTCTGTACTCTTCTGTGTATGCTTTTTAATGTCTCCTCAGAGCTCTTGCCCTTTTTCTTCTTCTTTCATTGTCTAGATTTGAGGGGATGAGGAAGAGTGAGATGCCTATGATAATGATGAGGTTGTGAAGTGGGGTGATTGGCAAGACGGTGGTACCTTTGATGATAATGGGAAGGTTTGGGAAGAGGAGTGGGGGAAATAAACTATTTCTTTTGGACGTGTTGAGTTTGGAATGCTATTAAGACATCTAATTTAGTTTGAAATGTATATTTCTGGACAGAAAGAGGTTTGTGAATCATCTGCATGGAGATAATTGAACCCATGGCACCTGATGAACACTGGTACTTCAGTCAGTAGACCTAGATTCAAATCCTGACTCTGATGAACAGCATCTGTTTGAATTTGGGCAAGTCATTCAATCTCTAGGAGGCATGGGTCTTGGTTTCAGAATCATTAAAATAAGGGGATTGGAGAAGATGGCCTCTGAGTTTCCTTTCAATTTTAGTTTTATGATGCTATGGTTTGCTTTGTTGGGTTTTTTTTTTGCTTTTTTTCCTATCCATTCCTTAATAGGTCCATACCCATCTATGATAACATTCCAGTTCCCTTGGAAGCACTCTTGGATGTTGTTATGCTACTTATCTGACTTCTTAGGGAGCCCCGCTGTAGAAATCTAGCTGTGCTTGCCCTAGCTGGCTATTCCCAATGTTCTGAATCTTTCCTAAATCCTACCATCAAAATATGCCTGTCTCACATCCCGATCCCTGTGCTTTGTTAAAGGTGAGGGAATGAACCGATTTAAGCACATGTATATACTAAATTTACTGGATAACCCCTGACTATTTACCTATTTGCATTTTTACAAAGAGTGATTAATGGTGAGAATTTTGAGTAACGTGATAGCCAACTAGGAAAGATCTTTTGGGGGAAGATCTTTAGGAGCTTTCTTTAGGCCCTAAAATAATGCTATGTATATAGACAGCTATTCTGCCTATGCAAGAGTTTGATCTGGTGTCCTTGTCTTCCATAGAGGAGGAGAAGGAGTGGAGGGGGGAGAAAGAGTCAGAAAAGGAGGCGTTGTTGCTTTTTGGCATATGTGGACTCTTGGGGCCCAGGAGTGGCAGATCTGTCCTTAGAACATGATTGATGATTCATGCAATTGGCACTTGCCAGCAGTTGGGCCCATCCCAGATGCCAAGTAAAAGTATCCTAGACCAAGAGCTGAGTAAGTACCTCCCTTCTTCCTTGTTACACAGGCTTGGAGGGAGGGAACTATCTTGGGGCAAATTATCTGCAAAACAGTGAATTAGGCAAAGTTTCTATTTCGGCTGTCCCACTTCTTTTTTCAGTGCTGTCATTGCATCCACACCCTTACTCCAGGCACCCAGTGCCCTCATGTTCCCTCCCCCCTCACCTTTAGATAAACCTTTCAGGTGGCAACAAGCCCGATGAATTAAATCACAGGGAGGTATAAATAAATGACTTAGAATCCTAGAATCTGAAAGGTAGGAACAAACTGTAGACATCATCCGGTACAACTCCCCCTCCCCCTATAAAGTAAACCCCCCAACACCCCCTGAAAGTGGTCGTTTGGCCTTTGTTTGAACTGTATTAAATGAATGAATGAATACATACAAAAATATGTAACCACCCCTGACAAGGGATTGGCAGACCACAAAACTCTGAGATTTGTACTTCTTCCCAGTTTGAGAAGAAAGGGAACTAGCAGGACTTGAGCTTGGGGGAGTGGCAGGGGAGCAAAGTGCAGGGAAGAAGGAAGAGAGAAAGGAGAGATGCCAGTTATATTAGGGCAGCAGGAGCAGACTAGCAGCTGCTGTCTGCCACATCTGCAGCATCCCGCCTGTAAAACAGGAAGAGATGGCATGTCTCTAAATGGACAAGCTGAGAGGTGTGTGCATGTTTGTGTGTGTGCATGTGCGTGTGTGTGTCTGTGTGTCTGTGTCTGTGTCTGTACCCATGAGTCTTTGGTCCTGGCTTCCTTCAAGTGCCCACAAAAATCTGCTCATCCAAAGGAAGTTCCCCAGATCCTCTTCATTCTGGTACCTTTCCTCTCTGAATCATTTCCTGTTCAATCTGTAAATGGCCTGTTTGTACATATTTGTTTGCTTGTTGTTTTCCCCACTAGAATGTGAATTCCTCAAGGCAAGGGACTATCTTTTGGTTCTTTTGGTATCTCTAGTTCTTTGTATCAGTGCCTGCTATAGAGTGGCCATTTAACGAACGTTTATCAGATGGCTGAACTGGCAGAAGTAAAAGGCAATCTGGACTCAGGCAAAATGGCATGACTTTGGCACCCCAGGCTCCCTGGCCCTAGGCTTATATGCTGGCCAGTACAGAGGTGACAGTCTCATGTTTTCTTGTTGTTGTTCCTCCTTCATTCTCAAAAAGGATCAATAATACCTTAAGGGTGATGTCTTTGTAAAACTGCTAAAGAATCTGTCAATACTTACTATGATATCACAGATAAAAGGAGAGGGAGGGTTGGGTAGACCTGTTCTTAGATATAGAGCCTCTTTAAGATGAGAGGAAATGTCATTTCAGGACAAGAAGCCCTGAATGAGGTTTCTGAAATATTGCCTTTCAGTGATTTCTAAATCATTGTGTTAAGTTGACAATCTCTTCACAAACGTGGGTAGGTTGTGCTAGTAACCTGGCTAATCCCTGTTGTGACCTGTGGGACAGTGAAGCCTGAGGGAGACAAGCAACACCCTTATGGCTAGCACTTCCTATTAACCTCACAAGCTCCCACTAACAGTGCATGGTGGAAGCCTAGAAGCTCCTGCTTCCATTCCAGGATGGGCCTACCTAGTCTTGGCAACACTTGAGCCTTCTTCTTGTCCCAAGTTGAGAGAGTGTGTTACAGTGGATAGATCTGGCCTTGGAGCCAGCTCCTGCCTGTCCTGCCTGCAACACATACTGGCTTGGTGGACCTAGATAAAACACCCTCTCTGTGTTCTAGACAGCTTAACAAGGCTACAAGGTGTTTAGAAGGTGCTTATTTACATTAGAAAACAGATTGTTCTCACCCAAGAGTTCCATATACAGATAGAGCATGGGTCCACTTCCTACTTCCATCCCTATTTTGATCCAATGGCAACTAGATTGCACAGTGGATAGAGTGCCAGGCCTGAAGTTAGGAAGACTCATATTCCTGAGTTAAATCTGGTCTTTTATACTTCCTAGCTGTGTGACCCTGGGTAAGTCACTTAACCCTGTTTGCCTTAGTTTCCTCATCTGTAAAATGAACTGGAGAAGGAAATGGAAAACCACTCCAATATCTTTGCCAAAAATGACTGAACAACAACAATTTTGACCCAAATAAGTCAACTTTCTTTCTCTAAAACATGTAAAATCCATGCAGTAGGTCTTACACAGCTGTACAAAGTTTTGCCATGGATTTGACACATCTGTGCATTCTCCACAGTCGGACACAATAGGGACAGATGGTAGATAGAACAAATACCATGTGATTCAATTATGACGAACTTTCTTTCTCCATTACCTTGTAATTGTTTTCGATTTCACACATTCCTTATCTCCCCAATTTGATGCTATGGTCCTCAGGTTAAGGAACAGGGAGCTTAGTCCCTCCTGTATTTTTCAGTTGGGTGCTCAGAAGGATTCCATAAAAGTCTATTGAATAGCTGTTAGTGACTGCTAATGAGTCAGGATCATAGGGTTTTATGTTAGCAAGGGCTTTACAGGTCATCAAGAATGGGTGGTTTTTACAGAAGAGGAAACTGAGATGCAGAGAAGTGATTGGTCGTATGGTTTCTCCTAAATCCACTGGATGTGTCTGTTGGAAGGAAGTAAAAAGAGGAAGACCCAGCAAGCTTCTCTGATAAAAACAACACAGATTTGGAAAGGTGTAAAATCTGAATTCTTTTCCACGAGGCGGTGTAGAATGAAGGAGAGAACTCGAATCCAAGTCAGAAGACCTTGTTCCAAGTCTCAGCTCTGCCGCTCATAGCTGCATGACCCTAGAGAATTCATTTCACTTTTCACCTGTAAAGGGAATATACTTGACAACCTCACAGGGGTGGGGGAAGATGGGTTTAATGAGATAAGGCCACAGGCATTCAGTTCAGCAAGCAGTCATTAAACATCTACTATGTGCCAAGCATGAAGACACAAAGACATTCCCCACCCCAAATGAAATCAATCAGTGCCTACCTTCCAAAGCACAAGAGAGTATAGGATTTGGAGTTAGGAAGACCCAAGTTCAAATCTAGATTCAGACACGTATTAGTTGTGTGACCCTTAGCAAGTGGCTCAACCTCTCTCAGCCCTCAGTTCCCTCATCTGTAAAATGGAGGAATAATAACATCTATCTCCCAAAATTGTTGTGAGGAATAAGTTAGATAATGTTTGCACTTTGCAAGCTTTAAAGAGCTATATCTCAATGCTAGCTATTACTAGGAGGGTACAACATTTAGAGAGACCAATAAACATAAGATAATCTGAGGAAGGAGAAAGCACTAACTAAGGGCATGGGAAAAGTTCTGATCTTTAAGGAAGATAAATGCTCCATGATGATTGTGCAATTTGTTAACCCCCTTTTGAATTTCCAGGTGTATGTATTTGAAAATAATCACAAGAGCACATATTCTAAAAATTCTATAATTCACATGTGCAGTAATGCATAATGAAGGTATAAGGATATTGTGAAGAATAAAGTAAATATGTAAATATAATAATTATTAGGACTTTTCCCCTTCTTAAATACTATGAAATATGTGTTCACCTTGTCTGAGCTGCCCTTCCCTCCCCTCTACTCCAAATCCTACCCGTCCACATGACTTAGTTCTAGTCCTTCCTCCATGAAGCCTTCGGGTTCTACTGTAGGCCAGACCAATTGCCCCTCTTCTGATGTGTTTAGAGCACACAGTTTATTGTGTGATTATTCCCTCCATCAAGGTAGATTGGAGCCTCCCTGTAACATGGTAAATAAATCCTAGCATTATCAGAAATATATAGGTGTTAAAGTAAGTCCAAAGGATCTGTCCAAAGTAATTCAGCTAGTGTCAGAATCTGGATTTGAACCCAGATCTTTCTGATTCCATGTCCAACAACTTTGAATTTCTTGCTGCACAATGTGAGTCACCTGATATGTGGTGTAGAAGTGAATTCACTAATCTCTATATAAGTAAATAGCCTGTTAATTTTACACCTGTGCCTTAACAAACCCCTCTGGCAAATTCATTTCCGATTCTTCGTAATTCCTAAGTGATCTCCTGCTTGTTCTCAAACATAGTTTTCCTTGAGGCTTCCGGACCAAACATCAAAATGTGTTCTATTTGTCTTTCCTCCCTCACCCATTATTACCCCCACCTCAACCCTACTTCCACCCCCACTTTCTGTGCAGTAAAAATGCTCAGCTCCAGCACTGTGAATTAAAAGGCAGAGCAGGTCTAGAGAATTCCTTCTTTGTAATAAGTTATCCATTAAATACCACTTAAGCTTTTCTTGTTTTAAAATGTATGTCAACATAATCTCAAATACTTTTTATAAAGTACTAGTAGTAAGACATTAAAAATGACAAAAATGTCTTTAATCTGCAAAAAAAAATTTAATCAACTAAGATATCGCTTGCCACACAACAAAACAAATATGGCCTAGACTCGTCTATCCAGTGGCTACTCCCATGGGGAAGTAGGAAGGGAGATAATTTTTCTAATAGAACATCAATAATATTTTTATCTCTTTCCTCCTTACCCAGTGAAATGCTTGCTGTCCTAGTGGTAGTTAAAGGGAAATATACGTTCAGCACTTTGGCAGCACAGTCCATTGTACACATCAAGCCATTTTTTAAACGAACTTTTCTGCATTTAAAAGAAAGCACTAAGGGGCGGCTAGGTGGCGCAGTGAGTAGAGCACCGGCCCTGGAGTCAGGAGTACCTGAGTTCAAATTCGGCCTCAGACACTTAACACACACACACACACACACACACACACACACACACACACACACAAAACCTAGCTGTGTGACCTTGGGCAAGTCACTTAACCCCGACTGCCCTCCCAAAAAAAAAAAAGCAACAAAATAAAAAAATAAAAGAAAGCACTAAACTGTTGGGGGTTTTTAAAGAGGACTTCCAGTGTTAGAAATTCATGTTACTCTACATCCCATTTATCTACTAAATGGAGACCTAAGATCTTTTCCAGATCAATTTAACAAATATTCAACTTGCATTTACCATGTGCCCAACCCTGTGGTAGAATCATAAGATCACAGGAGTAAAGAGTAGAAAAGGTTCTTAGAGATCATCTGGTCCAGCCCTCACTCATTTTACAAATGAGGAAATAGGCCAGAGAGCATATAACCTTCCCAAGGTCACATAGGTGGTAAATAGAAGGTTCAGAACTTGAATCCAGGTCCCTCAACTCAAAACCTAATGCTGTGAGAGATACAGATGTAATGGGGTGGGGGAGTTTAGAAGGATGGGTCTGGGAAGCTAACAAACTAGAGACAGGGATATTGATTTACACAAGAAAAGGTAACTAACAAAACCAAGCAATAAATATGTTAACAGACTAGAAGAGATGGTCAGGGTTAAGGGGATTTAGAGGAGGGACAGATCATTGCAGGATGGCCACTGTCATGGAAAACCTTATTAATCACCGTGTGGCTTCAGAAAGGGCCGAGGAACAGTCGATATGGCGTTTGCTGCCCAACAACTCCAGGAGAAATGCATGGAGCAAAACGGGTCTGTACACAACATTTGTAGATCTGACCAAGGTCATGAGGGTTTATGGGAAATTATGTCAGAATTTGGTTGCCCAAAGAAATTCATTAGCATTGTACATCAATTTAATGATGGCATGCTTGCCTGGATTCTGGATAATGGACAATGTTCTCGTGCCTTACCAGTCACCAGTGGAGTGAAATAAGGCTGTGTTCTTGCTCCCACGCTTTTTAGCATGATGTTTTCAGCCATGTTGTCAAATGCCTTCAATGAGGATGAACACAGCATTAAGGTCAGCTGCAGCACTAATGGTAAATTCTTCAATTAGAAAAAGCTACAAGCCAGGACCAAAGTGGAGGGAGTATTGTTGCATGATTTTATGTTTACAGATAACCGTGCACTCAGTGTAGCCTCTGAAGCTGAGATGCAACAAAGTACGGATCAGTTCTCTGCTGCTTGTGCAAATTTTGACCTAACAATTAACACTAAGAAAACACAGGTCCTCCATCAGCCGCACCACTCCATCCATATGTGGAATACACGGTTACAGCAAATGGAGAAGTTTTGAATGCTGTAGATAAATTCACTTACCTTGGTAGTGTATTCTGCAGAGATGTACATATTGATAATGAAGTTGATGCATGCACTGCTATGTTTGGGAGATTCTGAAGGAAAGTGTGGAAGAGAAGAGGTATTAGACTGACTACCAAACTGAAGGTCTACAGAGTTGTGTTACCCTCATTGTTGCTTGCCTAGGAAATCTGCACTGCATACCAGTGCCATGCCAGGAAACTGAATCACTTCCGTTTGAATTGCCTTAGGAAAATTGTGAAGATCACCTGACAGGATAAGATACCAGACGCTGAGGTCCTCTCTTGAACTAAACTGCCAAGCATTCAAACTCTACTTCAGAGAGCACCACTCTGATGGGTGGGCCATGCTGTTCAAATTCAAAACGTACATACGACAAGCATTCAAATGGTGATCTCTTGACCTTGCATGAAGGTCAAGGTCTCTCTTAAGAACTTTGAAATTGATTGTGTAACATGGGAGACACTGGCACAGGACTTGCCCAACATGGCATGCCCTCATCAGAGAAGGTGCTGTTCTCTATGAGCAAAGCAGAATGGAAGTAGCTCACAAGAAACACAAGATGCACAAATTTAGATTATCTACCCCAAATGTTCATGTGGACCATCTGTGTTTGACCTACGGTAGAACATTCCAAGCTCATATTGGTCTGGTCAGCCACAGCTGAACACACCAAAACTTGACTCTAACATACTAATGTCACTTTAGTCCTCTTGAAAAATAAAGGACAACAACCACCAGTTTTACATAAGGCCAGTTACTTGAGGTAGTCTTCATGTATGGCCAAGACAAAGAGCTCTTCTCTGGGGATGGAAAACTGGGAATAAGCTAAACTGGTACAATTCAGATAGGTAGCACCAAGCTGGATCTAGGACCCAGACTTTCATCACTAACTTTCCCAGTTCTAGGGCACAGCATCTGTGAGCTCTGAAGCACCATGAACTACAACATACAGCTAACGAGGGCTCTCAAGACACCTCTAGACACCACAAGGACAATGCAAGAGGACTAAAGATTACAGTGATCACAAGCACCATGGTGTACCTCTCATGTGAGCCTCACCTTGTTTTCCTAAATTGCCATGCTGAATTGCCATCAAGTATAGGCCAATTAGTCCCAAGGATTCACCAGGTAAATCCCATTTCTTGGCTCCTTTACATAAATTCAGCAGCAAAAGTGCTGATGCAATCAGGACTACTTGTCTCAACTCTTCGTGGTAATCCTACCAACATGGTACCAGGATAATCTCCTATGTGCCATATGCATTTTCTTCTGCTTTTGTACCCAACAGTCCCCTAATTCTCTCTACTGACATGATGGCAGATTTTTACCAGCACTGCCTAAATTGACAATTCAAGCTCAGGTTTCATTTTTCATCAGGCTAGAACCAAAAAGCACATATAAGTCTATGTATAAAAAAGTTCATTAAACATAAAAGTCTAGAATAAAGAGGGTTTTATAAATTATAGAGTCATAGAGCTGTCAGATCATATAAATTTTGAGGTGATCTACTTCAATTTTAGACCACTTTAAGAATCTGTTCTACAACCAACCTTTGTTTAATACTTGTAAAGGTAGAATTCATTACCTTACAAACCAGCCCATTTTATTTTTTGATATCTTTCATCATCAGGAAGTTACCTTTTATTAATCCAAAATCTGCTTCTCTATAGTTCTCAACCATTAATCCTAATTCTACCATCTGGAACAACACAGAGTAAATCTAATCTCTTTTTTACATAATTGCCCTTTAGATATCTGAAGACAGCTACTGTGTCCTCACGTAGTCTTCTCTTCTTTATGGTAAATGCCCCTGTTTCCTTCAAGCTTCTGTCATATGACATGGTTTCAAGATCCCCTTTCCCTGTGTTCCTTGCAGCTTGTCAATGTCCCTCCAAAAAATGTGATGTCAAAAAAGTGAATGCAATACATCAGGTCTGATCTGTCCAACATAGGAAACAATGAGACAGGTGGAATTATTACCTCTTCTATTTGGGGGTTCCATATTTCTATTAATTTGACTGAAATTTTTATTCATTTTTGGAGGATGCCACCTCCAAAAATGAACTTGCATTTGAACAAAAACTCCAAGACTTCCCATTCCTGCATTCCTGTATTTGTACATATGATTTTTTAAACACAATTACAGGGCTTTATTTATATTTAGACTGCATTAAATTCCATTTTACTGGAGATGTTTCATCATCCTAGCATGTCAAGATAATTCTGATCTCAGTTCTGCCATATACTATATTTGCTATCTCTGATAATTAGTTAAGTATATTTATATCCCTTCATCTGAGTAATTGATCACATTGTTGAATAGCACAGGTATGAGTACAGGTCTCTGTGGCACGTTACCCAAGACTTCATTGATCTAATAAACAACCACCTTTGGGTGCCTCATTTAAATCCAAACTATATCTGCCTGTCTGTCTGTCTATCTATCTATCCATCTACCTATCAGCCTAGTAAAAGTATCATTTTACTGTTTTCTGTAGGCTTACTGTGTGGTCACAGAAAATCTTTTAATTGGCTGCTGAAGCAGAACCCAGTGTGTATAGAACAGGTAGCAACAGATGAAAGTTCTTTTTCCTGGCAGCTCTTGAGTGAGGAAAGAGAAATGCTGCAAGCCGCTAGGTGGGGAGAGAAGGCCGCTTCTAGGTGGGCCACCATATGGCTGTGAACACATGGCCTTATTGTTTCTTCTGTACCTACTGTTTTTATTCTCTCCTAATCTTAACTATGTCAGAACCAGAAGAGACTGATTTATGATCTTATGCATTTCAAAATATTGGGAAAGCAACAGAGGCTCAGGAACTGAAGTCCACACCAGAGTCTGCCAACAGCTTCATCATCAAGCCCAGTAAGGACACAGTCCTGAGTAGTGGCCTGCTTGACTAGGCCTAGCAATGAATACACCCAGCAGCTACGCCACAACCTACACACAGGGGAGTGACTCATCCATCAGCTATGCGAAGTCAATGGTGGAAGAATAAGTTGGAGTCCAATCTCCCAGGACTGTAGTGGATGTGTAGAGATGTGAGAGTGCCCTGGTGAAGGAGGATGCTTTGTTACTTCTCTCTTTGCTATACTTTTTAAAAAATGTAACAAACCCTTGCAAAAGCTTTTTTTGTAGTTGTTCAGTTGTTTTTTTTTCAGTCATGTCCGGCTCTCTGTGACCCCATTTGGGGTACTCTTGGTAGATACAGGATGCCATTTAATTCTCCAGCTCATTTTACAGATGAGAAAACTGAGGTAAACAAAGTTAAGTGACTTTTCCAGGATCACCCAGCTGTTAAGTCTGAGGCCAGATTTGAACTCAGGAAGATAAGTCTTCCTGATTCTAGGTCCAGAACTCTATTCACTGTGCCACTAGTAATCTCTCATGTTAACTAGTCATCTCTGATGTTAAAAAGATATCAGTGCTCAAAATAATATTGAAACAGTCATTATTGGTTCAATGATATTGAAAAGATACTAATTGGCACTGGTCAAGCAATATGGAGGGATATACCAATTGATACGGGGGGAAGGTCAAAAACAACAACACTAGACAGAGACTCAAACCTTCAGGATTATCCCCAAAAACTCTGAGAAGGAGAGAAGCAGTAGCCTTGCTTTGGGGACCTGACATGCCAGTACTAGTAAGAGGAGTCCAAAGCCTATATGTGTTACTTGACAATCCATACAAAATACTATATATAATAGTTTTACCTTTTTGCTATATGAAATACATTAATAGTCCCTGGTCTTGTGACTGTCTGTATGGTTCCCAGCAGTTCAGTCAGTAACTCACAAGCCATAGAAATCTGAAACTTAAAGATGCTGTAGACATCAGGTTCCAGGTTCACGTTCAGATTAAATCCTGGGTGCAGACCCAGGCCATAACAAGACCCTAATGAAATGACAATCAGCCAGGACTCTCCCAATTACCCTAGGGCAGGCTATGGGAAAATTCTCTAAGTATCTAGGAGGTATGGAAGACTAAAGTACAAAATAACTCAAACTGTGTAAGGTCTGAAAGGTGTATTTCCCTTTTCCAAGTTCATTTTGATGTCATGCTTCATAGAAGTCTAAGAACTCAAAGAAGACAATTAAAAATTTAGAGTTTTAGACCATCCGTTCTAATCCATTCATTCACCAATGAGGAAACTAAAACCTCAAAGCATAAATTTTACGATTTGTCTCAAAGCTCTCAAGTAGTAAAGGAAACATTCAAACCCAGCTCCCCGACTCCCTTAGCTGGTTTTCGCTCATCATTCTTAGAGCTAGAAACAGGAGGTAGGGGTGTCAAAAAAAAAAAGCTTTGTCTACTCCCCTAGCTGTGCTCATGTCCTGCCTCTTTGCATCCCTCACTTCCTTCAGGGTTCAGCTCCTATGCGAGCTCCAACATTGAGGCTTTTATTGAGCTCCTCTGCCCTTCCCACATTGCTCTGGATCTGCTTTTATCTAGGTACAGGTGGTATCCCCCCACTAGAATATAAGTCCTTGAGGGCAGAGACCATTCATTATCTCAGCACCTAGCACAAAGCCTGGCATCTAACAAATATCCATTTGAATAGCACTGAATTTCATTGCCAAGCAATGATGGTACTTGGGACAGAGAAATGCTGGGGTGTGATTAACTGAAGGCTCTGGCTAGCTGAGATTGGACAGTCATGTGAGGAAATAACTAGCCCATCTGAGGCATTCTGGGAAAAGCAGACAGCAGAATTGCATAACACTGATCATCACTCCACTTGTTAGCCCTAACTTCTGAAAATTCTAGAGTTGAGGGCGGGTGGGAAGTTCTTATCCATGATCACCAATATAAGACCCGATGATATGGGGTCACCTGAATGAATGCTTCCCGTGGAGTACAAGGAACTCAGCTGAAATC
Organism: Pseudocheirus occidentalis; assembly: GCA_028646575.1. Classification (NCBI taxonomy): domain Eukaryota; kingdom Metazoa; phylum Chordata; class Mammalia; order Diprotodontia; family Pseudocheiridae; genus Pseudocheirus; species Pseudocheirus occidentalis. The sequence goes on from CM053597.1 coordinate 68,891,181, forward strand.
TGCCTTTTTAATGTTCAACCATGAATTGGGTTTTTTTTACGTCTTTCCTGTAATTAAAATATGTAATCCTTCCTTAATCCTCTGCCTGAGTGCCCTGCCCAATCCTCTCTCTGTTTGCTATGCCTCCTACTTTTATAATGTTAGCTCACTAGGCAGGGCCAAGGCTACAAAACGGCAGGTTTTTAATGAAAAGTAGGTGTGAAAAGTTGCAGCACTGTTTCCTGCAGACTTTTTTTTTTCATAATAGAGTATAAGAGGATACATGATTGGGAGAGTCTGACAACTGAATGTAGGGGAAATGACAAACATTTGCTTTCTATTACAGCCTTTTCAGATTTGGAAAAGGACTGGAGGGTTTTTATAATGTCTCTCCCAATACTCCAACATGCAAAAAAGAACCTTCTCCACGTTTCTGAAACTAAAGAGATTCACTAGGATGCATTAAAGATGGTCATTTTATGCTCCATCAAAAGATGTAGAATGTATTTTTATGTGTATCCTCAAAAGCATTTGTTGCCAGACTAGTAGTCTGGCCACTTTGGTCAATGACACCACCATTGTCCTGGGCTTAATTCTTACTCTACTTTGTTAACATTTTTAAATTGCTATCTCTACCACCTTAGTTTCTGAATATATTCTTTCCCCTTCCTCTACCAACAAAGTCATCCCTTCTGACAAAGAATTTAAAAAGAGACTTTTTAAAACACTTAAAAAACTCTCAACAACCTGAGAAGATGTAACATTCTGGGACGTATGTAATGTTCCAATCCCTCATTCTCCAACTTTGTAATAATGGGCATAAGACCTACATAAGCAATGCGGGCAATGCATGCTATAGGAAGAAGCAATAATTTGGGTAAAAGTAAAGAAATATGATTATGAGTAGGAATGGTGATCACACTAGGCTGTGATAACTGATATCCTAATCTCCATTTAAGTAGCATTTGGAATTCTAATTCCTTCTTAAGGTCTCTCTTGACCACCCCTATTCATAATCACCTAGTATTAGTCAATAACGTTTGCCTTTGTCAGTCTCTTACTTCCCTAAGGAGACTGGAAGCTCCTGGAAGGTAGGAACGATTTGTTAAATTTTTTGGTACCC
>CM053597.1:68892782-68955340 GCA_028646575.1 Pseudocheirus occidentalis
TTTTTTTTAGCTCTGTGAAACTCTGCTTCCAGGGGGGAAAGCTCTGTTCCAAATCACTGGGGTTTTCCCAGCTGCCAGAGCTATTAGGGGGGTGTTGCACATCCCCCCAGCTTTAGCTTGCTGAAAGCACACCCCAGGACCACCACCCAAGACCACGATCTAGATCCAGGCTGCTCAACGCAAGAGCACTTGGCCCTGATCAATCAATTCAGCCCCCCTGCAGAGTCCACAGGCCAGGGGCTCTGAAGCAGCCCAGTGGGGGCCACCGGTTTGTTTCCAGCAGTTCCCCTCCCCCATTGCTTCCTTGCCCCCGGGGCAGATTGGCCGAACTGCTTTTCCTCCCCAAATTAATTTTCAAAGTTTCACTTTCACGTTCACTGACCATCTAATCCTGGTTTGGTGGGTGTGAAGATTCCCTCAGGTGCAATAGATCGTCTCTGAAGTAGACTCAAGCTGCAACTTGGGAGGCTTGGTTCCTCCTGGCTGCCCTGGGGCCTGGCCTGGCCGTGGCTGTGGTCTCTGAAGACTGACTGCAGTGTAGCTCGGCTCAGCTCAGCCTGGCTCCTTCCCACCACCCTGGGCCTGGCCGTGGTCCCAGCTTGAGGCTGGGCCAGCCTCTGCTTCAGGCTACTGTGATGAGTCTCTGCTGCTGAACTGCCTTCAGAGAGAAATGTGTTTTCTGTATTTTTGTGAGTCTGAGTGTCCTAGACTTTGTCTGGGCTCATATTTTATGGGTGTTTAGGGTGGCCATGTGGGACCTTGCCACTTCTACGCCACCATCTTGGCTCTGCCCCCCCCAGCCGAAAATTGTGATGGTGTCAACCTAAGGTTTGTCAATATGGACAACAGCCAAGTGCTCTCCTGACTGTAACTTTTACTCGGGCTGGTGGGCAGCATTTTTTTTGACTCATCAGTGATGCATCCATACCATTCACACAGCCAGTCAATAGTAGTGGACTGAAACTCAACATGAATCAACAGTGTGACATGAAATGTATCAATAGCTAATGAGATCTTAAGCTATATTGAGAGGAATATAGTGTCACAGACCAGAGAGGTGAGAGTTCCACAGTACTCTGTTATATAGATAAACACAAATCTGGAGTATTATGCTCAGAACTGGGTACCACATTTCTGGAAAGACATTGATAAACTGAGGAACATCCAGAGTAGGGGTTCTTAAGTCCATGAACTTGGTTTTTAAAAATACTTTTGTAATTGTGTTTCAATATAATTGATTTCCTTTGTAGTTCTATGTATTTTAGTTTATGCACTTAATGAAAGAGTATTCTGAGAAGGGATCTTTTGGCTTCATCAGACTGCCAAAGGGGCACAGGACAGAAAAAAGGTTAAGAGCCATGATCTAGATCTAGAAAGAAGGAAGCTGGGTGGTGAAGACCTTGGCATATGAGGATAAGTGGAAAGCACCAGAAATATTTAGGCTGGAGAAAGGAAGACAGGACATGTAATGACTACCTTTAAGGATCTGAAGATATCTCATGTGAAAGAGAACAACACTGGGACCAAATGGTAGGCAGTTATTGGAAGAACGATTTAAACTTAACATATGGAAATGATTCCTTAACAGTTAGAGCCAGGCTAAGTGGAATGAGCTGTTTTGGAAGATAGCAGCTCCCTAGTACTAGAAGTCTTCAAACAAATCTAGACAATCACTTGTTGGGAGACTTATAGAGCGGATGATGTCTGAGTTGGGTTGAATTAAATAGCCTCTGAGGTTCCCTCATCTCTTAGATTATGTGACTTTGTGAAGCACATATTGTATTCTACTTTGCTTCAAGCTCTGTGCAGGGTGCTTTGGCAGACCAAAAGAAATGTTTGATGTCTTAGCCACCCTCAAGAGTTTAGTAGGAGCAACATGGCAATATAAGTGTTAAATGACGTATATGATCCAGGTGATATAAGAGATGAAAGAAAGAAGAAATCACAAAAGACTTGCAGGAGCAAAAGAAGGTAAAATAAGATTCTTTAAAAGAGGAAAAAGTATGGAACTGACAGATGCTTTAGGTTCTTGCTGATGATCTCTTTCACTCAAAAGTTACAGAAGCAATATAAACATTTCTCATAACCAAATGGAATTGTGCCTGGGAAAAAAATTAAAATCTATGGATTAGCTAAGAGCTTCCTGATTCCCACTTTTTCTCAAGACCAGAATACCCCTTCCCACCCCAACCTCAACTTGTTGTTGAAGTATAGGGGCAGTGAGTGCAAAGGATAAGTCCAGTACGTGTTGTCATCCAGAGAAGGAGTGAAACATCCCTCAAAAAAGTATGACTTTTGTCACTTCAGAGACTGAGGGGCAAGTAGGCCCTAGAAAGGAAGCACCATGCCAATGAGACTCTGTCATTGGTGGTCAGGGTTGGTTGTGCTTTGGGCCATCAGAGGATTTGAGGTAAGGACTAGTGATGATTTTTGCCATAGGGAGTAAGAATGATACCCTTATTTTGAGATGCTGGGGCAAAAACCATTTCATCTAATGCTAGCTACATCTCTGGCAAAATTAATGATACGGGGTCTTTTCCAACTCTGATCTTTTTCAGTTATATGATTCTGAGACAAGTTGAAATGGATTTTTCTTTTGCTACTCAGTGAGTGTAATTCAAGTAATGAGTCCTGGCTCAGAAAACCTAAAATAAAGGAAGAAATAGAATAGGGGAGAGAGGAAGGATGAACTGAGAAGCAATAATGTAATGTAACACTATTTGAACTATGTTCAATTGGTCATACATAATGAAAGAGGATAATAATAGCACAGAAAATTGAAATCTGCAGAAAATCCAAAATTATTTTTTAACTTTAACCATTAACTTCAAAATACCTCTTCAACCAATGCTATTAACAAATAGCAAAGTTGACTAATAGCAATTTTACCCGCTCTTTCTTCCCCAGAATAATTTTCAAATTCTGATAGAAATGCTAACAAATACACATAATTTAGGTAGTGGGGACAGGGTGGGGGGGGAAGACAAATAAGGACCTAGCTCAATTAACCCACAAGTTAGAATCTAAAACAGTATAGATTGGTTGAGAGGTAGCTTGGCATAGTATTGAATTCAGCATTGAATTTGGAATCAGGAAGAACTGAGTTCTAATAGTGCCTCAGAAACTTATTATCAGCTGTCTGACCCCAGGTAAGTCACTCAACTCTTCTCATTTGACAAGTTACTCAGCAATCTTTCAGCCTTAGTTTCTTCATCTGTAAAATGAAAATAATAATAGCCCTAGCTTGCTGAGTTATTCAGAGGATCAAATGAGATGATATAGATAAAGCTCCTTGTAAATCTTAAAGCACTAAGTAAATATTAGTTCTAAATGAGAGCTTAAATTTGGGAATAATGATCCAATTAAAAGTCACGGAGGAGCCATGAGCTACATCGTTCTCACTTTTTCTCCTGGTCAGAATACTTCCTCCTACTCCTTACCCTTAACTTTTTGTTGTTGTTGTTTGCTTTTTATTTCTTCCCAATGATTTAATACAGAGATTTCAACTCAGTTTTGGAAGAGGATCTCTACCTTTATTTCCCTGTATTGTGAGATCCTTGAGAGTATGGGAGGGAGGAGCGGTTATCCCACTCTCCATTGGAAATATCCAAGGGCAAAGAGGAAGGAGATTTTCTTCACAAAGTGTAGTAAACATTACTCACTAGAATGTGAGAATGCTATAAGAGCAGGAACCATGCCTTATACTTCTTTTCATCTGCCGTTGTACCAACCACTGTGCCTTGCAGACAGCAGATAGTAACTTATTGTTGACTGATGATCACAAAAATTCTACACTTTTGTCTTGGCTTGTAGCCTTACACGTTAAATAGTTTTACCATCAGTACAATAATTGACCTTAATGCCATTTTTGTCTTTGTTGAAGGCATCTGCCAACATTGCAGAAGGCATCATGCTAAAAAGCATGGGAGCAAGCACCCAGACCTGCTTCATTCCACTGGTGACTGAAAAGTATGAGGGCATCATCCTTTATGTTCACTGTGTACACATGCCACCATGAAACTTTTTTGCCATGATTTTCCACAGGCCCTCATGACTAAGAGTATTAAAGGCCTTGGTCAGGTCGGTGAACATCGAATATACACCTCTATTCTGATCCTGGCGTTGCTTTTGGAGTTGTTGGGCAGCAAAAGCCATTCTTTAGCCCTTTCTGAAGTCACACTGGCTCATGGCCATCTTCCAGGTGAAGGATCAACCTATTTAGGAGGATGCTAACAAGAATCTTGCTAGCAAGAGAGAGATCCCTCAGTGATTGTCAGAGGACAGCCTGTTTCCTTTTCCTTTATAGAGATGGGAAAAGGAGGCATCCTTAAGTTCCTTGGGGATAACCTCCTCTTGCCATACAATCTGGAAGATTTCAGTTAGCTTCTGTATGAGCAGTGGACCACCTGCCTTATAGGTTTCTGCTAGGATGGAATCAGCACCAGGAGCTTTGCACTAGAGAGGAGCCTTTTGGCATTCAATATCTCTTCTTCAGCTGGAAGTTTGGTTAGAGAGGGATTGACTTTAACCTGAGGCATATGACAATGGCTTCAGCATTGGTTGATGATGATCTGTTGAGAACACTATGAAAGTGTTCATCCTGTCTCTCCAGGATCATATCATTGTTACTGATCATTATGGCATCATCAGTGCTGAGCAGTTGAGATGCACCAGAGTTCTTTGGCCCATAAATAGTCTTTAGACATCATAGGAACACCACATTGTTGTTCTCAGCTTAAAATTGAATTTTGTCTGCTTTCTTACTGGCCAAGAATCTCACATCTCTCTGAGCTTCACTTGTACTTTACTTTTCATGGAGTTAAACACTGCCTTCTTGGAGACAGATGAGTTATCTTGCTTGTGAACACTGTGGAGTCTCATTTCTTATTTAGCAGCTTCTGAATTTCCCCATCACTTTGATCAAAGTAATCCTGATATTTTCTAATGTTCTGGCCCAGATGAGCAAATGTGATGCTGTGCACCAAGTCTCTGAAAACTGCTCACTTCTCTCTGCTTCATTGTTGCTAATTGTATGCTGACTCAGCTTTCCCTACAGGTCACCAATGAATTGTTCATGTGTGGACAAGTGCTCTAATCTGTTGACACTGACCCTCCTGACAGTTGTCTTGCCTTGGGGCCATTACTTTTGCTGAATACAAATATTTAACTCTGAAAGAATGAGTCTATGATCAGTCCAGCACTCTGTGCCACACATTGGCCTTCATCACTCTTACATCTTGCCTGTCTCTTCTCCTTACAATGCCATAGTCTGTTAAATACCAGTGATTCTTGTGAGGGTGCATCCATGACATTTTGTTGTAGGTAAGTAAGCAGAAAATAGTGTTAGTGAGGAGAAGGTAATGAGATACCCAAGTTTTCAGTAATAAATGACTGTTGCTGTTTCCAATTCCATTTCTCCCAAAGACTCTGTCGTATATCATAGTTTGTACCTACTCTGGTATTAAAGTCATTTAGGATTACATATTTATCCTCTTTCAGCACATGGATTATGAGGGTCTCCAAGTCTTCATAGAATTTTTCTTTGACCTCATCAGGGTTCATCATGGTGGAAGCATACACACTGATGATGGTGGTGTGGTACTTTCCTGCAAGTGGCAGTCATGTTGTCATGAACTTGTTCACTCCTCTTGGGAGGCATAGAAGCTTGTATCCAAATAGCAGCTCTGAGTAAAGCAAGACTGACAAATGAAGGCCAGCTTATGGAAGTCAGAGTTGGATCCACATTTTTCTGGAGTGGTCACAGCAATGGGGAGCACAATGAAGCTAGCATAACAGATCTAATCTAGTCAGCAAGCTCCTCATCGTGGAACCACTGAAGAAAAACAGGTATCCAACTTCAGCTTCAGTAAGCTGGCCTTCATTTGCCCACCTAATTTCACTCAAGGCTATTATTTCTATGTGGTGCTTGATAAGTTCTCTCACAACAAGAGCCATTCATCTCTCATGTCTATTAGATTTCATGTTATCCATAAGTAAACATATATCCCATGTACCAATAGTGAGTAGAATCATCTTCACAAAAATTTTTGTACTTTTCTTGTATTTTGACCACAGAGTAGATCTCTACCTGCTGCTGTAAGTGGGCCAAGGTTGGGTGAAACAGACAATATTTAGGATACCTTTTCTAGCCCCCTCCTTTTGCCAGGAGGTAAGCAGTGAAGTCTTTAAAAAAGCTGCTGAGCACCAGTTCAATAAGAAGATGACCCAATGCCCTGGGCCACCTCATGTAGGGTTGTGGCTACAGTTCTCAGTGTATCTGCATCTGCTGCTTCATCACTTATCTATCACCACAGGACTTCAAGGTAGGTAAGATAGTAAGATAGTAAGATAGTAAAATAGTGAATGATGGGTAATGTTTTGACTTGTACACTAATAGATTTAAGACCCAAGAGATGAATAGCTCTTGTTGTGAGAGAATTTGTCAAGTACCACATAGAAATAAATTGATGCAGAGTTATGCAAGTCAGCTTCACTCTCTCTTTCAGAGTCATGGAATCAAGGCAGTTGGTGATGGCCCAGGATGCAGTGGATGACCTTAGCATCTTCCTTGTTTGACTAAGCTCTAAGCACTCCATAGCACCTGCATCAGCTGCCTTCACGGCTGGCGGAATCAATTGTTCCTATCTTCCCATCCTGCTGAAGGAAGTCTTCACTTCTTGGGGTAGACATCCCCCTGATTCACCAAATGCTTTAAGTCCTGTCAGTGACCCTCAGTCCGGTTTCATTTATCTGCCAAGATGGTTTTACTGGGCTGTGGTTGCTATGCATGCTGCAGCTTCTTGGAGCTACAGGTGTGTGTTGGGTGACAGGTGGACAGTCAAAAGGAGATGATATTTATTGTTGTTTTAATTATTTCAGTCATGTCTGACTCTTCATGGCCCCATTTGGGACTTTTTTTTTGCTTTTTGGAGGGCAGTTGGGGTTAAGTGACTTGCCCTAGGTCACATGGCTAGGTTTTTTTGGTGTGTGTGTGTGTGTGTGTGTGTGTGTGTGTGTGTGTGTGTGTGTGTTAAGTGTCTGAGACCAGATTTGAACTCAGGTCCTCCTGACTCCGGGGCCGGTGCTCTATTCACTGCACCACCTAGTCGCCCCTCATTTAGGATTTTCTTGGCAAAGATTCTGCAATAGTTTGCCATTTCTTTCTTTAGTTCATTTCACAGATGAGGAAATTGAGGCAAATGGGTTTGTGATTTGTCCAGGTCACATTTTTTCCCATCACTGTCTTAAGTCTAGACAATAACAAAGCAATAAATCAAGTCCTGATTTGTAGTGTTTACTGATTTCTAAAGAGTCAATGTTCAGACCAAAACTTTTAAAGTTTAAAAAACCCCCAACTGGTTCACCACTGACTCATACTTTCTTCTCAAATGTGTGTCTTTTTCTTGTTTTCTTCCCAGGTAATGGGCTGACATCTGGTGAGAATTTTACTGGAGAAATGAAGCAATGGGGGATTGAGGAAACTTCACTGGATTTGGATTCAGAAGAAGTAGATTCAAGTACTATCTTTACTCCTAATTAACTGTGTCATTTTGGGAAACTCTTGTTAACTTTCTGAGTCCCAGTGTCCTTGTCGCTAAAGTGGAGATAACAGTATTTGTATTATTTATCTCACATGGTTGTTGTAAGAATCAAATGATGTGTCCTATGTTGGGATAGATGTTGAGGTCTCTTCTCATTCTGACCCCGTGATTCTTTAAGGAATCTGGAAAGTCTAGGGAATAAGTTATGAAGAATTGGCAGAAATAGAAAGATCCTTGTCAGGCAGCAAGTCTTAGTGTATTGGGAACAGAATTATAATGGCTCACATTTGGATTGTGCTTTATGGCTCACAAATTGCTGCCCTTATCATTTGGTCTGTAAGCATTTATTAAACATCTGCTGTGTTCCAGGTCCCCATGTATGGCTGACTTCAGTTTGCGCTAAATTCTTGGGGCAGCTTAAAACTGTGCTAAGTCTTTTGAGAACAGGTGAATGGCACAGTGGATAGAGTGTCAGGCATAAAGACAGGAAGACTCAACTTCCTGAGTTCAAATCCAGCTTTAGATACTTCCTAACTGTGTGACCTTGGGCAAGTCACTTAAGCGTGCTTGTCTTGGTTCCTCATCTGTAAAACGAGATGGAGAAGGAAATAACAAACCACTACAGTAGCTTTGCCAAGAAAACCCCAAATAGGGATGTGAAGAGTCAGACACAATTGAAAGATGATTGAACAACAACAAAGTCTTTTGCCCTGTACAAGAGAGTCTGGGAATCCATGCTCCCAAGGAGCTTTACAACAAACAGTTCAGAGAAAAAGTTGCTGCAAATACTATTATCCTCATTCTACAGATTGAAAAATTAAGCCTAATAAACTTTTAGAACCGGACAGGACTTTAGAAGCCCCCTAGCCCAAGTGATGCTAGTTTACAGATGAGGAAACTGGGAGTAAAAAGGGGGAATTGAGGCTTTCCTCAAGGTCACATTCATTGAAGAGCCAGTACAGAAGTCCAGGCCTCCCAATTCTTAGTACAGCGTACATTCTACCACTCCACACTGTCCCTGTTTTTGGTTTCAGCCATTCAGTCTGACATTTAATCAGCTTTCTAAGCAGAGTAACTACATGACAGTAGAGCAGGTTATAAAGCAAGCCTCAGATTTGACTAGATTAGATTTACTCCAGTTATATTCTCTAACTTCCAGTACTATCCTGAGCTGTATGGTAGTAAAAAATGGAGGGTATAAGTATTTATAGAACACCTGTCATGTGCTAGGCACTAAGCTAAATGCTTCTTCTTCTTCCTCCTCCTCCTCCTCCTGCCCTTTCCCCTCCTCCTTTTCTCCTCTTCTTTTCCTTCTCTTCTTTCTTTTTCTTTTTTTTTTTACAAATAGTATGTGATTTGATAATATAATAATCAATAATTGGCTATCTGTTGTTCAGTAGGTTCAAGTATTGTGCTAAAAAGGTTGGGGCATGGTTTCTGTCCCCCTTTGGATCAGTTAGCTTTGTTTTATTCCATAAATAACAACTACAACCCTGTGACCAAACCAGTCTCACAAATGCATGCCACTGGTCACATGGTGATGAGGTGAGGAAATAGAGACAGTTCAGAAACAAACCCATCCTTGCTACTAGGGGACAAATGTTCAAAGTATCTCCCGTAGTGAAGTTGAGCCAATAGCATTTTAGTTTCTGAAGACTAGCCTGTCATAGGATAGATTTACATATCTGAGTCTGGGGAAAATTGGAGGGGAAGAGGGATTGGCGCAATCTTAAAGGGCAGTGGGAAGAAAGATTGAGCTATCTCCATGATTTGGATTTGTAAAGTCAAGTCTGATCATGGGGTTCTTACTATCATTAAATCCCCAAAGAGGCTAGTGGGAACCCTCCTCTTTAAATAGGGACACTATATGGGCTTTGGTGAAGGCTGCATCTCAATGGTCCAATAACAACAATGTTTTTATTGAAAGTGAGCAGGAAATATTTCAGGCCTCTTTAAAAGAGAATGACTACATCAAAGTAAGTGGTCAGGATGGCCTTGAAGACTTTAATCTTTCTACATTTTTTCCTATATCTCCTAAGATTATTTTTGTTCTGAAATGAATTGAGAACGACACAACCAGTTGGCAGTGATTTCTTCTTCTCCCCACCCCCACCCCACACCCCCAAAGAGACAGCCAGATTGACAACATCTCTTAAAGCCTCCAACCTCAAAATTTCACTCTTGTGGTTTCCAAAATAAAAACATGTGATCACTGCATGGTTTTTTTTTCCTCCTTTTCTTTTTGCATGGAGTCTAAGGAACATTCTGCTCTATAGGGCCTGTCTCTGAATAGGATCAGAAAAGACACAGTAAAACAAATGATTTTCCTCTATATAAACAGCTTAGCTAAGAAGGGAGAAATAAAGTGGTTTGACAGGTGCAAAGCTTGGAGGGGTTGAGATACTGAAGCACTTCCCTCTGCAGTGCTGTGCCAACCTGAAAATGAATAAAAATATTTCCTAAACAGTAAAAGATGTTCTCTGTGTGTGTGTGTCAGGAAGACAATGCCGGGAGAGACATGATAGGACATATAAGACGTGGCCCACTGCCAGGTCTCTGAACAGCTGTGTGGTGCATAAGAATTACGGCAGCTGTATTTAAACTAGAAATTAAATCTCCTTTTATTTAATGTGCGCAGGCTTTTTAGTTATCAAAAAGGAAACATTAGCAATTAGGGAATGTATATCTCACAGACGAGGTTCGATGTGCTCTTTTTGTTTGGGATGTCTATGATCTCTAATTCTCTGGAGAGGATGATGGGGGCTAGCAGCTAGGCTCCTGGGGGAGAAAAGCGTTTTAAGTACCATTTCCTTTGTTTGCCTAGACAGGGAATTTGAGGTCTGTCCTTCCTCCTACTTTCAGAAAGGTCTGTAGAAATGCCGGTCATCATTCATTCAAAACTCTGATCAGTTGACTGCTGTGAGCAAAGCACAGCATTAGGCACTGTGAGAAATGCCTTTCTAAATACTGAAGAAAGACCCAGACCCTGCCCTCATGGAGTTTACAGTCTAAGAAGGAAATGAGTCATGAACACAAATAGCAATAAGGAACAGAATGATACAAGTGTAATGGAAATGCAGAAAACAATCTAATCCAGTACACATTTATCAAGCACCTACTATGTGCTAGGCACTGTGCTAAGCACTGGGGATACAGTTAATAAATAGAAAGACAGTCCCTGCCCTCAAGGATCTTACAATCTAGTGGGAGAAACAATACACGAGAGGAGGGAGGAACAGAGAATTGTGTGAAATCTGAGGGAAAAGTAATGACCTTATCAAATCATGGGGATTAGAGAAGGCTTCAAGGGAGGAGTGGAAGTTGAGGTGGGATTTGAAGAGATGGATGGAAATTCAACAGGCAAAGGAGGAGAGGGAGAAAAATGATATTCCAAGGATAGAGCAAAGACTTGGAGACAGGAGAGAATAATGAATGGGTCTTGGAGATGGTGGAGTACAGAAGATGGGAGGAGATGAAGCAACTGCTTGCCAATGATACTTTAAATGGGAATATTTATACCTCTCACCTTATAAAGTTGGCATCTACCCCATTATGCAGATATACATATGCATTACATTCCTACCCAACAGACCCAAAATCTGTATGGAGTGCAGAAGTCAGTCAGATAGCCAGTCAACATGCACAGGAGACGCCCAGTGCAAAGCTACAGCGTCAGGAGATGAAGTGTCTGATACAAGGAACAGTCAGTAGGATAGTGTGGCTGGATTATACAGTATACGTATAGGAATAGGTATAGGTATAAGAACCCTGAAAAGAGGGCCAGATTTTGAGAGGGCCAGGAAATTCTTTAAATAAGTCATTAAAGGGGGGCGGCTAGGTGGTGCAGTGAAGCACCGGCTCTGAGTCAGGAGGACCTAAGTTCAAATTCAGCCTCAGACACTTGACACATTTACTAGCTGTGTGACCTTGGGCAAGTCACTTAACCCCAATTCCCCCTCCAAAAAGCGAAAAAAAAGTCATTCAAGGGCTTCTGTTTCCCAAGGCATCTAGGCAGAAAGATTCCCACAATGGATGATGCTTCCAGCACCAACTCGTGAGAGAAACATCATCATAGACCATCTGTGCCAGTGAGTCTAAAAACAGAGTGAAATTAGGGATTGGGGTACCTGCTTCCACAGCAAAAACAAACAGAATCTCACAAGAGGACTATACTCCCAGTACTCTGGAGCTCCTAAGAAAGTCTCAGAAACACACTTGTGATTTGGGTAGGGGTGTGTGTGTGCACGTGTGTGTGTGTGCACGTGTGTGTGTGTATAAACCTCACTTGATTCTCAAAACATCCTAAAATGTAGCTGCCATCATCATCTCCATTTTATAAACGAGGAAACATAGACTCAGAGAGTTTAAATGATTTATCCAGGGTCACATAGTAAAACATCTGAGATGGAATTTGAACTCAGGTCTTCCTGACTCCCAAGTCCAGCATTCTATTAACTAAATCCTCTAGCTGCTTTATTGTTCTATAGAACCAATGCCCAAGACAAAGACAAGTTCAGTAGATACACTGGACAAGACTCTTGGGAATTTAGGAGTCTGGGTACTATGGAGAAAATAATGGATAGCATAGACTTCCCAATCAGTGAGCAGAAGTTTAATTAACCTAGCTTATCCCCCATTCCTAGGAGCAAGCACTTCTGCTAGAGAGGCTGCTCCTTCAGGATCATAGATGGACAATACAACCTCTTCATTAGATTCTTGAACTTTGCAGTGAATTTAGTGTAGAGTTTTGGGGGATTTGGTGAAAAAATAGGGAACAGGATGGAGAGAGCAGAAATAATCATATTTCATAGAATTTCAGAGTTGGAAGGGGTATCAAAGACCATCAAGTCCACCCTGTGATCAAGGAACTGTTGGTTCTACACAAGTGGCTATTTGTGAGGGACAAAATTATGCCTGGAAAAGAGGAGGTTTTTTAAACTTTTCTATTTTTCCACAGTGTAACTACTCTCTATCCTCAGTCATATGCAAGTATCCCTAGTTCTCTTCTCAATGTGGTGAGGAAGGGGAAGCAGTAAGACAGAAGAAATCAAATGGCAAGTGCTGCAAAGTTGAGGCCCTCAGTTTCCACTTGAAGACTTCCAGTGATTGAGAACACAATATTTTCCCCCCAAAAAAACCTCATTCTACTTTTGAATAGTTTTGTAGTTTTTTTCCTTTACCTGTATTTGTAAAACTGATTTTTTTGGTACCTAATTTTAAGACTTTACATTTATCCTTATTACATTCCTGTTCTTTATGGATTGTTGAAGTCTTTTTGGAGCCTGAGTCTGTGTCTTTATGTCATCTGTAGACCTGATAAGTATGCAGTCTTTGCCATAATCCAAATCACTAATAAAAGCACAAAATTCTGGGACCCTGACTAAAGACACTTGTTTGAGACAACATAGATCCAATAATGACTCTTCTTCAGATTCAGTCAGTTGAAGCAGTTCTGAATTCATATAACTCTACTGTCCTTCTTCTGGATCAGATACTTCCATCTTGTCCATGAGGATATCATGAAAAATTTTGTCAAATGCCTTGTTGAAATTCAGGTATACTTTCTCACTAAATGAAAGTAAGTTAATGTCATGATCTAACTGTTATCACAATACATCAAACAAGTGGCCATCTGCTTGAAGATCCCAGATAAAGGGGAACTCACTTGAAGCAGCCAGTTCATTCCACTTTGGGAGAGATCTAATTGTTAGTTATTCCTGACATTAGGTCTAAATTATGTAAAGAGTGCAGTTACTTTAGCCTGGAACAATTCTTAAAGTACTTGAAGACTGCTAACATATCTACCATGCCCCAATAAGCTTACATTTTAGATGGGGAGGCAACATATAAAAAGTATAGACAAGATATATACAGAATCAGTAGGAAATAGCTTAAGGGTTTCCTCAAGAAGGTGGTATTTAAACCAAGGAGTCTAATAGGCAGAAGTGATCAGAGAGTGTTAGGTATGAGCTACGGACAAGGCAAAGGCACAGAGATGGGAGATGTTGTGTCGTGTCCTAGGAGCAGTGAGAGTCTGGTAGGTTGTAGAGTGTGTGGAAGGGAGTAGCATTTAAAAAGACTGTCTCAGCACAATGCAAGCACATGGTAGGTACTTAATAAATTATTACTCCCTTCCCTTCACACCACAGTCACCAATATAATTTCTGTTACTTTCTGCGGTATCTGGCATGGCAGATGTGTGTGGGTGTTTTCTCTTGCCCCTCTCAACTTTCAATTTAAAGAATTCTTGGTCATATTTTTAAGTGTGTGTTTTAAGTGTTTGCCTCATTAGATATACTCCATCCATGATCAAGAACTTTAATGAAGATATATTTCTAAGTAGTCTAGAGTCAAGAAGAATAAATCTTGTTCTCAAATATCATCTTCTTAACCAGATGTTGGCTTCCCAAATCAGACGTTTTATTCTGAAACACCTGCTCTCAATCATCAACAGTAATAAAGACCATAATTGTGTCAATGATAACTCCAGTTTCTTGCCAAGGACTTCATGATCCCTAGAAATACTTTTTAAAGTTGCTCCTGGCAGTGTAAGTTGTCCCAAAACAGATTGCTAGATATGAGTAACGGTTGTCAAGTTTGACAAGTTTATCACATCCCAAATACATGTGTGGAAAGACAGTCTTCCTCTTTCTGAGCAATATCAGGTCGATAAATGACTACCTCTTCACACTCCTCAGTAGGGATTCACCAATAATAAAGACTTGTCTTTTCTTTCTGTTGCCAGCATAGGGCACGTTCTTACCTGATGTTACCTGTGGATTCCCATCAATGTTAATCATCATATGAGAAGCTGTTTGGAAGGTCCTCCTACCTATTTTCCAGAACCTGGTTAGAAATCAACTCCCAAATTAGTCTTAATAGTTCATGGTTGCACCTCATTTTTTACTCAGATTTACACAGCTGTTAGCTTTGTATGCTCTTGAACTAGTTATATCCAGGAAATCCACCTTCAAGAGATAATAATGTGACACAGTGAATAGAGTACCAGGTCTGAAGTCAGGAAGACTCATCCTTATGAGTTCAAATCTGGCCTCAGACACTAGATCCAAGACCTAGGTAAGTTGTTTTTACCCTGTTTACCTCAGTCTCCTCATCTGTAAAAGGATCTGGAGAAGGAAAAAGCAAATTACTCCAGGATCTTGGCCAAGAAAACCCCAAATGGGGTCATGAAGAATCAGATATGACTGAAATGACCAACCAACAAGGATATATTTTATTAAAGTACTCCAATCCTAGCATCTTTCATAATATTGTTTGTATGGTGCTTGGCACAAATGTATACTTACAATTCAATTTTCGTGTGAGGAAATCACAGGAGAGGAAGAACAGCTCTTAGACTATTCTAGGGCAGGCAAGCTATGGCTCCCTAGCCCACTTGAGAAGTGTTCCTTTCTCAAAATAGTCATTGACCCAGTGACTCAGAGGCTACACTGACCTTAGTCAAGGCCATGCTAACAGGGCTCAGGAATTTCTGCTCCCCGCTTACCTGAGTCTGAGCCTGGTTTGCCTTTGAGAGACCAATGCCTAGGAGAAATGGCTGATTTCTTCCCCTCAGCTATAGCCAAAACTGAGGAGAAAGTTACTTGTTCTAGCTCCTTCTGATTCCTGGGCCAGATTTGTTAATTGATTCATTACTGTTGTATTTTCCATTCTCTCCAAATTTGAGCTACCTTCACAGCTTCATAACTTAAATTTCCCAGTACTTAACCTTTTTGTGTCATGGAGCTAGCTCTTGCTGGCTCTAGAAAAACAATTGTTAAATTTTTACCAGGAGCATTCACACTTCAGAAATAAGCAAATGCTACCCATCAGGGCTTGATTTATTATTTTGTTGATTGCGTTGACTTTAGAAAGTTAGGGATAAAATGTTGATAATGTCGATTAAGTTTTAAAATGTATTTTTTCCTTTTTTTTGAGAGTTAGTCTTTAAACATTTATTAGGATACCTTTGCATAGATCCCTTAGGTAGTCTCATTAAGCCTATGGACTCTTTCTCAGAGTAATGTTTATTGCCTATATTCACAAATGAAAGAATTTCTGAATTTCAGTTAGAAGTTAGCAAAAGTAAAGATGTACTTTTTCCCTATCCAAGTTAATAGCTCCCCCGAAATCTATCCATGGAGCCCTTGGGGGTCCATAGATCCTAGATTAAAAACCGTGTCTTTAGCTAAAGGCTTTGTTTGATCCTAGGAAATGTGTTCATGCTCCTAAAGACCTTGGAAACTCCTAAAGCTTTAAGCTATCAGTCATTAAAGTTCATATGAATCTGAGAAAATATTTTAGCAATGTAGAGAATAGAGAGCATCAGAATCTCAATACCTGAGGGAAGTAGGAAAAGCCTATGGAAATTAAAGACAAACTTTGTTTCTTTTATAGTTTTCTTAGGGGCTGTCTTCATTGACAAACTTAAACTCCAACCTTCAGTGGTAGGGCTAGCCTTGGACATAAATAGAGAAGATATGATTTGTCCTGAAGGGATGGGGGATTAAACTCAGTGGTCTCTTCTAACCCACTCAATTGTTCCCTCAAGGGTCTCTTCCTACTTAATGTAGGTAAGTTAATATTAAGGTAACTCCAGGTAACTCTTCATTCTCCCTAAACAGCTCTGTTTGGTTTCCAAGCCACAAAACATCATACCTTCCCTCAAGATAAACTCGTCATCACAGTTGCCTCTCTGTTCTGATTGGAAGGCTGGTGGGTAGAGCCATTGTTGTTTGTCCTTCATTTTTAAAGAAGATCAGTGACATCATGGGACAATGTCTTGACTCGTGCATCAGTTGGATTTAAGTGAGGCAGAGTTGCACAAAGTCTTCACTCTTTCACCCCGAGTCTTGAAAGTCAAGACAAGTGGAAATGGCCCAGGATACAGTGGAAGACTTTGACATCTTTGATGTCTAAATTTAAGCACTCTACAGCCTGCTTCAGCCACCTTCATGGCATTTAGAGCAAATTGTTCCCATCTGCCTATTCCACCAGGTAAGCTTTCACATTGTTGGGTAGACACCCCCATAAACTCAGTGATGGGTTCCAAGCCCATTTATTGCCATGAGCCTGGTTTAGCCTATCTGCTGAGATGCTTTACTGAGATGTGGCCGCTGTGTATGCTACAGCTTCTTGGAGTCACACATGAGAGTTGAGTGCCAGGTAGACAGCAAAGGTGAATGGGTAGCCCACCTTCCTTTTATATAGATCTCTGAATTTCCAGAACTATCCAAGTAACTCTCCATTCTCTATCAACAGCTCTGCTTGGTTTCCAGTGGTTTTACTCCTATTCTCCAATTTTCAGCTTCCTTTTCTGTGTTGTTTTGTCCCTACTCAAGGGCAGGAACTGCCTTTCTTTTTCTTATTTCTTCTGTCTTATTTCTTATTGATTACTTAGCACAGTGCCTGGAACAGAGTAGGCACTTAAATGTTTATTGTATTTTGAATTCAATGTTTTATGACTCTTTGATTCTAGAACCAACCTTATGTCCATGTGTTTGAGGTGTAGTTTGGGACATGCTGCCAGACTTATCTTTACCACTTGTCCAAAAATATGTTTCCCACAAGACTACCATGGTGTATGAAACTCCTGTCAATAGACATGTGTTCCTTTAGTTTAAGACTAAAGATTCTTATTTAAGAGTCTACATTAGAAAGCAACTAACACTTTTTGTTCAACATTTTTTTTGCCAAATATGGATGTTGGTAGTTTTAGCATTATAATAACAATAGCTTACATTTGCAAGTATTTTTATTGTGCTTAAACCATTTTCACACGAAGTGTCTGGTTTGATTTGATCATCTTCATAACAGCTCTATAAGTCAGGCAAAACAGATGCCCTAGACTAAGAATAAGAAAATCTGGGTTCCCATCTTGACTCCTGTCAGCACTCTGGACAGGGCTGATAAAGAAGTTGAGAATGTTAAACTACTAGAGCTGTGTTAAGGATATTTCTGAGGTACTCATGAAGCTTAGCTGCCGTTTTGTCATCTTTGTGAGCATATAGGACATCAAACAGCAAGAGATTCAAGGAAGAGAATTCAAGGAAAAGAACTAATCTTGAGCCTTCAGTAATTAGGAAGTGACCAATACCATGCAGCTTTGTGATGTGGATTAGTCAGGTGAGTCTCTAGAGCAGAAGTTCTTACTGTGGAGTCTGTTACTTGGTTTAAATTTTTTTCTGATAGCTTTATCTCCTTATAATTGATTTCCATCTATTTTAATTTAGGCATCTAAAACATTACTCTGAGAAGAGGTCTAGATGACTTTGCCAGAATGCCAGTGGGGCCCATGATACAGAGAAAGACAAGAAACATCGCTCCCGAGTTTTGGAACAGTGTGATCTACTATTGTCATACCCAAGAGACTTCTCTAAGAAAGACATATTTCTCTCAGAGTGCTGGCTTTTGTGGAGGCAGCAGGAAGGTATCAGTGTTTCTCTTCCCCCAGGCATCTTGTGAATTGGAGCTAAATTTGATGCTGACTCTATTGGCCATTAGTCTTCAAGTATTAGAAAAATGGGCATTGATCTTACCTTCCTGATTCAGACTTGTTCTAAATCTCCAATATGGTACCTGTCAGAGACTGCCTAATTAAGCTCAGGTGTGGTTTAAGAGTCCCTGAGGCAACTTAATAGCTCTGACATTTGTTAGCTGTGTGGTCTTGGGGAAGTCATTAACTTTTCTTTGTCTCAGTTTCCTTGCATGAACTGGATGTAATAACATGCTGTCAGTCTCACACTTTGTACACTGTTAAGCACTATGTGACATGTTACAGTTGTTTCCACTGATGTTTTTGTTTTTGTTAATAGTGGTAATAAGTAGTAGGTAGTAGTGAGTAGCTCTAAGTAGTAGTACTTGTTCTCACTTTGAAAGAATTCAGAAAGGAATGGTCCTGGGACCAATTGCTGGGTCAGTTGCACCAATTGCTGTCCTGATTTTTAAGCTATTTAATGATTTGTGAACTACTGCACAGGTATATACAATAACTGTGTTTTGTAGCTGGACAAGCAAACCCATCTCGTCCAGGCTTTCTGAGAGCATCCATGGCACAGCTCCAAAGGCAGACAGGGTCATGGGAAGGATATGGACCTCATCCAGTTCTCACATGGCTTTTATTTCTTCTGCCATGTCTCTATATTTTGGGACTACACAGTTTGGAGGCTGATTGTTTGATATGGAGACATATGTTAAAAATACTGTAAAGTTGTTTTTGTGAATCAGTGTAAGGTGCAACTGTGGGATGCAGTTTGGTCTGTGAAAATCTTCCAATTCTACTACAGTTTATTGGTTGTTATCTCTAGGATGCAGTAAGGTCTATATTGGTAATATAAATGTTTGTTATCCGGCGATCCACAAAAGATAGTGTGCTTCTGATGCAGAATTTTAAACACTAAGTGACGTCCTGATAGTTTTTTGATGGGTGCTAATTTTTATAGCATACAGTGATATATTGCACAGTTTCTACCATTTCATTGCATAATCTATATTGATCACTAAATCTGGGCTCTTTAAAGATAATCCTTCCATTATTTCTGATGATGATCACCTGGTCCTGATCACTACCATTAACCTCTCTTTCCATAGATGAATCCACCTGACTCATCTATTTGTTTAATATTTCTTCGTCAACATACTGTTGACTGAGTTTATATGGATTTTATCCATTGAATACATTTTTATTCTGTTGTTTCTTAGACTCTATCTCAAATCAAATATATTTCAGTTGCATTAGACAAATCTGATGGCATTCAGCTGTTACTAGCTTTTGCTGTAGTTTAGTGAAGTTATATTTCTTTGTTCTAAAATTATTTCTGTAGTTCCTTTTTACCTGTTTATCATAGTCTATGAGGATGTCTCTCTCCTCTGTCGACAAAAACGGTTTATGTTTCTATAGATGCTTAAAGGTGATGGTTTTTGTATTTCATTGATATTTTATGGGGTTTTTATTAGGATAGTTGCCGATCTTTTATATTCTATTTTTACAATTTCAGAAGTGTAAATACATTGACATATATTGGTATTTATTGTTACAAGCATGTTTTTCTCATTCAACTTTAGATGAAGAATGTCACTGTCTCTTAACATATTTGTCCATAGCCTGTATTTTCATGTATCTTCTTGCATTCTTGTTGCCTCTACATGTCTTCTGGAGGAGACCAGTGCCTTAATCAGTTGATTAATTGTGACCTCTGGATTCAAGTTCAAAGCTTCTGATCTCTATTGTTCCTTGTTGTACATTAAGAAGTTGATACTTATTAACTACAGTTTACATTTTTATATCATTTGAGAAAGATTCCATGAGATGAAGTTGTTTAATATGTTTTTAGTGGAGTGGCATATAGCTTGATGTCATATAGGTATTGCTGTATTATGATCATAATATGATGTATTATGTAATATGATGTATTAATGTCCATCCATCAAGTGATTAATAAGGTGTTTTGGTTCAAATCTCTCTATAACATGAAACCCAAACAGTTCTATTTTGGCAAAACCATAACAGACTTAAATTTTATCTCCCTAAAAATGATACATTTTATAATTGTTCGTGATATTTTTGTGTTGGTGGCATATTTTTTTAAAAAGAGAACCATTGTCATTAGAGACATTAATAGTGTTTATATTTATTATATTTATGATGTTTATATAATCCTTTTCATTGCTGGGTATAATTCCAGGAATTTATACCCAAAGAAGATTTTCAATGACCTCAGATTCTTCAACTTTTCCCAATACAATTTTGGAAGATCCTTGACTACAGCTTTTATTTCATCTATAGTGTTTTTCATATAAGTTGGTGTTTTTCTTATGATTTCCCTATGCTGGCTGGCACCAAACTGTGATGTAACTTAGTGCAGAGGGTACCATTGACAAAAAGGGACAAGAGGCTCTCCCCTAGACCTTGGAAGACCTCTGTCCAATTCTGTTATGATGTGGTACTGGTACATCATGAGAATATCCCATTTGGGGCACACTCCTGGTTTTCTTTCTTTAGTGCCATCTGCACCAAAGAAAGCATTTATAGAAGGTGTAATTTTGGTATTCTGGATTTGTTCCAGTTTCCATTTTTCTTGTGGCACCAGAGCAGAAAGGAACATGACTAACTAGACTGTCCTCTGTGTCAAGTTTGTCAACAAGATGGTTTTTAATTAGTCCAACATTCAACTTTATGTTACCTAATCTTTTTACTAGACACTCAGGAGCGTCACACTAATCCATTTGGTGATATTGCCAGTGTTTCAGGGTTTCTACTAGGCCTTCACAGAGACCATAATGGTCTCAGGACATACCAAGACTCTGCTTTATATGATGTATAAAATGTTTGAGGACATAATTTCTGGGTAATTAATCACTTTATTAATTATGCTAGTATATAATTAATAAAAGGGGTCAGTAACACTGTCAAATGCCAAAAATTCCTCATGGAACCCACTCATTTCTTATAATGCCCTTGGGAAGGTGGGTATTTGTGAGGGTGGAAATCAACTCTGATTAACAATGAATGAGAAATTAATATTATAATGAAAGGTGGACCCATTCTAATGAAGGTCTGGGGTATGTAACACTGATCACTGCATATTAGTCAAAGAGGTTTATCTATTATTCATATCACCTGTCCGAAAAAAGGGACAATCCACATCATCCCATACCTGTCAGAGAAACACTGGTGTGTTTGGGCTTCCCCACCTGGATAGGGTCTGAACATGACTGGCTAGAAAGTTGATCCAATCTCATTATCAACAATGTCTTTTAGATACTAACTTGAACTAGTAGAGATTAATGTTTCAGAAAGAGATAAGAAGTCCTGTGTCTCCATAGTACTGACAATCAGTTATTTAATAATCATTTCTCTCATATACATCACCCTGGTGGATGTTTCCCTACTTTGTCATTAGATTGGATTTAAGGAATGGTCAGCAACAACAGCAGTAGCAGCACTGTTGTTATAATTAGTAGTTAGGAAGGACTGAGTTCAAATCCTATCTCTGAAAACACGTGGAGGTGAAGTGATTTGTCCACAGGCATAAAGCTAGAAAGTGACAGAACCAGAGAGCAAAGCCAAATCTGATTTTGTGTCCAGACCTCTTTCCACGTCATCAGGTTGGTTCTGTGAAGGCAGTCATGGCAAAGAAAGGTAGATGGTACAGTGGAAGAACACTGGATTTGGCCACATATCCTACTTCACAGCCTTACTAATTGTGTGATCTTGGGCAGATCACTCGTCTCTGGGCCTCAGGGTTGTCATCTGTCAAATGAGAGAATTGGATTAGACCTCTAAGGTCTCTTTTTAGCTCTAAATCTATAATTCTGTGGTCCTATAGCTAGTACAAGAAGCTCATGATGCTTAATTTGATTCACATGCACCCACCTTTCAGTGAAGCTTCTTTTTTTTTTGATCTCATGTCATTCAATTACAAAGAATCAACGAGATCATTAAATCAATGCAAAATTGGGCTCATTGATCCAGAGCTCTAATGGAATTCCATACCTATTGCCCATTAAATATAAACCACAATAATCCAGCAGCCTAAATGGGGGTCAATGGTGTAGAGTGGAAAGGTTAAGCCAATCTCTTGCACAAAGTTATTACTAATGACTTGGAAACCAGTTCTGCCTCCATGATGAGTAGAGAGGAAGATAACTCCACAGAGACACATGCACAGCTTTAAAAAATAATAAAACCTAGAATTATTTCTGGCATGTGCATCAGTTCTGAGTTCTCTTTCCCACTTTGAACTCTGAAATTCTATGATCCTATCATCCCTTTCCTCCATCAGACCCTTTACCTTATTGACATTCTCTTCCCTGCCTGACTAGGCACAGACTCTAACTTTTGATAACTCATTAGGCCCTTTCTGTAATCTGATTTTCATGAAAAAAATTATTCAGCACAATAGCATGTGAATGTCCTTAAGCTGAAGAAAGCCACACATTTTTCTATCTCCCTTCCCTCCCCCTCCCCAAATATCTGCCAGAAACATCCTTAAGTCAGTCCTAATTGAGCCATTTGCTGAATGCTAGCCTTGAATAGACCTGGGTGAGAATGTGACTGAGTAGAATATGAAATGTGTCATTAGTGGGAATGGCAGCTTTCCTTGAAGACTTGTGATTGAGGTGTACTGAAAGTGCCATTGAAGAAGTGTAATTTACTGCAAGTCTGCATTAAGCTTGACCCCAAGACTACTTAGTAGTAAGCCATGAAGCAGACATGTTAAAATACAATGAAAGGCTTATACAGAAGTTGCCATAATTAAAATATACACAGGCTCTGGAAGAGGACTTTTGAGTAGTTTTAATAAAACCATCATTAAAAATCTGACCTTAAAATTTAAACCCACGCTTAATAAAAAGAAGAAACTCAAGAACATAATAAGACTTTAGCCACTAGAAAGAAATAATGAGAATTCTCATCCTCTTCTGTCACTCTCATGTTTACTTTATTTAACAGCCAGCACTCATTGAACATCTGAAAACTCCCATTGGAAATGGTGAATGTCACTGTGTTCCATGTCATAAGAGAATACTGCACAATGTAAGACTTGAGTTCTGTCCTTTGAGAACTAGCAGTGGAGTGTGGGCAACAGGGCACATGGCGTCCATAAAAATAAGCAGTAAAATCATCAGACTGAAATCCCATTTTAAAGTTGCTTATGGCCAATGAAATACTATTTGAGAGGCAACTTCTTGGTATAATGGATGGAGAGCTGGCCTCTAAAATAAAAATCAAGCCCTGGGTTTAAACTTTGCCTCTGATATGAACAGTTGTATGACCTTGGCCAAGTCACTTAACATCTCAGTCCCCTAGGTGACTCTCTAAGACTTTAAGTTGCAGAAAAGATAACAGCCTCCATTGGCCAAGTATTTACCTGAAAAGTTCCCTATAACAATGAAATTGTAGCCCTACTCCCTGTCCCTGTGCCTAATATATTATTGGGGTGTAGGAGAAGGGTAGAGAGATAACCATGAAGAATGTGGCTATAGATGATGTAAAGGAAAACAATGGCCTAAAACATTAGAATTAGATTAATACAATGACCAGGCTTGATTCTTGATGACTGCTGGTCATTCTCTTGGTAGAGAGAGGGCAGGATACAGATGTGGAATGTGGCATACACTGTCAGATATGGTTGATGTGTTAAGTTTTGTTTATTAACTGTTCTTTATTACAAAGGAAGGCCCTTTGGGAGGGATACTGGAAAGTAATGGTGATAGAAAAAAAATGAAAGGTATCCATCAATAAAGCATGTGATTTTATAATGCCTTTGATCCACAAAGTCTTCCCCTGAAGAGTCCCAAGTATTCTTCAGCAAGAGAGATATCTGAGCTCACTGTCTCATTCAGGTCATTCAGGTTGAATTTTGTTTTGTAACTGTCTCCAAAGCCATTTACTGGGATCAAAATTAATCCATTAAAATATTTATTGAGCATTGTCTCAGTTGCCATAGAGGATTGAGGAGAGCTGTTGCCCAAGCTATGATGCTAGCCCTCTAGGAATTCACAGTCTAGTTGGAGAGGTGAGACAGATTTGCTTTTCTTCTAAAATTTTATTGTTTTATTTTTACATGCATTTACTGGTTATCATTCTCCCTTTCCACATATTCCATGAGAAGTCTGCCATAACCAAGAAATTAAGAAAAACTAACAATACAATGACCTACACACCAAATATATAGATATAGATATATAGTATGTTCTGTATATGTATATATTTGTATACTGCCAATGAAATAATTTGTTTTGCTCGACAATGTATATTTGTTGAAGAAATTTGTTTTTCAGGGTGGCTAGGTGGTGCAGTGAATAGAGCACCGGCCCTGGAGTCAGGGGTATCTGAGTTCAAATGTGGCCTCAGACACTTGACACAGTTACTAGCCATGTGACTCTGGGCAAGTCACTTAACCTCAATTGCCCTCCCCCCAAAAAAAGCAAAAAGAAAAGAAATTTGTTCTTCTTTTTTTCCCCAGTGTAGTGAGGGGTGAGAGGGAAGAAAAAAAATAGGTTACCATTAATTAAAAAAATTAAAAATTGAGAGATGAACTTATAAAGTTGTGTGCACTTTCCGATGAGGTCACAGAATTGTTAGTTTGCTTCATTGTTTATATCTACCTATATATGCCTCATTCCGGACCCTAATTCTATCACCTCTCTGCTGGCAGATGGATAGTTTACTTAATCATGGGTTCTTTGGAATCATGAACAATCATTGTATTGATCATAGTTCTTATGGCTTTAAAAGTTTGTCTTTATGGTGTCTTTGTTGTCACCTGAATTATTTTCTTGCTCATTTCATTCTTCATCAATTGATAAAAACCTTTGAAATTATTGATTTTCACAATTTGGATATGTAGCATAAATTGTTCTGGTCTGCTCTTATAAGTTCGTGTTTCTTTGAAATCATCTATTTCTCATTTCTTACAGCACAATAGTATTGCAAGACAGAATTTCATGGAAGAAACAGAGAGCCATGCAAGACATTATTATTCAAATCCTAAACAATGTGGCATTATTGCCCACAAGTGAGACAGTGTGGTATAATGGATGGAAGACTGGCCTTTAAGTCAAAACAACAATAGTGATAACATTTACACAGTACTTAAAAATTTTGCCAAGTGCTTTCTAAATAATATATTATTTGATCCTCAAAACAATCCTGTGAGTTCCATGATATTATTATGGACATTTATTATTCTTAATTCCAGAAACTCATCAGTCTACAAGATGAAGTCAACTCTGAAATTCATACCCCCAAGAATCCCCATCCCTGGGGTCCCTCCCTCCCTCTGGAGGGGGTGGAGGATGGATACTAGAATGCTCTTCCCTTATTCTCTCCACTTAAGGAGGACACCCAGAGAATTCACCACATCATTTCCCAACATGCTCATCTCCTGGATTTCAAGATCCTTGAAATTCATCGCTCTTTTTTCTTTTCTTTTTCTTTTTTTTTGGTCTTTTTGGAGGGGGGAAGGAAGGGCAATTGGAGTTAAGTGACTTTCCCAAGGTCACACGGCTAGTAAATATGTCAGGTGGTTGAGGTGGGATTTGAACTCAAGTCCTCCTGACTCCAGGGCTGATGTTCTATTCACTGCACTACCTAAAATTCCCCTAAACTGCCCCTAAAATTCATCATTCTGTAAGAGGAAATTAGTTCTGAAAAATTTGTCTCTTTGGATCACTCCCCACCCTGGTTGTAGGACTTCATTATGCCCCCATCCAGGGTGACCTCCCCTCCCCTTCAATTTCTTTTCATGTGTTGTAGATTGTGAATTGATTGTAAGGTCCATGAGGGCAGAGATTCTTTGCTTCTCTGGCACTTAGCACAGTGCCAGGCACACAGTAGGTGCTTCATAATTGTTTCTTTTACTATTGTATTAGTAAATTAGTAAATATGCTATATTTACTATAATAATACTATTACTATTGTTTACTATTACTAAATAGTAAATTTACTTTTTACTATCTACATTTTATAGATGAGGCAATTCAGGCTAAGAAATATTAAATGACTTTTCTAGAGTTGAGTATCTGAGGCAGCATTTGAACTCAGGTCTTCCTGATTCTGAGTCCAACATTATTCACTATGCCACCTAGCTCACTTGGATGAGACCTGCTTATGAGACCCTGGGCAAGTCATTTAATTTCTCAGACCCCCAGACAAATATCAAAGATGAAAAATGGCAGAGAAAGTATCAGTGCACTGGAAGAGGAAGTTCCTTTCCTGGAAAAATTTTGACTGACCAAGGAAGTCATGGAGGGGGACAAGGAGGAGGGGAAGAAGGAAGAAGAGGGGGAGAAAGAAGAGGTGGTTTAGTGGTTTGCCTGGGTAACACAGCTAGACACTAGCTACTGTCTGAATCAGTGTCTTCTGATGAAATTAAGTCTCTGTCTTCTATACTGTTCTGCCTCTCTATAACCTAGAGCTGGAAGGAAAATCATGGGTCATCTTGTGCAACCCCAACCTTTTAGATGCAGGAATTGAGACCCAGAAAGGTTAAATGCCCAAGATTACCAAGAAGTGAACGCATGAGATAGGACTTGAATGCAGTCTAGTGCTCCATCCTATGGAATCAAGGACAAACCTGTGCCCTGCCCCAAATTCTCACCCTTAAGCTAAAACATTATAGAAAATTAATTGTCTGCATCTCCTCTTAGCCAGATTGTCATGATCTCTGGCATTACTTACAGAAGTACTGTGGTGCTATTAGAGAGTAGAATAAGAAGCCAAGCTCAACAATGACATGCCCTCAAAGAGCAGTTAGCCTAGTACCAGGGAAATGAACTGGGGATAAGACTGCAAACACCTTTCCACCGTTAACTCTTCAGAGAGCCTCTGGACTTTAGAGAAACTTTAAAGC
The DNA here is from genome assembly GCA_028646575.1 of Pseudocheirus occidentalis. NCBI lineage: Eukaryota > Metazoa > Chordata > Mammalia > Diprotodontia > Pseudocheiridae > Pseudocheirus > Pseudocheirus occidentalis. Next base: position 68,919,682 of record CM053597.1, read on the forward strand.
CCCTTTTCCTTCAGATCATAGGATTGTAAAACTGGAAGCAAACTTAGTGGTCACCAAGTTAAATTTTCTTATTTCATAGGGGAGGAAATTAAGACACATGAAAGTGGCATGACTTTATTAAGGTCAGGGGATGATAGACGTAGAGCTAAAATAGACCCAGAGACCATCTAGTTCAGAGGTTCTCAATCTGTGGGTCACTACCCCTTTGGGGGTCAAACGACCCTCTCATGGGGTCACAGGAGTCACCTAAGATGATCAGAAAACACATATTTTTGATGGTCTTAGGAACTGAGATACCACTCCTCTATCTATCTCTAGGCGGGTCCACCCACCTGCAGATATGCCCACATATGAGTATTAAAGAGTCATGGCATTAGGAAGGTTGAGAGCCACTGATCTAGTTCATTCCCATCACCTGACTGCCAAGGGAGGTTTCCAAAGAATTTGCCAAAGGTTTCATAGGCAGGAAGAGACAAAAGTCAAGATTCTAACGCAGCTCCTTTGATCCTGAGGCCAGAACTCTTTTCTCTATACCATGTTTACTCTCAGCAATGGAGTGTCACACTACTCTCCCCAAACCTCACCTGATACACAACCTTCCCATATCAATTCGTTGTCAATTAATTGATTGATTAGCTGAACTCGGCTCAACACATTTATCTGGAAACTACTTACTAGGTTAATAGGACTAGGATAGTATTGTTCTGGTCTCAGCCATCATCATCATCATCGTCACCAAATCAGAGATTTAGTCGTCTATTCCATTTTCTTAATTTTATAAATAAGACAACTGAGAGAGGATGACTGATGCAAGGTCACACAAATAATGAAACGAAAATGTGGGAATCTGATTCGGAATCCAGTATTCTTTTCACTGTGCCACACTGCAGCAGCATCTCAAAGTGTTTACCAAGCAACATTTATTAAATACTTTATTGTGCTGAGCTAGAGCTTTACAAGGTACACTTAACAGGCACAGTCTGTCTTCTCTAGGTACCTATTACCCAAGACTGAATCTAACCCAAGAGAGCAAGCCAACCAGCTTTCAATGGAAAACTACTAATTACTGACACATATGGTACTTGGAAATCAACAAGCAGCTTCTTGATGCATTCTCTCTTCCAGTTTTTTTTAAAGCTAAAAAAAAGATCTAAAAATTGATTTGCCAAAAATATTATTTTACTCAAAAGTCCTCTGCATAGAGTTACAAACCAGGCAAATGAGCATTCTTCCCTCTGCTCTGGTATTTTCTGTACTTTCATCAGAGCCAAACGGGATACAGAATGTTAGTAAATATGTCCTTTAATTACTAATAAATAACATGATCATAACTAATGTGTCACTGATATTATTTCAGTTATCAATAATACCAATAATGACAATACTTTAAGGAAAACAGGAAGAGAAACAAAGTTACTTGCTTTATGTGGCAAATGTAGTAATTGTAGAATTTTTTTGCACTGTTGTACACACACCTGGAAATGGCATTGAACTTGGCTATTTCTTTCTCACCTCTACTCACGCTGGGCCATCTCTCCTGCTGTGTTTATCTAGGGCACACGTGCTCAGAAATCAGTATCAGGAAGACAAATCCTTCTGGATAGTCCACTTCAATAGATTGCTTTCTGTTCACATAAAGTCTGACAGTACAGTGACCTCCTGAAAGATTTTCTGCAAGGTGATCATTGCAGTTCTTTGGAAAAGAGCTACAACAGAAACAAGGCAGTTGTTAGAGAGTGGTGAGGCCGACTTCATTCTGAGCTCACACGGGTGGGGGCTTTCATTCTATATGCCCAAGCACATAGTTATACCATTGGATGGTAAAGCTAGATGAACTCTTATGGATTATTACATAGTTCAGTTTCCCGGTTCTATAGAGAAAGAAAATGAAGCAGAGATGAAATGATTTGCTCTGTAAACTTAGAGCCAGGTCACTTGGATTTCAGTCTTGACTCTCCCATTTGGTAGCTGTGTCTCCATGGGCAGGTGACTTCACCTCGATGAGCTTTGGTTTCCTCATCTATAAAATGGATATGATCATGCCTCTGTTACTGATTTTTTGGGGTTGTTGTGAAGAATACATTTTATAGATCTTAAAAAGCTATATAGAACCATGAGTCTCCTAGCAGCAAAACTATATTTCAGGAAGGATCCTTTTTTCTCCTTTGATAAGTTTCACCTAGCCTACTTTTGAATCACACTTCCATCCCTATGTCAGATCAAAGGAAGGAGGGCTTACATGATATTTATGCTCAAACTCACTCTCCATCAGACATCATAATCGGGCAAATGGTGGGCTAAATTGCTATTTAAATCGCTACTATGTGCCTAGCACCCAGTTCTATAAAAATAAGTTATTAATATTACTTGAACTATTTTGATTTTGTACTTAGTTTATGATGATTTTTCCAATTGCCACAGACTCAGATAATGTATTCCTCAACAGAACTTCTTGTTAATACTTTTTTCAGTTTTTTCTAGAACACCTTACAACTATCACGTATTAATAATGGCAATGATAATAAGAATACCTCATCTTTATATGGCACCTGGTGCCAGTCTTTGGATTTATAACCAGAGAACCTACACTTGAGTCCCTACTCTGGTGCTAGCTATGTGATTAATGCCTTCCTTCTGTTCACGGATAGTCTCTAATTATTCTGTATCTCATGCATTGATGCATAGTTGTTTGCATGTGGTCTCCCTTTTAAGATTTTGAACTCTTTGATGGCAGAGACTGTTTTCTCTGTATCTTCAGAGCTTAGCACAGTGCCTGGCATACAGTAGGCACTTAATTAATGCTTATTTACTGACTGAACATTTCTCTGCGTTTCAGTTTGCTCGTCTTTAAAATGGTGATAAGGGATATTGAGAAGAAAGTGTTTTTGCTAACCTTAAAGCTTTATAGAAATGAATTATTATGACCACCATGCTCATAATTAATGTTGGATCCTGTGTAACAAATGACACACTTTGTCTACATTTGGAGAAAAGAGAGATCAATATGGATTTGAGTATGAGGAGAGAATTTCATGGGAAAGAAAACTTTTTTAGATCTGAGGAGACATTAGAAAGATAAAGAATGGAAGACAGCAAATTTTTTTAACCTTGAGAGATACAATAGTCCATTGCCCTCCAGTATTTTTTAAATAGTATCTTATTTTTCCCCCATTTACATATCAGAAAAAGTTTAGCATTTATTTTTACAAGATTTTAATTCCAAATTCTTATCCCTTCTTGCCTCTCCCTTCTGAAAATAGAAGGCAGTTTGATATAGTATATATATGTGCTATCATGTAAAAATATTTCCATATTAGTCATAGTTGTTAAAGAAACAGATCAAAAGAAAAAAAACCATGAGAAAGAATAAAGTAAGTGAAAAATATGTTTTGATCTGCATACAGAGTCTATCAGTTCTTTATCTGTATATGGATAACATTTTCTTCCATGAGTCCTTTATACTTGTCTTGAGTATTATGTTGCTGAGAAAAGCTAAGTCATTCATAGTTGATCATCACACAATACTGGTGAGACTGTGTACAATGTTTTCCTGGTTCTGCTCATTTCACTTGTACTGGTCTTTCCAGGTTTTTGTGAAATCTGCCTCTTTATCTTTTCTTATTGCCCAATGGTATTTTACTACATTCATATCCCGTAACTTGTTCAACCATTCCCCAACTGAAGGGCATGTCCTCACTTTACAATATTTTGCCACCACGAAAGAGTCTACTATAAGTATTTTTTACACATATAGATCTTTTCTCCTTTTAAATAATCTCTTTGGAATATAGAGGTAGTAGTGGTATTAATGGATCAAAATGTATGCACAGTTTGGTTGCCCTTTGGGCATAGTTCCAAATTGAGTTCCAGAATGATTGGATCAGTTGACAGTTCCACCAAAAATGCATTAGTGTTTCAATTTTCCCAAATCCTCCCCAGCATTTATCATTTTCCTTTTTTGTCATATTAGCCAATCTGATAAATGTGAGGTGGCACCTCAGAGTTGTTTTAATTTGCATTTCTCTAATCAGAGGTGATTTGGAGCACTTCTTCATATTACTGTGAATGGCTTTTATTTCTTCATCTGAAAATTGTCTGTTCATATCCTTTAACCATTTATAAATCAGATAATGGCTTCTATTCCTATAAATTTGACTCAATTCTCTATATATTTGAAAAATGAAAACTTTATTAGAGACATTTTCTGTTTTCCTTCCATTCTTGGTTGCATTGATTTCATTTGTACAAAGGCTTTCAAATTTAATATAATCAAAATTATCTACTTCAAATTTTGTAATGTTCTCCATCTCTTGTTTGGTCATGAATTCTTCCCCTCCCCATAGATCTGACAGGCAGACTATTCCTTGCCCTTCTAATTTGTTTATGGTGTCACCCTTTATGTCTAAATCATGCCAAGGATCTATCATATCTAACTTTTCTACTATTCTCTTTATCTTCTTAGTTTCTTTCTTGTTTATTTTTGGTTGGATTTATCAGTTTCTGAGAGGGGACAGCTGAGATCCCCCACAAGTATAGTTTTGCTGTCTATTTCTTCCTGTAACTCACTTAACTTCTCCTTTAAGAATTTGGATGCTATAGCACTTGGTACATATAGTTTTAATATTGATATTGCTTCATTGTATATGATATATTTTAACAAGATGTTGTTTCATTCTTTATCTGGATGTATATGGATAACATATTAAAATATTAGTTCTATTTTCACTTTTACTTTGTCTGAGATCAGGATTGCTACCCTTGATTTTTTATTTCAGCTGAAGTGTAGTAAATTCTACTCCAGCCCTTACATTTTCTCTGCGTATGTCTCTCTGTTACAAGTGTGTTTCTTGTAAATGATATATCTCAGGATTTTGGTTTTTGATCCATTCTACTCTATGCTTCCATTTTATGGGAGAGTTCATACCATTCAGATTCACAGTTATAATTGCTAACTGTATATTTCCCTCCATCCTATTCTTCCTTCTGCTTATTCTCTCTCTCCTTTCACCCTTTCCCTCCTCACCAGTGTTTTGCTTCTGTCTACCACCTGTCTGCCCTCCTTTCTGTCAGTCAGCACCCTCTCCCCTTTTTTTGATCTCCTCCTCTCCTTCTTCCCTGTCAGGTAAAATAAATTTATATATTCAACTGATTGTGTATATGATCCCCTCTTTGAGTCAATACTGATGAGAATAAGGTTCAAGCGACACTCATTGACCACCCTTCCATCTTCACCTCCTCTGTAATAGGTCTTTCATGCCTCTTCATGTGAAATAGCTTACCCTATTCTACTACTCCCTTCCTTATGTACCCATTGTACTCCTCTTTCTCATCCCTTAATTATTTTATGTTATTCCCTCAAATTCACCTTATACCTGTACCCTATGTCTATGTACATTCCTTCCAGTTGTACTATTAGTGATACAAGCTTTAAGAATTTTAAGTATCATCTTCCCACGTAGGGATGTAAATGGTTTAGCTCTACTGAATCCTTTATGCCCTCCCCACCCCTGCTTTTTACCTGTTTATGCTTCTCTTGGGTTTTGATATTGGAGGTCAGATTTTTGGTTTAGTTCTGGTCTCCTCCTTATGAATGCTTGAAATCCTTCTATGTCATTGAATTGCCATTCTTCCCCTTGATGTATTATGCTTAATTTTGTCAGGTAAGTGAATCTGGATTGTACTTCTAGCTCCTTTGCTCTCTGGAATATCATGTTCCATGACCTCCAGTACTTTAATGTTGCAGCTGCCAAGTCCTATGAGATCCTGATTGTGACTCCCCAATATTTGAATTGTTTCTTTCTGGCCACTGTTTTCCCTTGATCTGATTGTTCTGAAGTTTGACTATAATGTTCTTTGAGGATTTTATTTTGTGATCTCTTTCCTGAAGTGATTGATGGATTCTTTCAATGCCTATTTTGCCCTTTGGTTCCTGGACATCAGGGCAGTTTTCCTTGATAATTTCTTAATAGATGCTGTTCAGGTCTTCCTTCTTATTATAGCTTTCAGATAGTCCGTATTGTCTCTCCTTGTTTTCCAAGTCAGTTGTTTTTCCCATGAGATATTTTATATTTTCTTCCACTTTTTTCATTCTTCTGAATTTTTTTCATTGATTCTTGATGTCTTATAGACTCATTAGCTTCTACTTGCCACATTCTAACTTTTAAGGTGTTGTTTTCCTCAATTAGCTTTTGTACTTTCTTTTCCATATCAACACTTGTAATGTTTAAGTTGTTTTCTTTCATGGATTTTTGTATCTCCTTTTCCACTTGACCAATTCTACTTTTAAAGCAGTTTCCAAACTGTTGACTTTTTTCATAATTCTCTTGCATCACTCTCATTTCTTTTTCCATTTTTCTTCTTCCTCTCTTATATGATTTTTAAGCTGCTTCTGAGCTCTTCCACAAGTTCCTTCAGGATTGAGATCACTTCCCATTTTTCTTTGACATTTTTCTCATAGGTGTTTTGACATCATTGTGATGTTCCAAGTTTGTGCCTTAGTCTTCCCTGTCACCATAATAACTTTCTATGGTCAGATTCTTTTTTGTTGTTGTTTTTTGCTCATCTTTTTTGGGGGGAGGAGGTGGAGGTTTTTTCTTTTAAATTTGAGTTCTTCACCCACAATGCAAGGGGCACCATCCCCTATAAGGTTTTTTTATGGGATTATTTTTAAAACTTGGAGCATTTGTCCATTTATAATTTATGATTGTATAAAGTGCAAGATGCTGAACAAAACCTATTTTTCATTTAAAAAAAAGTTTTACAGTTTTCCCAGAAGTTCCTATCAAATAAAAAGTTATTTCCCCAGGAGTGTGTGTTCTTGGGTCTATTAAACATTAAGAAGCTTTGTCCAGGTCTAGCCAATTCTATTTGGCAATGAGGTGGCACAGTAGATAGAATACTGGGCCTGCAATAGGGAAAAGCTGAGTTCAGATCCAGCCTCTAGAGTGCTTCCTAACTGTGTTACCCTGAGCAACTCACTTTATCTCAGTTTCCTCATCTATAAAATAGGGATAATAATGATGTCACCTGTCTCCCAGGGTTGTTGTAAGGTTCAAATGAGATAGCAATTGTAATGTGCTTAGTACATGCCTGGGACACAGTAAGCACTATGTAAATGTTAGTTATCATTATTATTCCACTGATCTACTTCTCTATGTTTTATTCAGTTCCAGATAGTTTTAGTTACTATTGCTTTTTAATATAGTTTGAGATCTGATGACATCGTATCACCCTACCCACTTCCAACCTTTTAAAAAATAACTATATCCCTGGCCATTTTTGACCCCATATTCCTCCAAATGAATTTTTGTTGCTATTGTCTACTACTATGATGTATCTTTCATAATTCAGTCGATATGGTACTAAATCCATGGAGTTTTTACTGTATTGGTATGGCACAACCAGACACTATGAATACAGTAAATTCTTTTATTTCCTTTTTTAAAAAAGATTAAATTCAGCCTTCCCTTACTCAGAACAAAGGCAATTGCAAATCATGTCATCACCTCCCTGACATCATGGTTGTCTTCAAGAAGGAAAGAAAAACCACATAACCGCAACTGTGAATATATTTATAATTTCCTGGGTCTACTTTCTTTTCTGTAAACAATGTCTCACAGTAATAAGCAGTTGTCGAGCTAAGGGGCTACGGTATTTTGTCCCCCCCCATCCACTAATGGGCTTTTCTACTCTAGACCCATTCCCCAGGTTTGGTCTTGAGGAGTCTGGCCTCTAATGAGAAGAGTTAAGCTATTTTTTTCTAGCACATTTGGCTCAATATAACACCACCCAAGAGCCCTGAAGAAAATTACTTGTGATTTTGTATTTGACTCATAAGTAGAATCTTCCTGAAAGGGAACAATAGAGATGTACAATTGTACTAAATGTACAGCATGAACCAGGCATTATTTATTCTAAACATAAAGATCTCTCAGAAGCACCCATTAACAAAGACTTAAAGAAAGATGTAGCTTATAACTATTGTTGTACACTCCCAGGAGATCGAAACTTAAACATGAAGCAAGCTTGTAAGACTCAGCTAGATAAGCAATGTTACATTTCACTTCGGTTCTTATTTCAGCTTCTCTTGAGCCAGGTAAAAGGTTGAGCTCCTCCCCTTGTAATTTTCTCCAATGCAAAAATATTTCCTGACATGAGTCAACTCCATTCACAGGACCAAAGACTTCCAGACATATCAAATTCACATGGTTGCCTCCAGGTTTGAGATAGCCCTCTCTGGATTGCTAGTTTGTCATGTAGTCAAGCACTCAGATTTAAGGTCACCTAGCTAATCCCCAGCCCCAGTTGTCATGTATTTTACAGCTACCACATTCATAGGGAGATGCTTGGAAATTTGTTATACTTGGCAGATAGGAAGAGAATAGCACTTAGTTATGAACTCTTCCTGTTCATTGACCACTAAGGGAGTTTCTTCATTATCTCACAGTGCAAGTCCTAAAGCATTGAGTACTCATGTGTCCTTCCAGTCCTCAGAAGTTTCCAGAGGGAACTCTGATACACACTCCTTAGGATGGCCCATCTAATCCCATTCTCATGTTATAAGTATTTTGTGTTTATTTATATAAGTTCTATGTATGTTATTTTAGTTAATTTCCAGATACTTAACACTTTTTAATGATCCTTTATTGAATTTATCTTCCTGTCTTCCTATTGTGTTTTGTGATTAATATACAAAAAAGTTGACAGTTGTTTCATGTTCTGCTTCTTTATTAAAGCTGGGAATTACTTAATTTTATATTTGATTATCTAAAATTCTCTAAGTAAACCTTCAAAATCTTCATAAATTAATTAGCTTCCCTTTTGTCTGTTCTTTCAGACTCTTTTCATTTCTATAGTTAGCAATTCTAGTACTATGTTAAATAATAGTTGATGCAGTGGGTATTCTTATATTAACTTACATATAAGCATTGAAGCTTGCAAGTTATTACGAAGTGGTACAATTCTTTATTCTTAATATTCTTCATGGGAAAAATTGTGCATAAACTCTAAATCTGTGTTATGCTCAAAATGTTCCCTAATATATCAATCACATTGGAAAAAATCATATTTTTGAAACATGTATTATAGCAAAACTTACCATACAGCCTTTTCTATAGTGAATTACTTTAAAATATATTGATAGACTTTTGCTTCAGTATTTTTATTTCATTTCATATTTTACATCAATATTTATAAATGATAGTAGTCTAGAGATTTCTTTCTCTGCCTTGTCTCTCCCTGGTTTAAATGTCAGGACCATGTTTGTATTATGGAAAGAATTTGATAAGGTACCTTCTTTCTCAGTATTTTGAGCAGCTTATTTATCAGAAGAGTCATCTCTTCTTTGAACATTTTACGCAATCTACTTGTAAAACCATCTAGCCTATGTTTGTCACTCTATGACACTTTATTTGTCTATTTCATTTAAGTTTTAGTGACCTATGATAGTAGTTTCTGAAATTTTCCTTCATTTATTTTCCATTTGTTGTTTATTCAATCTTTTTTTCTTATTTTGGCAATTTGTCCTTCATCCATATAAACTTAGATAATGGTTTACAGACTTTATTTGTCTTTAAAAAATCTGTTCCCCCCCTCATCAGTTGAAGTCATTTTTCTTTTAATTTTGTTTATTTCTTCTTAGATTTTAAAATTTTCTGTTTTTGTACTTATTTGGGGATTGCTAATATATTGTTATTGTGACTTTTTTAGTTGCATTCTCATTTCACTGGTGTATTCTTTCTTTTGTTAATACATAGTCAGAGATATAAATGTTCCTTTAAATGCTGCTTTAGCTGTATTCTGCTAATTTTGGATCATTGTATTATTATTATAATTTTACTTAATATAATTAATACTTATCTAGATGATTTGTTTGTTAGCCCCCTCATTACTTGGGAAGAAAGTTATTTAATCTCCATTTAAATCTGTGCTAGTCTGGGCTTTTGTAGACATTCATATTAACCAAAAAGAAGGGGAAATGAAACCAACACAGCCCGTGATTGTGGGTTTTCACTTTGAGTAAAACTGAAACAAAAGAGTGCATATTATACAAAGATGAAAGAAGATTTATAACTGTCAGTAGTATGTAAAATTAGAGAAATTCAAACAAAACTGTATTACTTGCCTGAATCTGAGGAGCATACTTGTCAAAATTGTTTGAATGTCCAAATTAACTTGAAGTTAATCCACCCCTGCATGATCCTATAAGAATCAGTTCACAACAAGGCTTCATAATAAGTTCTTTGTGTCAGGAAATAGGAATTAAATTGTTTTAAAGCAATATGTTTAGGTAAGTAAGAAAAAAACCGGTTTCCCACTGGGATATTTTCTGAACAAAATTAAATATTATAAAACCATATTATTAAATTCTGTCAAAAAGTTATTAATCTTGTTACTTTGGCATAGGTACCTCAGTCCTCTGTAATTATGCATCACTCTAAACTTAACCTTTTCTGCTGTATTAGAAACAAAATGTAATTGGAATGATGGATTTAGTATGTTCCAAAACAAGAAAAGTGGAATGAATTAGCCTGAGAAGCAAACTGACTTTGATAATAATTCAAAACAAAACTTATAGCTATTAACATTAAAGAAATAATACTGATAATAGCTGTTATTTCTCTAGTTCTTTAAAGTATGCAAAGTGCTTTACATATAATTATCTCATTTGATCATATTGAACTTAATTATTTAAATACAGGCTAAAGACTATTGTAAAAAGAAACGTACCTTCTTGCCTCTTCTTCCTTCTGCTCTTCCTCCCTTCCTTTGGTCTTTTCTCTGTCTCTCCTTTCCTTCCTCTCTTCCTTCCTTCTTCCTTCTAAAACTTTGATTCAGAAGTTGAATGGTAAACATCTTCCAAAGTTATATCAAGTAAATAATCTTGCATTTATTCAAAGAAAGGGAAAAGAGTCAGGTGCCTCATATATTTGATAATCTGACCACCTGGATGCCAGAACATGTTTCATATTGATGGGCAAAGCTCTCCTGGAAGAGAAGGAGAACTGTGTTTCTGGGTCAAAGATTAGATCTGATAACTCTAATTTTGGTCTGAATCTACATTCTTTTCCTTCCACTGATTGTGTGTGTGTGCACATGCTTGAAGACACTTGGGTATATGTGTATGTGAACATCAGGCAAAGGCTGTCTCTGAATTCTTTCTGTTCACAGGAATGTGAAGACAGATTAAAGACAGAGTCTCAGAATTTTAGAGCTGAAAGGGAATGTTGGAGACAACTATGTATACTCTTCATTTTATGGATCCATGAACTGAGGCCCAGTGACTTGTTAAAATAACTTTTTCAAAATCATGCAGACTTTTAAGGACAATCTCACTTAAAACTCAGGGTTCCTGGGGTGGTTAGGTGGTGTGGTGAATAGAGCACTGGCCCTGGAGGTAGGAGGACCTGAGTTCAAATATGACCTTAGACACTTTACAGTTTCTAGCTGTGTGACCTTGGGCAAGTCATTTAGCCCCAATTCCCTTACCTTTCCCCCTCAAAAAAATAACTCAGGGCTGCTGCTTCCCAGTCCAATGCTCCTTGTACTATAACAGCAGCCTTAGTATCATAGTTTTCTAGCTGGAAGGGACCTTATAAGCCAGCTAGTTCAACCTCTTCATTTAACAGACGACACTGAGGTTCTGAAAGGGCTTTTTGTTTGTTTGTTTATTGTTGTTGAGTTGATTCAGTTGTATCTGACTCTTGAAGTCCCTGTTTGGGATTTTCTGAAATGATTTTCCCATTTCCTTCTATGGGTTCATTTTACAGATGAAGAAACTGAGGCAAGCAGGGTTAAGTGACTTACCCAGGGTCACATAGCTAATAAGTGTCTGAGGCCAGATCTTAAATAAGGAAGATGAGTCTTCCTGATACCTGGCCCGGCACTCTATCCACTATGCTACCTAACTGTCCCTGTGACAGATTACACATACAGTGTTATCATACAGATTACAGTTAATTATACAGATTACACATAACCAGGATTTAGGACTCAGGCCTTCTGACTCCAGATTCAGGACTCATTCCACAATGATACGTTGTCACCCTTAGAATACTTACTTTTGGCAGAGAATCATGCAAGGCACCAAGGGAGATAAAGGAAAAAAAAATCAGACGTGACATAACCCCATCCTAGAAATTAGTAGAGAGTTAAGATACAAACCCATCAGTGAACAACAGCAAATGCATGTGAAATGTGCAAAAGCAAGTACTCTATGAGGTCTAGGGAGAAGGATGGTTACCAACAGGAAGAATCAGGAAAGGCTTTACGGAGGAAGCAGTACCTGGTGGTTTTAAGGCAAAACAAGAAGTGTTCTATTTCCTTTGCTAAAGGGACCACACTTCAGCTATGATATATATGATGGACAGATGGTTATGGCCAAATAGAAAAATCACTGGCAAAGAGTCAGAAGTCTTGGAATATTAATCTCAGCTTCACCATTTATTGGCTGTATGACCCGAGGTAAGGTGCTTCATATCTATAAGTCTCAGTCTGCGCATTTCATCTACAGACTCCCTAATTTCTTTTAGGGCTCTGTTCAGGCTCTGCCTTCTAGATGAGGCCTTGCTTGTTACTAATGTTTTCCTTCTAAAGTATTATTGTCTGTTTATTATGTAGGTACTATGTAGTGTAACTTCTGGGACACAGATGTTACTTCTCTGCTCATGATTCTAGGAGTATCCCTGTGGGTTAGGGGCATTCAAATAGTATATCTCGTGAGCCCCCACCAGTGTGATCCTCACAGATTATCAGCAGATGTCAGTTAGTTAATCTGAATTAAATAGCTTTTAGAAACAGATATTTATTAAAGTAGAAGAGTAAATGTAGAGTCCAGGGGTTGACTCAGTCTTTGAGAATTCATGTGCACAAAGAGTAAATTCACAACTCCTGATTAATTGATCTAATCAACCCCATCTTTATACATATACATATGTGAGTATGAATTTTTGTGTGTATATGTATATTTCTCCCTTGAAATGTGATAGTGTAGGAAAAATGAAATTTTAGCCCAGCAAATAAATAAGAAAATAACTGTACTAGAGAAAAGGAGAGTTAGGAAAGGGAAAGAAGTGAAAAACTAAAGAAGGCGAGGCATAATGAAAGATCACAAATAGCATCAGTGAAGGCAAAATATCAAGTCCAGGGCTCCTTTGCCTACAGCACCTTTTTCTGGTCCCCAGTGACCTAGAGAGTGTAGTCTTTAGAATTTTACAAGGATTTCTTAGTTTTGAAAGTCTGAGCTAACACTTCCGAAAGAGATCAGGTTGTATATAACTCTTTGTTCTTAACAATATTGATTTTTCTTGAAATCCTCTTATAAGTCAAAGAGTTTGTTGCTTCTATTATATTCTTTACAGATTTCTCAAAATTATTTTTTGGAAATTAAAAAAATAATGATGGTTTCCTATTTCGCCTTTGATTAGTTGTATGACAGCTTATCATCCTTTCCCTTTCCTTTCTAACATCTCTTGGGAATTGAAGATGGGAGAAAGGAATGAAATGATGTCATTGGAGAGTGTATTTTAATCTATTTTGGTAGCATGTGGGTAGCATACTGAATCCTTTAATGAATGTCAAGTGACTTATAAAGCTGGATGATGTCACAGATCCAGGAAACTCTCCTGTCCCGACAGTGATGTTATACTGTCCGAATTCTCTACTTGAAAATCAGAGCACAGGAGTTTTTGCTGGCCATCAGACTGACTTGATTTTTGCATTTTCTTTGATTGTGTTCGTTCACAAAGATCCCCAGATGCTGCCCTAGCCCCATTTTCTGATGGCAAATGACTGGTATCTCTTCCTTTCTCTTTTGGGTCACACACGGCCTCATCCTATTCCATTTACCCCAGAACCACTTATGAGATCCTTTTGGGGGGCTGGCTGAGTCAGTTTTAATTTTATGACTCTTAGCCTTTGAGTCTTGATCCTGAGAGTGACTTCTACCACCTTACCCAAGAACTCTCCTTTCCAGATCAATGCAATATAAAATGAGTGGTCTATCCTTGTCATCTCCATGGCCCATGGTGAGACACCTTGTTTCATCTCCCATGAAGGCTACTCCCTAATAGCCTGTTGCTGATGCTATTTATTACAGGACTCAGAACATGCTTGGCGGCCTCACATAGAAGTCTTCCAAGCAGTAATGAACCCACAATTTCCCCTTAAACACAAGGCAGTTACAACTGCTGTTTTGCCAGCAAGGTCTATTGGAGAAATAGAAGGCTATGAGTCAGAGCAGGGCCTGTGTCTGGAGGCATTGGTTTCTATTGTTGATTTTCTCATTTACCTTAGACAACAAGAAGCTGCTTCTCTTCTCTGGCCTTATTTAGTCATCCATAAAATGGGAATGAGAATGATCCTGGGGACCTGTCACATAGGCATAATGTAGTTGCTTTGTTCAGTCACATTTATGTATTGGTGAGCAGTGGAGTTTTAAATAGAAAATTATGTTTTTCCCTCAAATAACCCTGTCATTGTAAAGAGGTTTTCCTCAAACTTTCCAGAGGAGGAAAAAAGAAAGTCAGAAAAACCTCTAGGGGCCAAAACTAACCCCATAAAACCTTTAACCCTAGAGGAAATAAGTCAGGAATTTTGCGTGATGAAGAAAAAGGAAAAATGATGGACCTCTTATCCACTAGCAAAATGAGGTAGAGATGGGCATGGACAAACAGGAGTATGAACATGATAGAATATGATTTGCCATAACAAAAGACAAATATAATAAATTGAGGAACATTTAAGAAGACATACACATGAAGGAAAAAGAACTAAGAAAATAATATCCCATGATTACAATGAGGCAAATGAAAAGAACACTGGAAAGAAGTTGGTCTTTTTAAAACCTCTCAACCACAAGCATCTCCTGAGCACCGGGCACTGCACTAGGGATACAGAGAAAGGCCCCCAAAACTCCCAAGTCCCCTTTATGAAGGCGCTTACACTCTGATAGGGGGAGAACATGTTAACCACTATAGATAAATTGGGGTAATCTCAGAGAAAAGGTTCTAAGATGAAGAAAGGTTGGAAGGTTTAGTTGTGGCTTGAAAGAAGCAAGGAGAGTAAGTATTTCAGGCATGAGGAACAGCCGGTGAAAACAGAATGGAGCGTCTTGTGCAAGGAATGGTGAAGAGTCCAGTGCCACCACATCAGAGAATGTATGGAGCATAATTAGGTAGAAGAATACTAGAAAGAAAGGAAAATGCATTGATCAGTCTTGGTTCTAGAGAACAGAGAATGAAACACACCGCCTTCCTCTTAGCTGAGAGGTATAGGAATACAGGCACAGAATGTTTCATACACTGTCCAATGGGGGGTATTGAATTGGTTGGTCTTGCTTAACTGTTTTTCTTTGTTAAAAGGGAAGGATTAATGGTGGGGGAGAGGGTATCTATAAGTTACTGAGATATGAAAACCAAAAGCAGCAACAACCTTTACTGGGAAGAAAAATGGCAAATTAAAGCAATGATTCAGATAATTCAGGTCAAAACGATGTGTCCTCTTGGAATGTTTCAACAAATGAGGGGTACATTTGAGAACCATGATTTGTGGGTGGATTCTTTTGATTGTTGCCTTAAGTCTCCACTTCTGCTTCCTGAACATAACTTTAATTGAATTTGGAGACATCATTATTTGGTTTAGGAGCTTAATGAGTATACCAAAACTTCAGGAGATCTATCTAGTCAAAAGTAAACAACACCTGAAAATCCATACTGTTAGAAGTTCTCTGGAAACCATCTGCTCTTACCTCTCAGGACAAAGTGAAAGTCATTATCATTGACAAATTAAGTCCAAACAAGAAGAGAGAGATTGAGGAAGGAAGAAGCTGAAAGTTCCACTCTTGATTTGGTTTGTTTTTTCCCTTCATTTTTTGGCAGTAACATTTTCAGTACATTGGTCTATAGACATGCTTGTATTTAAGAAAAAATACCCAAAGCCTATTATTACATAACTGGTTCTTTCATTGACTTAGGTACAGGTGAAATGTACTAACTCCTGGAACAGAGATGTCAAATTCAAATAGGAATGAATCTCCATGGGCCATATATTTATTAAGAAAACCACAAATGAACATTATCTATATTGTTTTATATTTTTATTTATTTTGCCAAATTTTTCCCAATCACATTTTAATTTGCTTTGACAGTACTCTGAAGTTTTGTTGGCAGCTGATGGCCTGTGGACTTCTCTGCCTTAAGTAGCTCTCTAAGGCTAAGAATTGACAATTTGCATTAATAGAGGGAGTTCCTACAAGGGATGACATTTCTATGCTGGGAATTCCCTATAACAGTGAAATTGCCAAGTCTGCATCACCCCCATCTCTCAAAAAATATTATTTTTCAGCAGCTGTCAGGTCTCAAGGAAACATTTGTGCCTATTCACTATCAGTCACAGGATCCTAAGGATATAGAATTGAAAGATGGAAGAATTTTGCCCTTCTTCCACCTCTTTAAAAGGCTGTGTGACTTTCAGCAAGCCACACTTCTTTGAATTCCTTTTCCCTCTCTGTGGCCTACCTCGTGGGATTGTTGCCAGGATCAAATGGGATTTTATATATGAAAGTGCTTTGAAAGGCTAGAATGTCTTTGAAAAAGCCATACAAATGTAATATAGTGTTATTATATCCAGGCTGCCGGCTGCCACTGTCTCCAAGTCAGAAAGGCAAGACATCTCAGAGATGCAGACGTCTCTGAAATTTGTGAGACAAATCCCTTATACTTCTTATAAGGTACAGTGCCTAAGGGAGGTAGCAGGGAGGGAGAAGGCTGAGGAGGCAGGTAGAACAAGGCAGAATGATAACCCAGGGTTCCTGAATGTCTGTCCTTGTCTCTGGGCATCATAGAGACATAAAGGGCACTGAGACACGTGATTTGCTCCAGAGAAAACAAGGTTTCAGAAAGCACCAGAAAATGGAAGGAATGTAAGAGGGTGAAGTGCATGCAGCAGTGTGCTAAAAACCAGCTCATACTGGCTTTCTGAAGCCAATAGTGAAATTTTCAGTGTGAGCACTGACATCTCCAAAATTGACCAACGCTACAAATCAGAGCTTAGTTAATTGTCTAGACCTGAGATAGTGATGGAGAAAATGCTAATAATGGAAATTCAGTTTCAAAGAGTGTGGTGGGTAGGTTGTCCTGCACTTATCAGCCTATGGATGCAAAAGTGATCCAACAAAGATCTGGACTGGATGGAGGGAAGGCAGTGTCTGGGGGATGGTAGGAGAGTAAGACTACGATGACAATCATGGCACTGGAGAGTAAGGAGTATGCCAACTCCTCCCGCTGGCCTGTGTGTTTGGGGGCAAGAAAGATGAAGTGGTCAGCTCTGGAGACCTTCAGGAGAAAGCTGTTTCAGTGAGTGCCATGAGATGGAAGAAAGAAAGCAGAGGAAGGTAGGGATTGGGGATATCTAGGACTTTTTATAATAGAGAACATTGATGACATACTACCTCACCATATTTGGTACTTTTCCCTTTCCTCCCTCAATTGATCCCAGAATCCTACCCAGTGTGGGACTTTCAGACAGATAGTACATCAGAAAAAGGAATCCTGGTGATTCAGGACCATTGGAAGCCTCTAAGAGGAGATACAGGGGGAAGACATGAAGGAAAGAGGGAGGGAAAACAGTTTATCCCATCAAGGATCATTATTTTGAGCAACAGCCTGGAAAGGGTATGGGAAAGCAGACCAGGGAAGTAGAACACACCTTGGATGTTGTTACTCTGAGATAAAGCCCTTTTTACCTTGTCCTAGTTATAGGAGCTGACTCCTCCCTATGGTAAATCTAAACATTTTAAAAATAATATTTCAATTTTTCCCAATTACATATAAAAATGATTTTACTGTTTTTTTTATTTGAGTTCCAAATTATCTCCTTCTCTTCCTTCCCCCTTCCCTGGAAGGGTCAGTAATTTGAAACAGGTTATTCATGTGCAATCATACTATATAAATACTACACATTTCCATATTATTTATGCTACAAAGGAAAATGCAGACACACCCCCAAAAAGACATGAAAAAATAAAGTAAAAAATACTATGCTTCATTCTGCATTCAGACTCCATCAGTTCTTTCTGTGGAAACAGATAGCATTTTCTAACTGTTTTTGTGCTACATATTAACTCTTCCTTTGGAGCTGTCCCACCCATGAAACCCAGAGAGTGTGTTCTGAGTGAAGTGAGAATCCAAGTCAAGGTCCCATTCTAGGACCTTGGTCATGGGCTTCTTTGCACCAGGAGAATACAGCCTCCAATTTTTCCAAGGTATCAGACAATACCAAGCATCATGACCTTGCTCTCATGACCTCCCTGAGTCACAGAGACTCCAAAGCTTGAGATCCACCACTGATCATTCCTTTGGCACTTTGGACATTTTATAACTAGTTTCCAAATTAAATAGCCTTGAAGAAACTGCTCTCATCATATGATTTTATCCTAAATATCTTGAGGGGCAGAGGGTAGAGAAATTCCAGCGGCAATAATAAGGGTAACTTGAAGGCAGGTTGAATTCCACAGCCTCCTCTCCCTCATCACCCTTACGGAATAGATTTGGCCTAATTAATGTTTTTCATGACGGCTCCTGGTTGTTCTCAGGTATTTACTGAACTATATGCCATTTGCAAAGGAAAATGATTGTTTTTGTTTATTGGAACCTTTGAATGTGTCCCATTGTCTGCCCCACCGCGCAGATTTCCAGCATTCTAAGAGTCTTATCATGTGTGTATTGAAATCGATGTGTCTTCATAATTTGATCAAATAATTGTTTACTAGGATTATTTTAGTCTGTAATTGATTTTTTTTTCTTCTTTTAGCCTGTGAAAACACGCAGTACTCTGACTTTCCTGCTCAATACTCAGGAAGGGGAAGGCATAATATCAGTTGTACTTTGGAGATGAAAGGAAAATATTGATGCAAGTCTTTTATACCATTCTCGAGAATGCTATTTAGCCTGCTTACTTGTTGATCCCTAGGATTTGAAGCTCTACTCTAGGTATAAGACTTACAGTGATCAGTAGGGAGTTCACCTCTGAAGATTTGGATCTAGGCTCAGATTCCAAGGGAAGATTTCTTCAAGGGGGTTGTTTTTGTTTTCTTTTGCTAATAAATAAACTCCAAAGTAGAACTGTCCTTGAAAAATAGACTCAAGGTCTCAAAACCTATTGAGTTTTCGGGGCGGCTAGGTGGCGCAGTGGGGGCGGCTAGGTGGCGCAGTGAATAGAGCACCGGCCCTGGAGTCAGGAGTACCTGAGTTCAAATCCGGCCTCAGACACTTAACACAAAAAACTAGCCGTGTGACCTTGGGCAAGTCACTTAACCCCAACTGCCCTCCAAAAAAAAAAAGCAAAAAAAAAAAAAACTATTGAGTTTTGGAAAATGAATTTGAAAGAGCCAGGAAAGATTCAGAGGTATCAAGTTTCTCTTTAACTTTGGTTGATTAACTGGGAAAACTACCTCTCCTTCACATTCTAAGCACTTTTCTGTTCACTCTTGAACAAAGAACAAAACCCAAATCTGCGATGTGGAATCTTCAGAGAAGTTGTTTATGGTTGATGGATCTGAAATAGAGAAAACTAAAAGCCTAATTCCTCATTGCTAATGAAACTCAGAGAGGGAAATTATTTTGTCCAAAGTACAGAAGAACTGAAATTTCAGTCGGCTAATATTTACTATTTACTATTTACTGACTGTATGACCCTGGGCAAGTCACCTAACCTTATTTGCCTCAGTTTCCTTATCTTTAAAATACACTGGAGAAAGAAATATCAAACCACTCCAGCATCTTTGCCAAGAAAACCCCAAATGGGGTCAAAAAGTGCAAGATACAACTAAAACAATATAACAACCAAAGCATTTATTTGCCAGGAACTGTACTAAGTGCTGGATTTCAACCCAGGACCTCTGAGTCCAAATCCAGTATTCTTTCTAGTACACTATAGAACAGTGGTTCTCAACCTTCCTAATGCTCATAATATCCTTTAATATTCATATGTGGGCGTGTCTGCATGTGAGTGTCTCAGTTCCTAAGACCATTGGACATATGTGTTTTCCGATGGTCTTAGGTGATCCCTGTGACCCCTGTGAAAGGGTTGCTTGACCCCTAAAGGGGTCACAACCCACAGATTGAGAACCACTGCTATAGAAGTTTGTATATGTCCATACCTTTTCCAGATTGGCCAATTTGATAAGAACTCTTCCCTAGCCCCCACCATATGGTATAGAAGAAAGAGCTCTGTATTTCAAGATATTTTTCAAGATATATTTCAAGATGCTACTTACTATTTGTATGATCCTATGGAAGTTGTCGATATTTCTCAGCCTGAGTTTCATTATTTGCAGAATAACAGAACTGAATAACAGAACAGAACTGTCTTTAAGATCCAGGCAGATCTAAGGCAGCTGACTGGTACAGTGGAGAGAGCACCTGACTTAGGGTCAGGAAGAGCTGAGTTCAAATCCTGTCTTATACCCTCTCTAGCTATAAGACCCAGAGTGTGTCACTTAATCTCTCTTAGCCTCAGTTTTCTCACCTGAAAAATGGAGATAACTCCCAAAGTTGTTGTAAGACTTAAATAAAATAGTATTTGTGAATTTCAAAGCACTATAGAAATGATAGTTATTATTGTTTTCTCTTCCATCCTTTGAGTAGTATGATCTTATGATTTCCAAGAAAGATCTAGAAACCCTATGTGTTTTTTATGTGTTTTGGGGGGCTTTTTGCTTTTTAGAGGGGGGAAGGTAGGGCAATTGGGATTAAGTGATTTGTCCAAAGTCACACAGCTAGTAAGTGTTAAGTGTCTGAGGAATTTGAACTCAGATCCTCCTGACTCCAGGGCTGGTGCTTTATTCACTGTGCCACCTAGCCACCTTTTTGTGTTTTTTAAAATCACCTCTTACACAGTACCACTAAGTCTTTCAGCAATCAGTCTTCTTCACAGACAGGAAGCTGTGCAAAAAGAAGAAAGAGCAAAAATGAAAAATTCTTGTCTATTACACAGTCCTTTGGCATCTGGGTTTCCATCTCCTGTTTCTTCTCTCTGTATCTGAATCATTGAACTCTGTAAAACTCTATCCCTGGATCCCTGGCTCTTTTTGCCCAGACTCTCCGAAACTGATTTCTGAATGCTTCAAATGGGGATGTAGCCGTTGTACTACCAGCCAGGTTGTATATAAAATGTCTTGTAAACTATAAATTGCCATAAAAATGTGAGTTCTTACTAGTTTCTGATTTTCTGCTTTATATTCTCTTCAGGTAGAGACATTTCTGGCAAAGGAGGAAGGGAACATACATCTATTAAGGGAATAAGCATTTATGAAACACCTACTGTGTGCTAAGCACTGTGCTAAGTACAACTATTATTTTATTTCATTCTCAAAACAACCCAAGGAGTTAGATGATATTATTATCCCCATTTTATGGTTGAGGAAACCAAAGCAGACAGAAGTTAAGTGACTGGCCCAGGATCACATAGCCACCAAGTGTCTAAGGCTGGTTTTGAACTCAGGCCTTCCCAAGTCCAGGCCCTGCCCACTCTGTCACCTGTCTTCCTGGGACAGATGATTATCCTCTTACTGTTCTTTTGGATTTAATGTTTGGCTAAGTTGTATTCAGGTGGATAAATTGGTCTTTTTTTCAATAAATAAAAGCCTTGAGATGTCAGCTCATCTTTCCTAGACTTGCTGAAAGCATCATCACAATAATTCTGGTGACAGACAAGACAGTGGTGATGTTTACTTCTTGTTCCCAAATGATTTTGATTCCTTTTGCTAAATGTCTATATTTTATGAGGTTTTCATTCCATCCACATTATTTGGAGGTCATGTGTGTTCAGGATCATGATTGCTATTAAAAATTGTTCTCAAATTTTTGTGGGTCAATATTATTTCTGGATAATTGTGGGCAACAGTTCCATCTTTACCAAGGCCCTATTTCCAGTACAGTTTATTTGCTGAAATCTCAAAGATATTTGGGGTTTGCATTTATAGACACATTAGTCCAGTGTTACGTTATAAAAGATTGTAAGCTCTGATGCATTCTGCTCACCCAGTTGTGTCTTTTTAAAATGTTTCCCTCTCTTGCTCAGACCCAGATGTAGAGGCCTCTCCAGAGGCCAGCCTCTCTCTCTTTCTCTCTCTGTCTCTCTCTGTCTCTCTCTGTCTCTCTGTCTCTCTGTCTCTCTCTCTTGCTTTTCACCTGGATCAGTTCTCTTCTGCTTATGCAGTGGGCTGGTTATTCATACCTTCTATTCTGAAAGTTCATCATTCCACAGAGCTTTGAGATTATGATTGCTTTATGTGATGAATGTTAACAATTAGATCTGTGATCATGCTTGGATTCCCCTCCAGCTTATTGGTTGAATTCTCTAGAAATGCTCTGTGTTTATTGGATTTATCATCTATTGGTTCATGAAAGATAGTGAACTTTCTGATGGAGCATTCTAGCCGGTAGTGTTTCCCTAGGAATTTGGCAGGAACTATGTTTGCTGTATCATGTATGGCATTTCCTTTCAGAACCTCCATTGATTACCGAGTCTGGGTTCCTTAAGGAAAACCCAGTTGCAGTATGACACCCGATGACAATGACCCGGGCCTGAATTGCTATCATACACCCTTCTTTTCCCATAAATTTCCACAACTCGGCCATACTTCTTTGTCAACATGTTTTTGCCTGAATTCATACAAATGTTGTAAGTGGTGGATTTTTTTATTCCACTTGAGGATCTTAACTATTTCATAGATTTCTTCTGGAGGAAAAAAAGGCCTTTTGGATATAGCTGATAAATTGAATGGCATGTGAGGTAGAACTAACATCTGCCCGTGTTTCCCTCCAAACTTGCTTAGGCCCAACCTTTCTTTTCCCTCTTGTGACAGGGATTAGTTTTCTCTAAAAGGAGACAAAGTGGTCTCAAAATGTCACTGGTCTTTCTTTCCCTCATGTATCTTGTTTCCTCCTACTCCCAGCATGGGATAGGTTCCATCCCTCGTACTTCCCTCCTGAGATAGGGATTAGCTTTTTCCTAAAAGGAGACCAAACTGTTTCTTAGACCCAATTAGCCATATCTTCCTGATGTAGCTTTCTGTTAACCTAGGGATATAAGTCCCAGCCATATGGAGTCTCAGCCTTTCAGACTTGGTGGGTACCTGAGTTACCATTCATTCCCTGCCCTGTTAACCTTCTGACCAGACCCAAGCTGAAGATAGGTGTCCCTGTATACTTTGCTGTTTTAGGGCAAAGCACATCTTTTTGTTAACTGTTCAGTGACTTATGAACATCTCATTTTGTCCCCTGGGATATCAAGCCTGCCCTGGGATAGTGCTGGTGTTAGGCCTGTCTCTCATTGCCTCACTCTGTTAGCAGCTTTAACTTTTGATCCATAAAGGAATGATCTGTTTGCCCAAAAGTATTTCTACAGCATTTTTGTGTTTGTTTTACTGGTTCATTATGTGCTCCGAGAATGACCATCAATCTTTTTGGCACAGAAGTGTTAATCTTTCTACAGTTGCCTTAGGATGGTGGGTCTTGGCCTTCATATTCTATGACACTATTACTTTCCAAATTTGTTACAGTTCAAAGATGCGTACTAAGACTTCTATTATGAAGGTGTCAATTGTTTTAAATGGTTTTCCCATTGAGTTTTCATTTCAAGATTCCAGTAAATTTCTTAAAATAGTCACCCACAGTTCTATCCTTGATATTGATATGTACTCAATGTGTCTTGCCTGGAGAGAACCAAGATATTTATCTAATGGACAAATAGCTACTAAATCAATTTAAGCCCCAAATTAACCTCCAAACTAGAATCCTTCAGCCTCTCTCTTTCCTTAATATATGTCAAAGTATTTTGTGTACTTAGTGAGTCCAAATGGTACAAAGTCATTCATATGCATAAACTAATTAACAAAATGTTTTGGTTCAACTCCTTTAATTTGGAAGGCATATTCAATTTCATTTGGGGGAGATGATAATTGGTTTAAGGCTAAGCAAAATTATAATGGGCTTAAACTGCTTCCATGAAAAATGTCATGTCACATTTTAAATTGTTCTTGATGTGAGGTCGGTGTACTGTTTAAGAACAGTACAGCTTTTCATGTTGATAACAAATAATTTAGTGTTCTCACTGTATTTATGTCTATGTTATGTTTTTAGTACAGAATAAGCCATGAATAAGGAACTCAGTCTAGGTCCTTTTGATGATAAAAGGAATATAAACTCTATGGTGCTTCTAAGTGGCAGGTGTACTGATTAGCAAACAGATAATATATGGTTCCTTATACCTCTGGGACTTTTTGGTACATTCTATATTCTCCTCGATATGTCATTTTCTGATAAGTGTTTATAAGCTATTTTTAGTAATACAGACTTTTAGTGCATTGTACAAGGTACATAAACATATAGTTGGTCTGTTTTTTAAAGGGTTCCTTAATCTTTCCTCATCTTTTTGTGACAGATATATGATGCATTCTGTTGAAAAGCCTTGTATCTGAGAAGAAGCTGGGAAAATGCTTTTCTAGCAGTTACTGCATCGCTGTGAAGCTGTAATTCAATTAGAATAGATCTTATTCAGCCCTTTCCAGGTTTTTGGACAATCATCTTCCTTAATTTAACTATTCTTTGGTTCATTATGTTAATACTTTTCAATCTTTTATGTTTCTTGTTTCATACCATGTGCATATTTGTTATTATGTTGAACAATATGAGACCATATTATTATCCTTAAATTTTCCAAAGGCTCTTCCAGAGTTACTCTTCATTTTCTGAAATATTTGCTTCTCAAAACCCTTGGAAAAATTTTTGATTGATGTTGAATTATTTATTTTGTTCTATGAGCTATTTTGACTGCTGGTATCACCCTAACTTTTTCACTTTTTTCTTTTATTTAATTGATTTATTTACTTTTGCTTTCAATTGCTGATTCAGTGAATCTAGATATATCTTTGTTTTCTGTTATTCCATTCTTTGTGTTTTGTTGTTGCTGTTGCCTTTAGTGGAATGCTCTGGTATTCACATTTTCTATATTATGTACCAGCCAGATAATGATGTAATCTTCCAGTGCCTTTCTAAAGGTCTTTGGTTGTTCTCTCAAATCATTTGTATTGTGCAGTGTTCTGTCCTGAGGAATATTTCTTTTTTAAAAAATATTTTTTTCCCAATCACATGTAAAAACAATTTTTAAGATTCATTTTTTAAAAATTTCAAGTTCTAAATTCTCTCCCTCCATTCTCTTCTCTCCCCCTCCCAGCCACTAAGCAATTTGATGTAGGTAATATATATATGCAATCACACAAAACTTATTTCCAATTAGTTGTATTGTAAAAGAAAACACAGACCAAAAAACCCCACAAAAAGTAAAGAAAGATAAAGATAATATACTTCCATCTGCATTCAGACTCCATCAGTTCTTTCTCTGGAGGTGGATAATCTTTTTCATCATGAGGACTTTGGAATTCTCTTGGATCATTGCATTACCGAGAATAGCTAAGTCATTTGCAATTGATCATTGTACAATGTTGCTGTTACTACATACAATATTCTCCTGGTTCTGCTCACTTCACTCTGAACCAATTCATGTAAGTCTTTATAAGTTTTTCTGAAATCATCCTGCTCATCATTTCTTATAGCAAAATAGTATTCAATTGTAACAAAATAGTACAACTTGTTCAACTATTCCCAGTTGATGGATACCTAAGGGGTATTTCTTGATAATTTGACCTCTCCTCTTAGTTATTACCATTGCAGTGATTACTCAATATGTTTTTGTGTGCAGATACTAAAATTTCTTATACTCTATCAAATGCTGTGAGAGAATACATTCATTTTTGGCAGCTTTACAACAAATGACAGCTTTTACAAATGAATCTGTTTTAACATAATTAAGCTGTGAATTGAACTCATGCCATCAAACTTAATAAAGGCTTTTCAGAAGTCCAATATAAGTATTGGAATCTCCTTTTCGAAATCTCCTCTTCAACATCATTTGAGATATCACTGATGTATTTTCATTTCTTCCATTATTAAGTACAATTTCTGGCCTATAGCTAAATGTTTATGTATTATCTTACCAAATTAGAGTTTAAACTCCTTAAAAGCAAGGATAGTTTTTATATGTATACATATATACATATATGTATGTGTGTATATATGTGTGTATACATATCTTTTAAACATATACATATGTAATTATTTCAGAACTTTCCATATGTGCCTAATAAATGATTTTTAACTTGTGCATGTGCTCATTTCTGGAGTTTGAATTAAAGAAAGATTTTTAATTGACTCCGGTGCTTTAACTTTCCTCTCTTCAGATTTTAATAGCTCTTCAATGTCATCTCTTATATCTTCCAATCTAGATTTCAGAAGTAAATCCTTCTTTATAAGTCCTTGAATTGGTCAGTAGCACATTGATGAGTGAACAGCCAGCTGGTGTAGTGGGTAGAGCTCCAGGCTCAGAGTCAGGAAGACCTGAATTCAAATCTGGCCTCAGACACTACCTGCACTACCTGGGCAAGTCACTTAATCCTGTTTGCCTCGGTTTCCTCATTATAAAATGAACCAGTGGAAGGAAATGGCAAAACCATTCCAGTATCTTTACCAAGAAAACCCCAAATGGGGTCATGAAGAGTCAGACATGACTAAAACAACTGAATAAAAACAAGCACTGATGTGTAACTCAGAGTTCAAGGTAATGTTGAGTGAAAACAGTGTGAAGCCCTTTCATGTGGTATAGAAAGTATGAGTATTTGGGAAAGTGACATTTATTAAAAATATTATCCTTAACAATTTATGAATCGATGCCATGTCCAGTAGATCTGGAGCAACAATTTGGTCTGTTAGAATTGTCACATTCTGGTATAGTTTATTGTTTGAGTTTTCCAAGGAGTTTTGAGGGTTGTATGTCACCTGAGAGTCTATGTAAGATAATGAGCTTCTATTAATTTTAGCTACCAAGTCAAGTCTTGCTAAATTTTTTACAGCCAGATGTGATGCATTGCTTCTTCCTTTTCCTTCCTTACATAATCTACAATAATCGGTAACTTTTGACCCTTGAGCATAGATTTTTATTTCTGATGGCAATGACTTGGTTCTAAATCATCATCACAAAATTCACCATTTTGACAAACAAATGGAATAACTCATTTATTCATTCAGTTCTTCTTTGCCTTCTTGTTGTCTGAGTTGATGGCGATGTCACTCACGGTGGGCCTTTTGATTCTATTCTTAAATTGCAGGAGACTCCACCCATAAGTAAGCCACTTTTGATGACATTTGACAATGATGCGTATCTGTCATCAGCTCTTATTGTTGCTCTGGGCAGCGATGTCTGCTTGTTCCAAAAGTATTTCTATGAGTTTTTGACTTGCCACGTGCTCTAAGAATATCTTAATGTTCTTCCTTCTTTTTTGGGAGGAAAGTTGCCCTCCTCTAGGCAAGTAACTCTTTCTGTGGTTGCCTTAGAATGATGTCCTGTGTTTTCTTGATGTTTATGTATTTTCTAGGGTTTTTGTTGTTACTGTTGTTGGGTCGTTTCAGTCATGTCTGGCTCTTTGTGACCTCATTTTGGGGTTTTCTTGGCAAAGATATTGGAGCGGTTTGACATGTCCTTTTCCAGTTCATTTTACAGATGAGGAAATTGAGGCAAACAGGGTTAAGTGACTTGCCCAGGGTCACACAGCTAGTGTCTGAGGCCATATTTGAACTCAGGAATATGAGTCTTCCTGATTCTAAGCTCACTGCTCTATCCTCTGTGCCATCTAAGAGTATTGTCCATATACTTTTTTAAGAGTACTGTCCACATACTTATTGACCAATTTTGGTCCATTATGTAATTCCCAAAGTTTACTTTAAGATGGATACTATTGGGTTATTAATTGTTCTTCCTTATTTAGCTCTAGTTTCAGACTGTGAATAAGTCTCTTAACATATACAGCCATAATCTTCTCCTTGGTATCCTTATGCTCTATATGCCCTGCCTGGGAAAGATCAAAGCATTTTTAGGGGCATGGGGAAGGGTTGCCTTCATCCACTAGATCGTTATGACCTCAAGCTCAAAGCTTTTGGTTTTTATATATCCTTGGAGTACATTAAGAATTTTACACTTACCCAGTCCAAATGACATTTTGATATCATTGGAGAAAGATTCCATGAGGTAATCAAGAGATTTCACTTCTTTGTCAGTTTTAACGGAGACATGTAGTTGAGAGTCATCCATGTCCATCAAGGGTTTAATTACTTACTTTATTTGGAAATGATAATTAGTTCTTTGGGAAATATGATCACAGATAGATGTCTAGGCCAGTGGTTCTCAACCTGTGGGTTATGTTCAATTTGTAACAATGAAAATACAACCCGGATATCAGACATTTACATTACAATTCATAATGGTAGCAAAATTATAGTTATGAAGTAGCAACGAAAATAATTTTATGGTTGGGGGTTGCCACAACGTGAGGAACCATATTAAAGGGTCACGGTATTAGGAAGGTTGAGAACCGCCAGTCTAGGTAGTACCATAACAGGCTTACATCAGCATCATTGTTTGGTGTTGGTTGTTGTTCTCATCAGTAGCCCAGTTACTTTGTACCTTTATTCTTTAAAGTGCCCAGCTCCTCTCTCGCCTTAATCCCTTTGAATTCTGCTCTGCCCCACATGGCTGCACTTCGCTCACCTGCCCCCCACTGCTGGCCTTGGTTCTGCAGAACCTCAGACTTAGAAGAAGGGCTGAGACATCTGCCGCTCACTTTTCTGCTCCCCCTGCTTATCAGTCTTCAAAACAGATCTGTCTGCTTAGAGCCAGCAGGCTATCCCCTCTGATTCTGCCAACTCATTTAGATTCTCAGTATTCATAGATAACCCTGTACTAACTGATCCCCTGGGCATGACCTCTTATTGCCCTTATTACCCATCAAACCCCTCAGGTCCGACTCCTCCAAGCCCCCTCGGACCTGATTCTTTGTTGTCACTGAGATCTGACTTCACAGGGTTATTGTGAAGGAGACTCAGAGAGAAAATATTTGTAGTCCCTGGTATGCAGTAGGAGCTATGTAAGTGCTTATTTCTTCCCCTTCTCCTTCGTGTCACTAAGGTCCTCATGTGACGATGAGGCGGCATAATGCAGGCCTGGAGTCAGGAGGACCTGAGTTCATATGCATATTAGTTATTTGACCCTGGGCAAGTCATTTTATTTATTTTTGCTTCAGTTTCCTCAGCTGTAAAAAAGTATAATATTAACATCCACCTCCCAGAGTTGTTTTAAAGAGAAAATTAGATGGTATCTATAAAGTACTTTGCTGATATTAAAGTTATTATTATCAATTCTCATTATGTTGGTAATGGGAGAGTGGGCATATTGGTATTAGGATAGACATACATAATAATATTTGAGGGATGAATGATAGAGTGAGTGAATGAATTATTAGATTCCAAAGTATCTTCCAGTTTCAGTACTTTATGACTGATACTAAACTAATTTATCCAGAGGAGGGCAACCAGCATGGTGAAGGTCCTCCAGATCACATTATATTGAGGATCTATTGAAGAAACTAGGAATGTTGAGGCTGGAGAAAAGATTAATGGGGGCATGGGTGGATTCAAGAAGTGAAGAGTTGCCATGGAAAATAGTCATTTTACTTTATTCTGTCTTGTGTCAGAGGAAAGAATCAGGAGCACTGTGGATGTGGATGTGGATGTTGCAAAGAAGCAAACCCAGGCCTAGAGTCAGGACAAACTCCCTTTCAATTAGAGGTGGACTGTGCCACTTTGGGAGCCAGTGAGTTCTGCTTCCTCAGGGATCTTCAAGGAAGAACAATCATGCGATCACTTATCCAGTATCTTGTAGAGGAGATTCCTGTTCTGGGACAGATTGGATTCAGTCCAGTTCAACAAGTCTTTATTAAGTGGTCGTTGTTGTGTAAGGTACTGTGCCAGAGATGCAGAGACAGAGAGGAGCTTACATCCTACCAGGTGAATAAAACCGTGCAGATCCACACTATCCCTGCAACATCAGTACAAGTCACTTTCAGAGTGGGGGTAGATTAACAGCTGGGCAAACCAAGAAAGGCCTTTCAAGCTGGACTGGGCAGCCTCTGAGGCCCCTTGCATATCTGACATTCTCTGATTCGGACACTCTTGTTTTTGGTTTTTTAGTAGCTGATTTGAATCACCTGACAGTCCATCTAGATGATGGTCCTATTTAAGGTAGCTGAATTAAAATCGGATGGCACAAACAGCAGTCCACTTTGTCTAAACACACACACACATACATACGTACCATTAGCCTAGTAATATGCTAGGGGGAGAAGACTGAAGTCACTAGAGGTTAGGAGAAGAAAAAGACTGAATAGCCTGAAAAATTATGGATTATAGGATTCCAGTTTTGAAGTTGGAAAGAAATTTAGAGTTCATCCCTCCCAATGTCCATTTTATGAATGATCACATTGAGGCCAGAGCAATTGACTGAATTGTTCAAGGCCACACAGGTACCAAGGCTAGGATTCCAAATCCAGCCTTCTTTCAACTGGACCGTGCCCCTTCTTTGCAGGTATCAACAGTCGTATCTATGGATTTATTTTAATGTGAGTCAGAGCTTACTTTTGCCAGTGCTACATGCTGGATTGTGAGGAGGGATTTCTTTCTTGTAGAATTCACAATAAAGGAGCAGGAGGATGAAGAGAAAGCGGTCGTCATTCGTGGTCGTGGTACTGAGAGTTCCATCTGTTGATGATGGATATTGATTTCCTCTCCTCCCCCACCCCCCACCACCGTCATCTTGGCACATGATGTCCTAAATCATGTCCTTTGTATGGCTGCCCAAACACGCACCCTGGCTCTGACAGGGAGGGCTCAGAAGGGACCCATCGGATGGGGGTGGGGACATCCACATTACGAGTGGCAACAGGAACCCGGTGAGGGCGAGCAGATGGTGTCGAGGCAGTTTTCTCCATCTTGTACAGCTTTTTCCATAATGGAATCCACATTAAAAATGATATTATCTTCGCTTTTAAAGGCCCTAATGGATTATATTTATGTCCACGAAATATGTTGCTGAGTGAAAGACACACGGTATATGAAGTCCACGTCCTTGAAAGGAGCATTTCAAAGCAAGAGGTACAATTGGGGACCTCACATCCCCCATTCAGCCAGTCTGGGAAAATATGTTTTAGTCTATGACAAAAAAGTATAGTTTGTTGGTTTTCCCCACAGAGTATTGAGAGGACATGGGTTTTAATGTGATTTGACAGCCTTGTGATATTTTTTGCCATTTCTGTTCTT
This sequence comes from Pseudocheirus occidentalis, assembly GCA_028646575.1. Lineage (NCBI taxonomy): Eukaryota > Metazoa > Chordata > Mammalia > Diprotodontia > Pseudocheiridae > Pseudocheirus > Pseudocheirus occidentalis. Next base: position 68,950,941 of record CM053597.1, read on the forward strand.
AGCAAAGTGCTCTAAAAATGTACCCATAATTTATTTATGGGACCTGCATTAACTCATGAGTAACCAGGATGCTGGACATTTAAGCTCAATGTCCTCATCCCTCTCTCTGAGTAACAATGTTTGATCCCAGGAAAGTTAAGCAATGGCAGTTGCTATAGGTTTTGTGCTAAAGAGAGAAATCTGAAGAGGGTGAAAACCGCGGTTAGAAACTGATACTATATTTTACCTTTATAGCAAAACATTTTGCTGCCATTAAGGGAGGGGGGGGGGATGGGGGGAGTAAAACCAAACACACACCAAGCCGCTAGCTAGTTCTTTTTCTAATGACCTTAAATTCCAAGAGAAGGCAAAATCCCAGTCGTATTCTGAATTGAGTGTGATATATCTCCTGTGTCTAAAATATAGGTGGAAAGACTTGCTCTCAAAAATGTTAATTTATGATCCCACAAAATGAATTTCTGGCAAACTGGTCTTGACCCAGTTACACTCTACTAGCTGGGCCAGATGTAATCTTCCATCTAGCCAGGTCACAGGGAGAGAAGACTAGACTTGAAAGCTTCGATGTGGGTTCACATCTTGGTTTTGCCTGTGATATCTCAAGCAGATTCCTTCCCTTCTTTGGGTCTCAGCTTCCTCCTATATAAAATTAAGGAGTTAAAATAAATGATTTCTATGGTCCCTTAAAACTCTAAGTTTTCTTTGTCTACAAGATCAGCCACAGATTGTTGCTAACTCAGGCTGCATTCACATAGCATAAGGAAAAGGGGCCAATAAAATCATCATCCCATGATTTGGACTATTGTTAGTAGCCAAACCCTATCATTCAAGGTGAATGAAAGTGACTGGCAGTCTGTGCTGCCAGAATCCCAGGGGAGCCCCACTTCCCAATCACCCTTTCACTTGGCTAGTGAACCCAGTGCTCCAGTAATTTGGGTTTGGCATATGTCTTGCCACTTTCTGTTAGAAACTTCAAGCTTACATATTATCTGATTTCAAGTATGCTGTTTTAAATATCCTATTCATAAGCATAATGGTGCTGCTATATATAGTTGTGATGTTATTTCTATAAATAAAGATAATTTCTATAAATATATCTTCATTTAGCCCAATATTTGGGTTATAGATATAGAGTTGAAAAGGGTCATATAGATTACCTAGTTCAACCCCACAAAATCAGAGTTACATCTCTAGATATAAAAATGACCTTAGTCCCAATAGTTCAACTCCCCCATTTTCGAGATGATGAAACTGAGACCCAGAAAGAGGAAGTAACTTTAGAGAATCATAAGTCACATAGGAGTAAACAGGAGAGTTGAGACTCAGGTCTGGGTCTTCCAACTCCAAATCCAATAATGAAATACAGTGAAAAGATTATTAGTTCTAGAGTAAAAAAAAAACAGTTTCCAAACCCCACCTCAGATTCTTGGGCAAATTACTTGACCTCTCCTGTACCTTAATTTCCTCATCTGAAAAGTGGAATTTCATTATATAGTCTCAGAGGCTCTTTCTAGCTCTTGACTGTCATTCCTGTGAGCCTGTACTCCTACAACATTGTACCATCAGGACTCCCAGATAAGACATTAAGCATAATGGGAAAAAAGGAAAAAAAAAATAGAGACTATTTTCTCCATATCTTAAGGAGTTCTTTAAGCCTGCAGTCTCAAAGCATCTCATAAATATCCCCTAATTAAACCATCTAATCTGCCACCAAGAGTGGTGCCATTTTATACACAGAGTGGGGGCTAGTAAGTTTATACTTTCTAGCAAAGTGACTTCAGAGCTGGGCATAGAATCCATCCCTATAATTTTTATTCTGTATCAACTCAACACCAAAAACGACTATTGGAATCAGATTGTACCTACTTGATAACCCCCCTCATGTCTAGAAGTGGTCAAAATAAAAACAAAAATACCTCCTCAAGTGGTTCAGTCTCCTGCAAAGTTCAACGAATGTCACTCCTTTATTAAAACTACCCAGACACATAGCTGGATTCTCTTCTCACTCTGACCCAATACGGGTGCCATGTAAACACTAGCCAGAACAGTTTCTTATAGAGAGAATTTGTCCATCTAGTCTTTCTGGCAAATTAGTTTGGGAGAAAAGGTTGATTTTTACCCAGCAGCACCTGAATTAAACTTTTTACTGTAAAACATAAGGCAGTGGGTTGCAGCAGAGTTCAAAGCCAGGGAATTTGGGTTTCAATCCAGAAAGCCCGCATTAACCTTCATAAATTACTTCTCAGTTTTTTAATTTGTAAAATGGGGAGGGGGAAGAAGAGGTTAGATGATCTCCAAGGTCCCTTTCCTCATAGACATTTCTATGATTGAACTGTTTAGTATTTTTTGGCCTCTCCAAGTAAATGTGAAGCTTTCTCAGGGCAGGACCTATGTCTTATATTTACTTTATGTATACAGCACCTACCACTGCTTAGCTTCCATCTAGTAAACATTGAAAGGAAAAAATGTTGCTGCTTAATTAAGGGATAGAAACTAAACCTATGATTTCATTGGTGCGGGCAACTCTTGGGAAGGAACTTCCTTCATAAAAGCAAGTCAACACCTTCTCTACCGGGGATAGCTTTAGAGTTATGTAGAGCACTGAGAAATCAAAGGACTTTTCCAGGATCTCACAACCTATACAGGCCAGAGGTAGGACTCAGACCCAGATCTCCTTGACTTTGAGGCCAGCTCTGGCCATTCTTCTGGACTATCTCTTCTTGCATGATTACCTATGCCAAGGTAGAAGAGGGCTTTGGAAATGCAGTGTTCATCCTAAGCCAAGGTTTATTTAAAACATTAGTGAAAACCATTTATAGCTTTCAAAATGACATGGAAGGGGAATTCTGAAGTGAATGATTACAGTTTGTTGCTTGATGCAGTACACTTGGACCGCCTCTGAGGTCTCAGCTCTGTGGTATTGAGAACCCTGTGAGTTATTGGCAAAGTGTTTGAGTGAAAGGCTAAAGTTGGGGCTGGCCTGAAAGTTATTATGTTGGGATTGAGATGGATTTCTGTGGGCAGGGAAAAGGGAGAGTTCCTAGGGCTTGGGATTTGGACTATTCTAGTCTTTTCCCCATTCTGGGATTGCTTGGTATGCGTGGCCTGGCTAAGAGATTATTATTTAAGGAAAAGCTGGGGAGAGTTAGTCCTGTTCCTCATTCTCATTGCAGGCTTTAGCACTTATTAAGGTTGGGTCCTTTTGGGGTCCTTTGAAATATTTATGATCTGACATGCCCTGTGAGTTATAGGAGCCCATTTCTATAACTCGGGTTCCATGTTGCTGACCATTTCTCCCTGCACTAGGGGAAACTCTGGCCTCAGAATCTACCCCAGCAGAGACTGTTCTCAGAGATTAGAATGTATTAGATTTGTGGAGGCAAATGTGCTCTTTGACTGAAAGTCAGGTGTGAGTTACTTTGGAAAATAACTTAAAACACTGACTCATGCCTCATATATTGGGAGAGGCCTAGGAGAGATTTGATGTGGTAGAGTGAGGGGCTATAGGGCAGAACAGACACTGAAATTTAAGGCCGTATCTTCGGATCCTTTCGTTGAACAAGGCACCTATCCTCTCCAGGATTGAGTTTCCTTATATATAAAATAAAGGTGTTGAATTGGATAACCTCTGCCTACTCTCGACCCTATGATCATCCTAGTGTGTGGTGTGAATAGAATGAAGACTTTGGTTCTAATCACTGTTTTGTTTGTTACAAACTGACAGTTCAACATTGGGAAAATCCCTTAACCTCTCCAGGTCTAGGTTTTCTTGTCTGTTAATATGATTGTAATGCCTGAAATGGAGCCCTTTAAAATGGATCCCAATTTATAGTCTGTTCAGTCTTGATTTGCTTGAGACACCAGTAACGTCTTAGTTTTCAGGGAAATAACAATAGGAACACTAAAGTGCAATCTAAGAGAACCAGTTTTCCATTCTTTTTCTTTCCTTTTCTTGGACACTGGGTCTCCCTATCTCACCCATGCAAGTACAGTGGTCACTTATGGCTCTGGCCCCACTGCTGGACTGCATAGAAGATTTTACCCAACCCAGTCTGGTTCACCACTCCTTAAGCATTCTGGTTCTTACCCACACAGAGCAGTCAGGAAACTGTGACTCAATCTGCCAGCATCCATAGAAGCAGGAACATGGGTGTGCTTAAGCACACTGGGCTGAAATGTTAGACAAGGGGTAGGGCAGAGAGACCACTAATGGTCAAGAGGCCTCAGTTCTAGCTCTTGGGAGGCTTTCTTTTATCATTTGCAAATCAAGGGCAGGGGGCAGAGCCAAGATGGCAGCATAGAAGCAGCAAAGCACCGCAGCTCCCACACAAACACGATAAAAAACTCATAAAATGGGACTCTAAACAGATTTTCAAGCTCCAAAACTCTCCAAAAGACAGAAA
>CM053597.1:68955840-69035138 GCA_028646575.1 Pseudocheirus occidentalis
GACCCTGGCGGCATGCAATAAAGTATTGAATTTGCAAATATTTTTCAAATTGGACATTAGTCTGGTTGTATAGAAGGATTATAATCAATGGAGTGAACAATGGGAAAAAAGAAAGAGAACCAAACATGAAAAAGAATAATAGCATGTAGCTTGCTTCAGTCTCCATTTAAACTCTGTTCTTTCTAGATCTTTCTCTGAAGGTAGGTATGTCCTTCCATCCTGAAACTTGTAGAGTTGTCTTATAACTATATGTTGCTGAGAAGAGTCCAGTTTATCAAAGTTTGTCGTCACATATACTATGTGTCTGTGATTGTGTACAAATTTTTCCTGGTTCTGTTCTTCTCACTTAGTATCAGTTTGTATAACGCTCTGCAGGTGAATATGAAGACTGTCTCCTCCCCATTTCTTATAGCATAATAGTATTCCATTACATTCATATACCACAACTTGTTTAGCCATTCCCTAATTGATGGGCATCCCCTTAATTTCCAGTTTTTTGCCACCACAAAGAGAGCTGCAATAAATATTTTTGTGCATATGGGTCTTCTACTTCTATGACCTCTTTTGGGTACAACCCCATAAGTGTTATTACTGGATCAAAGAGTATGCAATTATTTATAACCCTTTGGGCATAGTTCCAGATTGCTCTCCAGAATGGTTGTATCGGTTCATAGCTCCACCAACAATGCATTAGTGTTTCAATTTTTCCACATCTTCTCCAGCATTTGTCATTCTCCTGTTTTGTCATCTTAGCCAATCTGTTTGGTGAGATATAATCCCTCAAAGTTGTTTTGATTTGCATTTCTCGAATCAGTAGTGATTTAGAGTATTTTTCCCATACGCTTATTAATATCTTTAATTTCTGCCTCTGAAAATTGCCTGTTCATATCCTTTGCCCATTTATCAATCCTCATGATCTTTCACCTGGATTATTGCCATAGCCTCTGAAGTGGTCTCTGTCTCACATTTCTCTCCTATTTAATCCATCCTCCACAAAGCTACCAGACTGATTTTCCTAAAGCATAACTAATACCATGTCACTTCCCTATTCAATAAACCTCTATGGCTCCCTAATACCAGTAGGATTGATTATAAACTCCTCTGTATGACAATGAAAGACTGGTACAGACTAACCCCATCTTAAATTCCCAGTTTTCTTATGCATTATCCCTTTCCTGAGCTCTACAGTCAAGCTAAATGGAGCTTCTTGATATTTTAACTCATGACTCTTAATCTCCTGTCTTTGTGCCTTTGCCTGGCCATCTCATTTGTTCAAAAAGAACTCCCTCTCCATCCTTGCCTCTTAAAGCCTCTTAGTTTCCTTCAAAACTCAGCTTAAATATTACCTTCCATGTGAGGCCTTTCCTTTTCCTCCCAATTACTAAGGCCTCTGCCCCCAAATTAAGTTGTATTTATATATATTTTAACCTAGCCTGTACATAATCAGTAAGCATTAAGTACTTGTTATATGCCAGACATTGTCTGGACTGATGGGGACACAGGAATGGTAAGGACATGTTTCCTGCCCTCAGGGAGCTCACATTCTGATGGGAAAGACAACATGCAAATGTGCATACAAGAAGTAGACAACGTGATTGGAAAGTAATCTCAGGAAGAAGATACTAGTGTGGGGTAGAGAGGGAAGACTGGAAAAGACTTCTTACAGATAATTGGCCATCATCAGCTCCTTTCTTAAGCTCTCAACCAAGGAAGCCAGAATGGGAAAGTAAAGAGAGGAAGAGCATCCCCAGTATGGAGGCAGCCTATCCAAAGGCACAGAGATGGAAGATGGCAAGAGAGCTGGAAAGAGAGCAAATTGGCCAGTGTTACTGGATCCTAGACCACACAGTGAAGGCAGGAAGATGTAAAAAGACTAGGAAAACAAGAAGGTTCCAGCTTTTGAAGAACTTTTAATGTCAAACATTGAAGTATTTTAAATGTGGTCCTAGAGGTAATAGGGAGTCATCAGAACTTATTGAGGTAACATGGTTAGATCTGTGCATTGGGAAAATTGCTTTTGTAGATGAATGGAGGATAGATTGCATTGGGAATAGACAAGGCAAGGAGATCAACTTAAAAGCTATTGCAAGAAGGGTTAAACAAACTAGCTCCAACAAGTCAAATCCAATCTACTACCTGCTTTCATACAATCCAAGAGCTAAGATATTTTTTTACATTTGCAAATGAAGTTTTATTATTTTTTAATGTAAAAACTCAACTCCTAGACCATACAAGGTAACTGGTCATATTTGGTTCATAGATGTAACCCCTGGTCTAGGAATTCACATCAAGATGGTGGTCATGTATCTGGATCGAAATGGACCTATGCAAGAGATGGTGTGAAGGTAGAAAGAATAAGCCTTGGCAACAGATTGGTTATGCACAATGATCCTGAGTTAAGAATTGAAGATGCCACTGAGATTGCAAGCTTAGGTGACTAGAAGGATGGTGGTACCTTAGAAATTATTTAGAAAACTGGGAAGATGGAAGAGTTTAGAGGGAAAGGTAAATAATGACACATTGAGTTTGAGATGCTTATTGGACATCCAGCTTAAACTCTCCAGAAGGCACTTGGTGTTATGGGATTGGTGCTAAGGACAGAGGTTAGGCCTGAATATATATATATATATATATATCTGGGAATCACCTGTGTAGAGATGATAATTGAACCAATTAAAGCTTATGAGATCACTGAGATAGCACAGGGGGAGAAGATGAGAAGGCCTTACATGTATACATGCAAATCATCTCCCCTGAAAGAATGTAAGCTTTCTGAGGGCAAGGAGTGTTTCATTTTTGTCTTTGTACCCTTAGTGTCCAACACAGTGCCTGGCACAAAGTGATGCTTAATAAATGTTGATTGATTGGTTGATTAAATAGCATCGTGGATAAAAGGTCATTTAAACTCTGAATATTTCACTTGACAGAACTCATTATCTGGCAAGATAACCCTTTCCATCTTTCAAAGAGTTTTATAATTGTTAGTCAAGTTCTTATATTAAACCCCAGTCAGTCTTTCTATAATTTCTGCCCTTTGGTCCTAGTTCTGCCTTCTGGAGGTTTGAAAATCTAATGTAGTATCTCTTTCATGTGAAAGCCACTTAAATATTTAAAGACATATCATATCTCCTTTGTCTTTCCCAGGAAAATATCCACAGTTTCCTCAACTTGTCTTCACTGAGTATTAATTCTTTTTTCTCACTCTTCAGCCAAGCTTCTAAGGACTTTGCCACTATGGCTTACCTGGGGACCTGCCTATTGCTGCCCCATTAATCAACAGTCTTTGGATATGACTATTAAACCAGCTATAGATCTACTATCATCCTGCTATGTGACCCTGGGCAAGTCACCTAACCTTGTTTGCCTCATTTTTCCTCATCTGTAAAATAAATTGGATAATGAAATGACAAATCACTCCAGTATCTTTGCCAAGAAAATCCCAATTGGAGTCACAAAGAGTTGGACACAATTGAAATGACTAACAACAACAACAGCCTTTAGCACGGGAAGATGAAGCCCCTTGAATAGATGATAATTGAGACTATTAAAAATGATTGACAATGCTAAAAGGGGGATTCTGGAGCCAGTTGGGAAGAACATAAAGGATGATCACCCACACTTAGTGATTCAGGAAAGGAAAGAGAAGATGGGCAACCTGGGTACTGGAACAGTATTCTCCCATATTCATATAGCTGGCAGAAGTAGGTTGGACTATTCTCTAAGGCCTTCCTTGGAAACTCTCCCATGAACTAACATGGCAGGCAATGGACCCATTTGTTATGTCACTGGATCACTCGGCTGCTGAGAACACAAGCCTGGGTCACTTCTCTTTCCATTAGCCTTGTTAACCTGTTAAAATGCTGACAGTTAGTATTAGCTGCTAATAGCTTAGCAGATACTCAAGAAAACTAATTGGAAAATAATAACCATTTTCAAATATTTGTAGGCCTCACCTATAAAACAGAAGGCAGACTTACACAAACTTGCTACAGAAAGCAAAAATCAAGAAAAAAAAACAACAATTTCCTTTCAACATGAAGAAGTTTTGAAGACAGACTAGTTTGGAAGGTAATCAGTTCCCTGGTCTGTGGGTTGAAAAATCATTTGCCAGGATTGCTGTAGAAGAGACACCTGTACTTTGTGAAATGTTAGGCCAGATGACCTAAGGCTGATTCCTAATCTAAGTTCTATGATTCCATTAGTCCACAGTATGAATATGCCACTTATCTTTCATGTATGAATCAAATTCAGTGTCATCATAGCAAAGTCACAGAGGAAGACGGTGCTAAGCCTTCAGCTTGAACTTAAGCATGGTGCTTCACAGACAGCAGAAGTGAATTACTTGCTAAAACTGAACTATAGGGTAGAGCCAAGATGGCGGTATACAGAATGGAATCCAACTGAATTCTTCCAACATTCTTCTCTAAACAACTTTAAAATAAGGACTCAAATCAAATTTTGGAACAGTACAGCCAACAAAACAGTACAGCCTAAACAACTAGGGAGGTCCACAGGAGAAATCTATAACACAAGGGTGGGCCTGGAGCAGAGGAGGAACACCAGTGTGGACCCTGGAGATGCCATGAGAGAAGCAGCAGCAACAACTTCAGGAACTCTCAGCCCAGAGAGAGTAAGGGGGTAGGGGGTCAGACAACTGTCTAGAAAGCAATTAAAAGGGACCTTCTTTGTTGCCATTGGGTGTATCTGACACTGATTGATAACTCTATTGTCTATATTTCTATACTGCTGTTTTCTATAGAGAAATAGTCTTGGAAAAAGAACAAACAACAATAACAAAAAGAACTTTGTCATAAAAACCTACTGTGGTGGCAGAGAAGATCAAGACATTTAGAAAAAAGCAAAGCATCACAGAAAAATGCTAATTGCATCCAAAGCCAACAAGAATTCCTGAAAGAGTTAAAGAGTTAAGAGTTGCAGAGGAAAAACTGGGAAAAGAAATGAGAGCTATGCAAGAAAATTATTAATAGAAACCTTACAGATTGGTAAAAAAAAAAAGGACCAACAGAGTACTGAGGAAAACTTAAAAACAACAAAAACAATAGAGTTTGCCTAATGGCAAAAGAGGCACAAAACTTCATTGAAGAGAAGAACTCCTTTAAAAGCAGAATAGGACAAATGGAAAAAGAGATACAAAAGTTCTCTGAATCACTCTTTCAAAATTAGAATTGGGCAATGACTCCATGAGACTTCAAGACACTATAAAATGAAGTCAAAGAATAAAAGAATAGAAGAAAATGTGAAATATCTTACTGGAAAACAATTAGCCTGGAAAGAAGATCAAGTAGAGATACTTTAAGACTTACTGAACCACAAGTAAGCCAAGATTTTTTTAAAGAGCGTAGATATCATATTTCAAGAAATTATCAAGGAAAACTGCCTTGATCAATAGCTTAAATGCAGAGGGTAAAATAGAAATTGAAAAATCCATTTCCTGAAAGAGAGCACAAAATGAAAACTCCCAGGACTATTATTATAGCTAAATTCTGGAGCTCCCAAGTCAAGAAGAAAATATTGCAAGCAGCCAGAAAGAAAAATTCAAATATTGTGGAGTTTCAGCCTGGTTCACACAAGATTTAGCAACTTTCACATTAAAGGAGCAGAGGGCTTGGAATATGATATTCTGGAGAGCAAAGGAGTTAGGATTACAACCAAGAATAAACCCTCCAGCTAAAATTAGAAGCATAAAAAGGTGAACATGAAAGAGTAAACCTAAGGTATTTGATGGAGTTAAATTGTTTACATTCCTATATGGGAAGATGATACATACTTCTAAGAATTTTATCATTATTAGGGAAGTTAGAAAGAATCTGCATAGACAAAGCATGGGTGTGAGTCAATTACATTGGAATGATCTTCAAAAAAAAGTAGGGTTGAGAAAGAGGAATGCATTGGGAAGAGGTATAATGGGACAATTTTTTTTTACATAAAGGAGGTGTGCAGGAAAGAGCTTTTATAGTGGAGGGGAAGATGGGAGGGGTAGTAGGCAATGCTTAAACCTCACTTTCATTGGAATTGGTTCAAATAGGGAAGAAGATAAATACACATTAAGCTAAGTATAGAAATCTGCCTTACCCAGTAGGAAGATAGGAGGGGAAGGGGTTAAGAGTTATTGGAGTTTGAAGGAGATACAACAAGGGGGAGGGCAGATTGAGGGAGGCAGTGGTTGGGAGAAAGACATATTTTTGAGTAGGAACAGGTCAGAGAGACAGAGAGGGAGAGATGAACAGAGAAAAATGAGATAGAGGGAAATGCACAGTTAGTGTTCATAACTGTGAATGTGAATGGGATGAGTTAACCCATAGAATGGAAGTGGATAGCAGAGTGTATTGGAGAACAGAATCCAACAAAAATGCACACGTGGGACAAAAGGACACACATAGAGTTGAAGTGAAGGGTGGAGTATAGAGTCTATTATGCTTCAGCTAATGTAAAGAGGGTAGGAGTAGCAATCATGATCTCTGACAAAGCAAAAGCAAAAGCAAAAGCAAAAATAGACCTAATTAAAAGAGATAATCACAGAACTACATTTTGCTAAAAAAAAATACCATAGAAAATGAAGTAATATTTTAAAATTACAGCAAGTTTCTGATAAAAAGCCTCATTTCTTCATTACATAGGTAGCTGAGTCAAATTTATGAAAAAAAATAAGCCATTCCCCATTTGATAAATGGTCAAAAGATATGGACAGGCAGTTTTCAGAAAAAGAAATCAAAGCTGTCTGTACTCATATAAAAATACTTTAAATCATTATCATTATTAATTAGAGAAAGGCAAGTTAAAATCACTCTGGGGTACCACCTCACACCTATCAGAAATGATAAATATTGGAGGGATGAGGGAAAATAGGAAATTAATTCATTGCTGGTGTAGTAATGAACTGGTCCAATCATTCTGTCAAACAATCTGGAACTGTGCTCAAAGGACTATTAAACTGCTCATACCCTTTGACCCAGCATTACCACCGCTAGGTTTGTATCTCAAAGAGATCAAAGAAAAAACAAAAGGACCTATATGTACAAAAATATTTACAGCAGTTTTTTTGTGGTGGGGAAATTGAGGGGATGCTTATCAGTTGGGGAATAACTGAACAAGTTACGGCATATGATTCTGATGGAGTTCTACTGTGCCATAAGAAATGATAATAGGAATGGTTTCAGAAAAAAATGTGACCTGTATGAACTGATACAAAGTATTGTGCAGAGTAAGAGTAATGCTGCAATAATGATCAACTATGACAGACTTGGCTACCCTGGTCAATACAATGATCCAAGACGATTCCAAAGAGCTTCTGATGGAAAAAATGCTGCCCACCTACAGAAAGGATGAATCAATTCAGTACAATTGAAGTATTTTTTTCTTACTCCATTTTTTGCTTTTTTTTGCAATATGGCTAATATGGAAATACATTTTTCATGATCTCTCATGTATAAATGACGTCAGTTTGTTTGCCTTCTCAGTGGGTGGGGAGGGTTGGGAAGGAGAGAGAGAATCTGAAGTTCACATTTTAAAAGAAAAAATGTTTAAAATAATATTGAAAATAAGATAAAGTTGAGCTGTAGAGTTTTTGCACATCTTTTTAGTTGGTGTCTCTGTACTGCATCATTTGTGGGAAAAGTACTATTAGGCACTGTATAAGAAGGGCAGCTGGGTGGTGCAGTGGATGGAGTGCTGGGCTTGGAGGCAGGAAGGCTTATTTTCCTGAGTTCAAATGTGACCTTAGACACTGACTAACTGTGTGACCCTGGGCAAGTCACTTAACTCTATTTGTCTCAATTCTTCATCTATAAAATGAGCTGGAGAAGGAAATGGCAAACTACTCCAGTAGCTTTGTCAAGAAAACCCCAAATAGAATCACAGAGAATGGAATATGCTGGAAAATACTGAACAACAGTATAAGAACAAAAAGTGTTTTTGACGAGTTTTATCTTTGTAGATTTTTACTCTACTGTCCCATTCTACTTTCCTCTCTTTATTACTGATTCCCTTTCCCTAAAAACCACTTTTCCTGTATTACTACACTGGAGTCATAACTAGGTTGGGGCCATCAGGGCTTTGGCCCAGGGTGCAAAACTTAGAAGCCAGAGGTACATCTTAAAATCCTCCAATACTATAACTCCTATGTAAAATTCACAGAATTTAGGAATGACTTAGCAATAACACTTTGTTTTAAAAAAAAAAAAGGAAGCTTCCAAATAGTAGATTGGGATGAATTCCTTTCCCTGCTACATTCAGTAAGTAAATATTAAATAACTACTATGTGCCAAATGCCAGGGATACAAACAGGCAAAAGACAGTCCCTAACCTCAGGGAGCTTATAATGTATCTCATTTCTTATTCATCTAAGGACATACTGCATACCACTTTGAGATATGTTTGTACTACATACAAAAATCTCCAATGATGTTTCCCACTATCTTTTAAAAAAAATTGACAGTAGACATGGTAGTGTTAGCAGAGTAAACGATTTTAGTCCCTCTTTTTATTCCAAATTCTGGGCCAGAACCCACTTGCACTCACTTGACCTGCTCTGATATGAGGGCAGTGGTCCGAGGAATTCTCAGGGAGCTAAACACATAAGCCACTGAATAGGAGAACTGGCTTTCAAGGATTCCTTTGCAAACTGGGCTAAGTTCATTTCGGTGATATTTTCCATTAATCACTATTAATAGTCAAAGATCGTCAGACCAGAGAGTAATGCATACCATGGAGAACAACTAATTAAATCAATTCTTTGATATTTTAATCTCAGGCAATTATGACTCCAGGAGAAACCAGATTCTCCAGGATAACCTAGTAGACATTCACACACATAGACACATATATATTCACATTCACAGATGCATGCACACTCACACTCACACTTAGAATGGTTATAAAATACCGTGAGCAAGTTTTTAGCATGTTTTTGGAGGTAGTCAATGGGAGACACCACTATTATGGGGACTGGCGCGTGGGCAGACAACGGCTGTCCTACTCCCACCTGCCCCAGTGCCAAGCTGGTTTTCTCTCCCAATGGATCAGTCTATGACCCTTAGAAATGTATATTTTTTTCCTTTTTCTTTCTTTCCAGGGGAACATGATCACTCAAAGCTGGGAGCCGTTAGATAGCACAGAAAGGTTTTAAAAATAAACGGCATTTTGGTGCTCAGTGAAGGATGAAATGCAAGGGAATTCTAGAGCTGGCAGAAAGTTGCTGAGTTCATGAAAGCATTATTCAACTCATAATGTTCCTTATATTAACTGAGCCTATTTAGTCTGGGACAAACCACATGGTTTAGGAGTTTTCTAAACAACTATGAATTGCTGGGATCCATCCTGCAAAGATTGCTGTATTAAAGGAAACACCTGGATTGATCATTCTCCCTGCTTTAATGTTGGGACTGAGTTTGTCCTAAAAAATGACAGGTTGAAAGACTGTCATTAGCCTGAGTTGCAAACAGATTATATGTTGATATAATAAATGTTTTACCTTTAATTTTTGTTTTAGTATCTGGTTATAAATGGGGATCAAACCTGTGTTGAACCTGTTTATTAAACGTGTTTTTCCCCCTCGGAAAATGCTTTGATTGCAAAAGAGTTATTTCTTCTCTTCTAAATCCCATGGAATGGCTGACTCCTTTTCCATTGGAAGCCTAAAGGGCACTTCCTTCAAAAGTCTAGTAACCAGCTATGTGAACTAATACTGTCCCTACATCTCTTGCCATCTAGAATGGACCTTGTGCATCCTTCCCCTGGACTTTTCATGTTGCCATTCTTGTCCAGCCTCTTGCTCTATTCAGATCCTGTCCCCCATTCCCACCTCTGCCATGAAGCCTTTCCCTGACTACCTCAGCCTGGACCTAAACAGTCTCTCTTCCCTTTAGATTCTCATAGCTCAGATTGTCTGGGTCAATTTGCTGCTGATTAGCACACACTCATATTGTTATTCTTGTGTGAATATACATACATGTACATGCATATGATTTCTAAATTAAATGTGTATGTGCACATATACTTATACACCTGTGTATATGTGCCTATTCACACTCATGCACACATGATTTACACATATGTATATGCCCATATGTGTGTACCTATGTACCTAGGGATGTATATGTATGTGTGTAACACATATACATGTAAACACATGTTATTTATCCTTCGTTTTTGAAGAAGACCAGTAACATCACAGGGCGATATCTTGATTCATGTGTGAACTAGATTTAAGTGAGGCAGAGCTGTACAAAGTCATCAGCTACACCTGTTTATATATGTATACACACAAATATACTTGTATATATATATATATGCACAAGTATGTATGTGTGTATGAGTTTGTGTATACACACACACATTTCTTATTTACCCAACTAAACTGCCAAACCCATTACAGAGCCATGACCAGGAATATATGCCCCAGACAAATGACATCCATCAGTTCTGAGGGAAGCAGGACAAAGCAAGCTCTTGGGTAAATAGAGGAAGAAGCAAGAAAAGAGACTCTGGTCCACTGGTATAAGGACACCCTGAGATAGGGGAGGAGTTTACCTCAGCCTGTGACTTTGGACTTTCATGTTTTAATTAATTCTTAATAATTAGGTGCTAAAAATGTTATAATAGATATAAGTGATATGAAGTTAGCTTTGGAGTCCAGAAGACGTGAGTTCAAGTCCTTCCTCTGACATATTGTCTTTGTGACCATGGGTGGATCTCTTGGCTTCTTGGTTACTGAGGCGGCCCTTGAAACCAAAAACTTCAGGCAAAGTTCTGATCTGCATTGATAAAGGAAGTTCCTCACTAGGAATTCTCTATATAGATAAAATCACAAGTCAAGTAAAAAAAATACTAATTAGGTGCTTTGTTGTTTCAAGCCAAGGCAATGAACATTCCTTAAGCACCTACTGTGTATCAGGCATTGTGTTAAGTGCAAGGGATACAGTTAACAACAACAAGGGCAGTCCCTGTCCTCAAGGCACTTCCAGTCTAAAGGGGAAGATAACACAGAGTGAGGCAGAAAATGGGGTATGGGGTTAGAACACCAAGGGGTAGCCTGGAGCGGGGCTTGGTGAGTGGATTTGGAGCCAGGAAGGGTAACATGCTAAGTGAAGTAAGCCAACAGAGTCCAGTTTCTGCCCTCTGTGTTACTAAAGGACTCCAAATGCTTCTTGCAGCCTTTAAATCTACACACACACACACACACACACACACCCCAGGTTCAAAGTCCTACTTGCTCCATCCTAGTAAGAGCTATGGATCCTTGAGAGCCAGTACCCTGACACTTTGGTGCACAAAGCCTAGCATGGAGCAAGTGCCCAGTAAGGACCAGGTGGTTGAATAATGAATTCAGTCTCCCATACTTATCTAGAGAAGGGTTTTGCCTCAGTAACCCTCTAGATCTGGTGGACCAGCAAGCTGAGACTTCATTCTCTTACTCCCAGAAGCTTCAGACAAATCCTCGTCTCAGCAGTGGGGTGGAGTGTGGGTTGGGGTGGAGAATGTCCATGTGTTGAGGGGGAAGATGGGCCAGAGAAGAGGCAAAATCTCTGTAGCTATCTCTAACAATTACTATGAGCCATTCAAGAATTTTAATAAAGATAGGCAAATATTTTTTAACTTTTCATTTGAGAATCTCAAAATAAAAAAAGCAAATAAAAATGTTCTAAAGGTAAAAAGGCAACATAGATTATGAGTGTCATGTGGTACAACCATGCAATCAACCAGAGTTTTAACCAAGGAGAAAGGACCTGGATTAGATCATAAATAAGGACCCGTTTCACTTCAATGCTCTTGGAATATGAATCTCAACCAGATTCTGACCTCTCTAAAGCCAGAGTAAAGAGTTTTCCTGGGCTTTTGCTAGTAACTATTGACCAGTTATTGAATAAAGAAATAGGCACCAGGTTTTGGCAGAAAATATGGTTCTTGGCATTCATATATACAACACATCTATGTTTGTGTGTCTGTGCATTGTGTATGTAATCATAGCAAAACTCCATGAGTTAACTTTGTTTCTCGGTGTTCAACAAATTTACAGATTCAGCCTGTGGGCACTCTTCTGTTTTCACATTAATAGTTTATGTCCTTAACTGATAGCTGCTGTCCTCACCTTTGTATTTATAGGATCTGTAATGTCATTCGTTGCGGTACTTCTTCCCCAGACACATTACAACCTCTCTACAATTTCAGAGATGACAAATGAATTACTGTGTATAAAAGTCCTTATGATGAGCCTCCGCACACTGAGACAGGACCTTGGATGGCAGATATAATTATCTTCAGGCCCATATTCAGGGCCTTTCCATCTTGGCAAGAGCCACCAAAACTAATGTTTCACTGGCACGGCTATCGTGAACCCAGAGTCATCTCCATGCCACGATGAGACATTAGAGTTTGAATGTAGTGCATGACTGTCCTCATTTGGCATATCAGAATGGTGCTGATCTCAGCAAGGTAATAAATCATCCTGTGTTCAATGTTTTGTTTTTAACATCTACTTAATGTGCTTAGAATTCCTACTAAGCAAAACAGCTGTCAGCATTTAGCATGTTAATTTTCTGATCATTGATTCTCATTAGTCAGTTCTTATGCTTTAGCTGTAGTATATACAGATCTATATGTTCGCCATGACTGGAGTATTCTATGTCAGTGTTAGCTGGCCAATACCCAGATCAGTTGCATTTACTGGATAATGTCGATTATTTGATCAGAAATTTAGCATATTGACGGTTTGAAGTTGGGGTAAGATTTATGGCTCAAATACCAGTCTTTCTCTTGTATTATTTTGGTGCTTAGCATCTCATTATGGTTCATATTAAGATTAACTGTCAGATGTCACCATTACTCAATTTGTCACACACATACATAAATTACAAAGAATGCTTACACTGCTGGAGAAGTGGGTTAAGTGTGGCATAGGGGTTATTTCATGAAGTCTAACACAAAATTAGAAAAGTGAAGAAATTCTCTCAACCATTTTCAGTACATTGCCGAAAGCCTCACTGCCAAGTTCACTGAGCTCTGGGTTTTTCTCATTGGTGTGCACTTCAGACCGAATGGATCCACTTCCACGGTTGGGGTCATTATTTACCATTAGCAGAGCAGTAACAGTGTCAGTTTTATGTTGCAAAAGGCTCGAAGGCCTTTCCCAAGGGAGACCTATCTTAGTGAGACAAGCAGTGGTGTTCAGAGTTAAAAGCAGATGGGAGATA
Source organism: Pseudocheirus occidentalis (assembly GCA_028646575.1). Taxonomy (NCBI): domain Eukaryota; kingdom Metazoa; phylum Chordata; class Mammalia; order Diprotodontia; family Pseudocheiridae; genus Pseudocheirus; species Pseudocheirus occidentalis. The sequence continues at coordinate 68,969,049 of CM053597.1, forward strand.
TTTGGGCATCTCTGAACGAGGAGGTTCCCAAGCCTTTAGGAAGATTAGGAAAGGGAACTCTTCAGCCAGAACAAGTCCCAAAACATCTCTCCAGCCAATGCTTTATACCAGCAAATAAGCAGGTTTGTATGGAAAGTCATTAATTATCTACCATTTAATCATCCATTTTAAGAGTTTCTGCGGGTTGGATAATTAAAGATATGAGAGTTTATAGGGATCACTGAAGTACATAAAATCCCATGTGCCAAGGCTGATCTTGTTTGGAATCTGCCTCTGACTGTGACGAAGCATTCCCGGCCAATATTCAAGGCTGTGGGGGCCGCTAGTCTCATACTTGTCATAGTTTCCCACTGCTTTCCCTCCCATGCCTAGTCCAGAAAGGGCTCTCAGAAAATGTTTTTTCTTCCTCTGTTTTCAGGTGAGGCCTTAACACCCAAGCACAGATAGTTGGTGGTCTCTTCAAACACCAAGATAGCTGCGAATAGGTGATGATCAAAGAGACAGATCAGTTTACAGGAAGGCAGGTTGTTCTGGCCACCATAATGAAGAGCTATACCCCATCATTTTCAAGCTGAAAATTACCTCGCAGCTGCTCTGCTCAGGAAAGCTGTGTTCTTGTCCTCCTGGTCATGCTTATTTTCTGGCTGCGTGACCTTGGGTGAATCATTTCATCTTTAGCTTCAATTTCTCCATCTGTTAAAGGGGAACCCCAGCCCCACATATTTCAGCGGCCTGTTTTAAGAATCAGAATGAGACCGTACATGTAAAAGCTATTTCAAAATAGACAACCAGAAAAGAACAGAAAAGAGGAGGGTGACGCAATAGTCACATCTATGGAGAACGTTCTTAACAAGAACCCTTTGGGGCAAGTGGTCTCCATGTTGTGATCTTTATTTTGCAGATGGGGTTGAGACAGGATTTCTACCCAAGGCTCTCCACTACATGTGCTGGTAACCAGCCCTATGACTGTTTTGCCAAAGAATCTGAGAGCTGAAAAAGGCCTCAGAGCAATCAAACCCAATCCCCTACATTTTACGGATTGAAAACTAAGGCCTTGAGAGGTTAATAAGCACTTTGTCCAAGATGATTCTAGGCACTGAAGTCAGGCATTCTGACCCCCAGTCCAGCGTTCTTTCTCCTGTAACATGACCTGGAAAAAGCAGCTTGGCATCTTCCTTTACCACTAGTTGAATTGAGTTGTCTTCGCATCTCTTGGCACTAGGATTTGTCATACAAGTGAGGTGACTGTTTAAGCAGTGTGGTTGGAGTGGTGCAGTGAAAGATCTCACCCAAAAACTTCTTTCCCTTCCTACCTCTGTGGGCGCTCCAAATTCTTCTACTTGACATTCTTTTGAGCCAAGGCATTATTCTTACCCCACCCCCCCTTAAAACACATTTACTCTTGGGAGAAGGAACACATTAAACCTGCATTATCAACACTTTACTGTTACTAATTACTTTCTCACAACTTTTCTAAGTGACAGCTACTTAGAACTGAGAGTCAGATTTGGGGACGGAAGGGGTTGGGGGGCAGTGAAGAGATAGGGCCATATCCTGAGGACAAAGAACATGAATGTAAGGTGGGGATGGGGAGTGGTCTGGAGGAATAAGACATCAGGAGGAGATAAAGAACCTTGGAAAGGGGAGATAGAATGAGGTCAATGGCAGACTCGACCTAATTTGTCATTTTGCCAAGAACCAGTCCTGCCTGGAACATTTGCAGAATGTTTACCATTTGTGTTTTGGAATGTGGCATTCAATTTCCAGGGCATTCATGGTCTAGCTGAATGGTCCAGGAGGTGGGCCAGCAGGGAGGAGGAGGCAGCCGTGGGAGACAGCTCTACATGCCCATTTTCTTGCCCAAGCCTAGAACTGTGCAAACCCAAGCCATATTGGGAGGTAACTTAAGAATTGGTCAGTAATATCAATAATGTCATGACTCCTGGAGTACATGGGGGAAGGGGGACAAGCCTTGACGTTAGGAAGAAGACTTGGATACAAGCCTGACCCCAGACACTTACTAGCTGTGTGATCCTGGACAAGACCCTTAATCCCTCCGTGCCCCAGGCAATTCTTTAAGACCAAAGAAATACACATGGGTTGCCATTCTGCAGCACAGAATCTCCACACTGATAATTCCTTAGTCAGTTCAGGCAAACCTACCCCACTGCCACCATCACTACCAAAAAAAAATAGTGCTTAGTTATTTTCAGACACTCACATCGAAGGATTCTCAGTAGTATCCATCCTAAATACACTGACCTTAAAGGAGAAAAATGGTGATTCTTTGGGAACCACGGAGAGCCATGAAATTTGTCGAGCCATTTAAGTTGTACAAAGGGCCCTCCCCCACAAACAAACACAACAAACCTTCACAATCTCACAACATTCCAGACCCCTTTTGTATGTCACTTTCTTTTTTTCTTTAGTCTTTAAAAAAAAAAAAAGACCTTATCCGTGATTATTCTTCTTGCTCAATAAAACTATTCTCCAAAGCTAGGGAAGGGACAAAGCAATTACAGGCTCAGACTCATTAATACCAGATTGACTCCCTGACAAATGAGTGAGGACAAAAGTATGTCACATGTGCCTGAAGTGTCTTCCTTTTTTATTTTAGTTTCCAAGTGAATGAATCGGGAAGCAGAGGTCAGATGTCTCTGTGAGTTTACAGGGGAAAATTCCTTCCTCAGACACTCTTTCTGCTCTGCCCCAATTCCAGAAGAGATGCCCATAAATCCTCACAGAAGAGCTGCCTTCAGATGCTTGCGATGGTTTCACAATGAAATTCCTCATGAGCTGTCCAAACACTGGGCTAAACAGACGTCAGTGGATGGCTCCTTCTCTCCCATGTCTTCACTCACCCTCCAAGACATTCCTGTGGAGCCTTATTTGTCCCAATTGAGCAGAACCAAACACCTATTCAACTCTGGCTATTCTACAGATGTAGATTGGGATATTTCCTTTGCAAAAGAGGGGATAGAGCAGGGGTGTAGAATTAGCAACCCCTTCTCTTTATCAGCTGATACTACTGGGACCTCTCCTTCATACATTTAAAATTTTCCCTTTTTTAAAAAATCATGAACTTAATATTGACTACCAACATTTCAGCCTGCAAAAGAGAAAGAAGATTACATATAAAAACACAAACTTTTTTAAATACAGTTTTAAGTGTATATGACATTTAACATTATAGGAACAAAATTTTCCTCATTGCCTGTGTCCCCTTCTGAATGTCTCTGCTGTCTTCTGTGTATTTTTAAAGTATTTCACTGATTCTCTCTTCTTATTTTTCTCTTTTTGGATCTTTATCACTATCCATTAATTACTGTTTTCTTTGTAGAAGTCCTCCTTCAGAATAAATAAATAGAATCAAGCAAAACAAACCAACACGTTGATTATGTTTGAAAATGTATGTCTCCTGCTGCACCTCTGATCTACCCACCCTTCTGCCTATAGATGGGAGGCATTTCATCATCAGTTCTAAAGCACTCTATTTTAAATTGTTCCTCTAGTTCTGCTCACTTCACTGAGTGTCCATTCATACAGCTCTTTCCAGGTTTCTCTGAATTAATCTCTTCTATCATTGTTTACATTATAATATAATATAATAATATATGATATATATTATATAATATAATAATACCTTACAATATAATAATATTCTATCACACTTATATAGCATAATTGTTTCAGTTATTCCCCAATTGCTGGGCGCCCACTTTGTTTCCTATTCTTTACTAAAACCAAACATTCTTAATGCTTTTGATTTGGGGGATGAAAACCCTGGATGGTGACTATTCTGCCCTGGGGGCAGAGTTAGAGGGAAATTTTCCTTGGGATATTGGAATAGATCAAATAAAAGTCACAGGAGACACCTCAAAGACTAATGTTACAGAAAATTATGGTGTTGCTGAACCTAAATTTTCTGACATAGAAAATATTGACTGAGTATCTGTTATACCCTATCTGCTGTGGGGGAAACCTAAATGTCTCTAGAATAGCAAATAGTATTCTATAGTTGGAGTCAAGGAGACTCAAGTTTCAATCTCACATTTGAGATTTACTAGTGATATAACATGGATAAATCTCCTAGTCTCAGTTTCTGAATCTGTAGAATAGTCCCTGTCATAATTACAGGGTTGTTATGAGGCTTACAAGACAAACTATATGTAAGACACTCAGGAAACTATGAAGCATTAAATCAATGTCAGTTTTTTTATTTGTGCATAGTGATTTTACCATCTAAAAGGAGGAATAAAGCATATATACAAATAATTAAATGCAAGATAACACGTGATGAGTTCTATATGAATGTGACAAATGAACTGGATAGGAGCGGAGAGCAAAGAGACATCATTTCTTGCTTGGTTGATCAGGGAGAACTTCATAAAAAAATGAGATGGAACTTGAAGAGTGGATAAAGTTTTGACATGTAGGTGAATGTAAGAAGCAACAGGATGAGCAAGGACAGAAGAACATGGAAGTAATAGGGATGGGAAGTATTCAAAGGAAATGGAGTAATGGTTATAACGTGGAATATATACATGCATACATTCATACATACATACACATACATGTGCATATGTGTGTATGTATAGTGACATGCTGATAAATAAACCTGGAAAGATCAGTTGTAACCTACTTGTAGAAGGACGAACAGCAAGGAAGCAGTCTGGTCTATATTTGGTAGGCATGAACACATGAGTGGCATGATCAAGGCGGTGCTTTAGAAAGCTTGATGTGAACATGATGTGAAATACAGAGTAGAATGGAAGAGACTAGATGTTAGAATACCAGTTAGAAAATAATTTCAATGTTGTAGGCATAAAAGTAAGAATGGTCTCAACTAATTGTGCAAACCTGTGGTAAGTCATTTAGGTTCTCTGGGTCCCGGTTTCTTCACCTTTATGTCATGAGGTCAGTGGGTCTCCACAGCCTAAATGCTACTGATGTAATCTTCAAAAGTAAGGGATACAGACTTAAATTAATATGGCTGCATGGTAAGCCATGCAGGGGCACAACTCTGCCACTTTATTTCAGTAATATATTCCTCCCTCCCACCCCCGGAAAAAAAAAGAAGAAAGAAAAAAGGGTCATTGTAGCATTTTTACATTTAAAAATTATTTATTTATTATTTTTAACATTCTTTGCTTTTTACACTTTGAGTTCCAGATTCTCTCCCTTGCTCCTCCACTCCCCCACCTACCAAAAAGGCAAAAAGTACACCAATTATATACAGGAAATGATGCAAAACATATTTCTATATTAGCCATATTGCAAAAAAATGGCGAAAGAAAATAAAGCAAAAAAAGTATACTTCAATTTGCACAGAGAGTTCATCCATTCTCTCTTCATCTTGAGTTCTATGGGAATTGTCTTGGATCACTGTATTGATTATAGTAGCTAAGAATTTCACAATGGATGATCATTACAACATTGCTGTTACTGTGCACAATGATCTTCGGGTTCTTATTTCACTTTGTATCAGTTCATGCAGGTCTTGGCATGTTTTTCTGAAACCACCTCTCTTGTCATTCCTTAAAGCACAATAGTATTCCATCAAACCATATACCATCACTTGTTCAGCCATTCTCCAATTGATGAGCATCCCCTCAATTTTAATTCTTGGCCACCACAAAAAGAGGTATTGTAAGTATTTTTGTACAACTAGGTCCTTTTCCTTTTCCTTTGATCTCTTGGGGATATAATAGTAGTGGTGTTGTTGAATAAAAGGATATGCACAATTTTATAGCCCTTTGAGCATAGTTCTAGATCATTCTTTAGATTGGTTGGACCAATTCACTAGTCCACCAACAGTTCATTAAGGTACCTATTTTCCTTTATTCTCTCTAGAACTGGTCATTTCTGATAGGTATGAGGTGGTACCTCAGAGCGGTTTTAATTTGCCTTTCTTTAATAGTGATTTAGAGAATTTTTTCATATGACTATGGATGGCTTTGATTTCTTCTTCTGAAAACTGCCTGTTCATAACTTTTTTTTTTTTTTGCTTTTTGGAGGGCAGTTGGGGTTAAGTGACTTGCCCAAGGTCACACAGCTAGTTTTTTTGTGTGTGTTAAGTGTCTGAGGCCGGATTTGAACTCAGGTACTCCTGACTACAGGGCCGGTGCTCTATTCACTGCGCCACCTAGCTGCCCCCACAACTTTTTTTTTAACCATTTATCAATTGGGCAATGGCTCTTATTCTTATAAATTTCACTCAGTTCCCTAAAAAAACGAGACCTTTATCAAAGAAACTTGCTATAAAAATTTTTGATTTTACTTCCTTGTCTATGGTGCCTTTTAGCAAAATATAGTTACCCTAATTATCTCTTTCAATTAGGCCTATATTTCCTTTTTCTTTGTCTGAGATCTTGATTACTACTCCTGCCCTCTTTACATCAGCTGAAGCATAATAGACTCTACTCTAGCTCTTCATTTCAACTTTCTGTGTGTTTTTTTGTCCCAAGTGTGTCTCTGGTACAAGACAGATTGTTAGATTTTGGTGTCCAATCCATTCTGCTACCCACTTCTGTTCTCTAGGTTAGTTCATCCCATTCACGTTAATAGTTACAATCACTAACTGTGTATTTCCTTCCATCCCACTTTCCTCTGTTTATCCTTCTTTCTCCCTTGTTCCTCCCATTGTAGCATTTAAAACAGTTGAACAAAAGAGAGAAAGAAGTTAAGAAGGAAGCAAGCAAGCAGGACATTCTTAAAACTATGGTAGAATTCACTGTATAATTTTGAATTCTACCATAGTTTTAACAATGTCCTGCTTGCTTGCTTCCTTCTTAACTTCTTTCTCTTTTTTGTTCAACTGTTAAAGCCCATATGTTATGGACATGCAAGGTTTTATATGTTTTTTCTCTCTTCTTTGCATATGGAAATGCTCATGTTTGTCAATATATGTCAATTTATGAATGATAAAAATAATTTTATATAGAAACCTAGAGTAATGAGGTGTTGATGTGCTTAACAAAGTGCAAATGTGAATTTCTTCCTGCATAAAAATACAGACAGAAGTTGAGGACTCTGGAAGAAAAACCTTCATGGATACCTTTACAAAGTATAATCTTCCTCATACAGTTAGAGAAGCAGTTTGCCGTAGACTGGCCAAATGTTAACGGCATCCTTAGTAGTCCTCAAAAAACAAAGGCTGCCAGAGATGGAGACAAAGTTGGAGTTGAGACCACGAAAAGCTTTGTGGAGTGTAGCCTTTGAGATTCAACAGGCAAAATGGTGGGGTCCCCATCAGGCAGGAAATCTGGTAACATATCTATCACCCATTAGGAGGCACCACTTCCAACAGAAAAAGAAAGGAGACAGTTCAGGCACAAAGTCATTCCAAGTGTGACCCACAACATCAGACGAGAGAATTACTCATGGATACAAGGAACAACTGACCCTGTCGAGAGGTGAACTTCAAAGAGGAGCATATTCAGGGTGCCCAGGTAAGAGACCCCGGCAGAGACATTGCTCCTAGAGGGGAGCAGAATGAGTATATCATGAGAAGAGAAAAGATATTGATGCTTGCTCTGTGGTATTGTAGGAGTGGTTTATTTACATATCTATGTTGTGACATTGGTTACACATTTTCCCTACATGTGTATCTCACTACAGGTGTACTCTTAAGTTTATACTTCTTATTTCTACTGATACTCTCTGTAGTCATAGATGAGTGAGCCTTAGGTTTATTGGAGGTGAGGGAGGATCTACCGCTACTTTTCTTATTTTGATATATTAGTAAATCCCCTTGCCTTGAGCTCATTGTGTTACTGCCTAACTATGAAAGGTAAGTCTACTGTTGGGGCATATATAGGTGAGGAAGTCTGTATGTGTTTGAATCTGTAGTAGTTGTAGCTACCTTCTGAAAGACCCAGCCTGTAACCTTCAAGTGTTGAGTTGGGAAATAACCTCTAGTGAGTTACTACGCTATGGAAGTCTATCCGGGATGTATTTGAGCATCTTTACTTTTTGCAGTGACCCACTGGAGAGGTTCACGTTCTGAGATTTTCATTGTAAACTAAGTCAATATTCAGCTAGCGGAGATCCTTGTATACAGATTAACGGCCCCCATGTCTATTGGAATTTGATCTTACCGATTTAGAACACTGAAAGGTTTAGTGACTTGCCCAGATCAGACACAGCCAGGTCAACCTGGCACTGAGGTCAGCACTATCCAACTACATCATGCCATTTACAATGTGTCAGATGATGAACAGATACTTTAGAGAGCATCTCATTTTTTGGTGGAGAGCTCATCTTTCCTCCACTAAAATCCTTTTTGTTGTGATGTTCGAGCAGGAACAAAGAACACACATTTCTGCAAGCTCCTACCAAACTGAAAAAGCTACAAATGTAGGCCTACTTACTATCACATCAGAGGCCCAGTCTGGCTAACTAACTCAGAAGAGGTCCATCTTCAGCCTGGCTAGGGTTTTCAGTCACAGAAACTCTGGAAGGTCATCTGCTAAGTTATAGAAAGAGCTTGTTCGGGGCGGCTAGGTGGCGCAAATCCGGCCTCAGACACTTAATGCAAAAAACTAGCCGTGTGACCTTGGGCAAGTCACTTAACCCCAACTGCCCTCCAAAAAGCTAAAAAAAAAAAAAAAGAAAGAGCTTGTTCCACATTGGCAGAAGAAACATCCTCACCAATGAAATTACAGGTGCTAGAAACCATATATATATATATAGTATGTTGTTCAGTTTTTTTCATTTACATTCAACTCTTCATGACCCCATTTGGGGTTCTCTTGGCAAAGATGCTGGAGTGGTTTGCCATTTTGCCATTTCCTTCTCCAGCTCATGTTAAAGATGAGGAAACAGACACTAACAGAGATAATTGACTTGCCCAGGGTCACATAACTAGTGTCTGAGGCCACATTTGAACTCAGGAAGATGAGTCTTCCTGAATTAGGGCCCAGCACTTTTCCCCTGTGCCATTTAGCAGCCCTTATATGGTATTCATACACATATACACACATAACATATGTATGTGCGTATAGATATATAGTATATATGTCTGGTTTATGTGTGTGTCTGTATATGGTATATACCTACTCTGTATGTTATATATTTTATATGTGTATATGCATGTATATGTATATGTACATGTGTATCTGTATAAATATTATATATGTACACATAAACACACACACATATATATGCACTATTAAAGCTTAAAATTGCACTAAGACTTTTGGGAAATCCGATATGTATACATGTGTATTTATTTATGAATTTAAGCAGTTTTACCAAAAAGAAGACAATAAGCCTTAGCTTCCATCATTTCAAATCCTTTTTTCCGATAAATGTTTATATATCACTGTAGTCAGTACATATATGCTTTTTACCTCAAACATCATTTAGGATTATAAAATTCAGAACTGGAAGGAATCTTAGAGATTGTCAGAGTCCAACTATGGGTTATGTTGGGTTTTGTTGTTATTATTGGCCAGCCATTTTTTTTTTGCCGTATCCAACTCTTCTTGATCCCATTTGGGGTTTTCTTGGCAGAGAAACTGGAGTAGTTTGCCGTTTCTTCCTCTAGTTCATTTTTACAGATGAGAAAACTGAGGCAGACAGGGTTAAGTGACTTGCCCAGGGTCAAAAAGTTAGTAAGTATCTGAGGCCAGATTTGAACTTAGGATGATGAGACTCCAGGCCCAGTGCTCTATCTGGGCAGCACCACCTAGCTGCCCCTACATGCATGAGTTTCACTGGTAAGAACACCAAGGCCCAGAGAAACAAAATGATTTGCCTGCAATTGTGTAGGAAATAAGTAGAAGAGTCTGAATTTACACCTGGTTCCTCTGACTACAAATGCAGTCATTTTTTTGTCCACACTAGCAGTTCTCTCAGGGACGCTTCTCCATGTATAGAAATAGTCTGTGTTTACCATTTTGAATTCAATTCAGTTCAACAATTCAGTGCCAAGTGGAGGACCTAAACCTAGGTATTCCTGACCATGAGAACACCTCTCTATTCATTATACTACAATACTTCTTACATATATGTATGTATATGTGTGTATGTATGTATATATATATAGTTCAACTGATTCAATATAATAAATTAAGCATCTATGCTGGGGCCTACAGATCCAGTGAGAAAATGACATCAATCCCAGCCATCAAGGATCTTATGTTTTCCAAGGGGATCTGTTACATACATGGATCAAAAAATGCACATAGGACAAAGAAGTAGATGGTGAATATAAAGGAATAACCATGTAATAATCTACAATCATTTGCTTTTCTACTCACTTATTATTATGTATCTGAGTTTTCCAAACAATATTACAAAAACACTGTCATTAATATCTTTGTATAAGTTACTTTGACGGGGCTGGGGGACAGCATGACTTGGGGCATATTCCCCAAAGTGTAATTACAGGGTCAGAGGATCAGTCATGAACATTTAATAGTTTGCCTTTCACACTGCTAAATTACCTTCCAGGAAAATAGCACCAATTTAAAATGCTACCAAGCTATATATAAATGGTCTTATCCACAAACCTCCTCTCTCACTTTTGCCATTTTATTTTTGCTAGTTTAATGGATGCATAATGTTACTTTAAAAAAAATTCAGACCTAAATTCACCATGGTGTCATGGCTACCCAGAAATGTATATTGGGGCTGTAGCTTTGATCAAATTCTAAATTCCTGGACAATGTTTCTGAGAGATTTAGCTAGTTAGACCACAGAGTTAGAAGAGATATTAGCTATTGCAGGGCAGACACAATAGTAAGAGAATAAGAACACTGACTTTGGAATCATAACAACTGGGAGTTTGAGTCCCAGCTCACCTGCTAAATTGTAGTATAATTATAGGCAAACCACTAAACCTCGATTGTCCTCGGTTTCCTCATCTGTAAAAAGAAGAAACTAGATTTATAAGGTACCTTCTAGCAAGAGAGAGAGAGAATTAAGAAAGGAATGAGAAAGAGTGTAGACGGCTCAGTGCAGATCCATCTTCACTTCTAGTAAAGACTATTCAAAGTAAGTGACCTAATGTAAATGCCATACAAAAATGGCAAAAGGTCTGTATTTGGAGGGATAGTTAATGGTTTGGCTCTGACATTGCACGAATCTCTCATGTACCTGAGGATCATAACGGTTTTGAATTTCATTACAAATATCCAGAACATGTAGAGCTGAATCAGTGGGCTCATAGAACTAGCTTATGGTAAAGACCCACCAAAACCTTGATGAAATTGATTATAAGTTTTATAGAGTGACTATATGGCTTTACTAATATTAGAGGTTTCTTTTAAGAAGATTATAAAGACCACAGCTTTATCCTTGGCTTCAATGACAAACTTCCCAATTTCAAGATGGGAAAGGCATCACTACATGGTAGATCAGCTGAAAAAAAAAAACAACAACATGGGTGTTTTAATGAACCACAGGTGAAATATGGATTGGGAAGCCAGGGGGGCTTGAAGGTGCAAAGGAGGTGGAAGAGCATTCCAGTCATGTGGGAGAGCAAGGGAAAAGGTAGAGTGGGGAGATGGAGTGCCATGTGTGAAGAACAGGAAATAGGCCAAGAGAGCTGGATAGTAGAATACATGGAGAGGATAAAAGTATAAGGAGAAAGGTAGGTCCAAGCTATCCAAATATCAGGGACTTTAAGTGACAAATATAAGGGTTTATATTTGATCCTGGAGTCAGCAGGAAGACACTAGAGTTTATTGAGAAAGGGGATAACATGTTCAAGTCTGTGTTTTAGGAAAATTTTTGGTAACTGAGTGAAGGCTAGATGGGGATGAAGATGAAGCTGATTTGTGGAGACAAATTAGAAGGTTGTGGCCATAGCCTAGGAGAGGATCTGCAGTATTGTGTGAGGTCCTGGGCACTGCATTTTAGGAAGCACCTTGTTTTTTTGTTTTTTGGAGGGCAGGTTGGGGTTAAGCGACTTGCCCAAGGTCACACGGCTAGTTTTTTGTGTTAAGTGTCTGAGGCCGGATTTGAACTCAGGTACTCCTGACTCCAGGGCCGGTGCTCTATTCACTGCACCACCTAGCCGCCCCTAGGAAGCACCTTGTTAAACTGGAAAGCATTCAAAGGAGGGAATCTGCAATGGCAAAGAGCCTCATGTCTATGTAATGTGAGAAACAGCTAAAGGAAATGGAGACATTTACCCTGGAGAAGGGAAGACTTAGGCTAGATATTATAGCCATCTTCGAGTCATGTAGAAAAGGCTAATTCTATTTGGTTCCAAGGACAGAACTGGGGACAATGGTTAGAAGATGCAAAGAACTGGATTAATAGTTGAGAGCAAGGGTGCACATTGGCTGGGGTGTGCGTGTGGAATCCTATGTGTTAGAGCCATCCCAAAGTATGATGGATTGCCTACAGAAGTCATGTGTTGTCCAATACGAGAAGTACTCAAGCAAAGTGTGAGTAGATGACCACTGGTAAGGTACGGTGTGGAGGGAATTCTTATTCATAAGATCATAGCTTCAAAGCTGGAAGGCACACTAGACTAGAGGCCATGTAACCCAACCCCTTCATCTTACAGATGGGGAAACTGAGGCCCAAAGAGGTTAATGACTTGCTCAAGATCATATGAATGGTAAATTAAAGAAGCTTCATTTTGACCAAGGTTCTCTGACTCCAGATGTGATGCTCTTCCCATGCTACTACTCTGTCATCATTGAGTTGGTCTAGGTGGCCATAGGGTTCTCTTTCAACCCTGACATGTGGCTTTGTATCTTTATTCTGTTCCATTTTGCATTGAGATTACAATAAAATTCATGTTCATGGAAAGTACGTGATGCAATAATATACTTTATTGTCAGAAACGTCATTATCAGAGCTAAAAATACAAGCATTGTGAGACTGTGTTCTAGATACAATCCCTCCCAGCAGTTGGTTACTTCATTCTTTTTAATCCAATTCACTGGCAAATCAAGATATCACTCTTGTGATGTCATTGAAAACAAAGAATTAACAACAACAGTATCTTTTTCTGGGGGATGGCAGACTCTATGATTCTCTTCCCTTCTTTCCACTCTAGGAGTGAGTAGGGGGCAGGGCTTTCTTAGGACCCACCTAGTCAGTGATATGACTCAGGTATCACCTCCTTTCTTTCCGGTTTTTGGATCATGCAGCCCCTCACTACATCCTGATTTAGCCTCAATTCAGCCCCGTAAGAGGAAGCATGTCACCTCCCAAAAAGGAAGAAGAAATAAAGAAAAAAGGATCAATGAAAAACGTAAAAGATACATTGAAGAGAGCAGAAGGAAGTTCAGATGGGGACATAGACAGGAAGGCCAATGCTAGTGCTAATCATATGAATATTGATGTATACTTTAAAAAAAACAAGTTGTACATAGCATATTCAAGTTCCATATGCAAAATTCACACTCTTTCCTTAGTATATGCAAATGTTCATGTTTATTGATGACTGTAAAGTTCATAATTTTTAAAACCACTTTTATATAATATTTTATGTAATATGTTTATATAATATTTTTAAGACAGAGAAAAAAGAGACAGCATTAAGCATTTTTTCTTTAGCTATCTCATTCCTGCCAGCCTCAGAGGTCAAGAAACCAGAATTTCTCTCAACTCCTTTCTGCAACCAAGCCAACTTTCTTTATTAATAATTATCCGAATGGTTTGTTTTCACTAACACTTAATGTCTCAGTTGTAGTGGTTGTTTCCATGATGACATTTCACACCAGAGTAGGGGAGCCCCAGAAGTCCTGACAAGGAGTAGTAGATTAGTAAGTGGAAGGAGAGTGGAAAGAGCTGTAGGAAGGTGTACATATGTCAAAGGGCCTTCTTTTCTCTTCTTATGCCTTGAAAGAGACTTCCCATTGGCTGTTCCTCATTGTATGCATTTAGGAGCAGAGATGGAGACTGGTTCAAGTGATCTACTGGGACATTTGATAACAGTGTGGCAATATTTCTTTACTATGTTCTGATAACTCACATGGCAGCAATATATTATTGCCACCATACTATAAAAAGAGAGTGTTGGTCAGATTAAAGGAAATTACCCCAAAAATTGACCTGGTAATGCTCAGCCAGGCAGCTCAGAGGTACAGTGGATAGAGTGCCCTATTTAGAGTTAGTAAGACATCTTACTGAATACAAATCTGACCTTGAATACTTTCTAGCTGTGTGACCCTGGGCAAGTCTAGAGAAGGAAATATCAAACCACTCCAGTATCTCTCCCAAGAAAACCCCAAATGAGTTCATGAAGAGTCATAACAGTGGATGGACCAACTGAGATTTCACAATGGTAATATTCATATTATATTCAATGAGGGGAAAATGCATAACAAATACCTTTTGGCTTGAAATTCACTTTCATTATACAGGTTCCTTATCTTTTTCTTCCCCTTCTATAGGAGAATAGGAATAGAAAGGGAAGGGCTACTGGTCTAGGTTTGAGAATCAAGTTTATGAAGGACCTACAGATGCATCTGTGTCCCTACTTTTGATTCTTTGACTTTGTAGAGACAGGTGCTGAAGTCAGTCAGAATCAGAGCATCTGTTGGCCATCTAAAGACCATAGTAGTATTTGTGGGCCCCAAGTGGAAAGGGGATAACGGGGGAGGGAGAGTGTATACAAATCACCAACACATTCTATCTACCCTTTGCACCTCTGAAAGGGAGCTTCACATGTTCCATGAAAAGGGTAAGAAAAGGACCCAAAACTGGATGCAGTTCAGGGAGCACTGTGAATGACAGGAATCACCATCACCCATTCGATGGGGGGCAGAGAAAAGGGAGTACCCAAAACAAATTCAGGCTTTGAAAACCTTTGGCTTGGCTGTGCACAATCTCCTGGGATTCTCAGCCCCTCAGACAGTGTTGGGGGACAGAGTAAGACCCAAAACTACCCGGGGCCTGAGTCCCTTGGGATCACAAGCAAGGGAGTCGGAGTTGAGCGACCTCACTTTGCTGCCTGCCGAGTGTCCTTTCAGGCTGCACGCTGAAATGCAAATGTGCATCCTTGTTGTTGGCTACAGGGGGAAATCTGAAATTGGAGGAAGCAGATGCTGTAATCTGATGATCGTGTTGTTCTTGCTGAGTCTAAAGAATCCCTTCAAGAGCTAGTAATGAGAGGAGCTGAAGCTCGTGTTGATTACAGACTACATCAGAATGTAAAAAGACAAAGGTGATGACATTTGGGGAGCAGCGTATCGCAACCACAATACAAATTGGAAATAAAGAAGTTGAACAGGGAAGGGAATTCTGTGTCTAAGTTCCCTGGCATACAGAGATGGATTTGTCCCACAGCTGACAGAAGTTGGCAGGGGGATGGAGAGCCTTTGGGAGACAGCGAATCCTTGTGAGGGGATCTTGGGGGAGCCCAGAAATGAGGGGGCTGCACTGAAGACATTCCTATTTCTGCCTAGCTGAGGGGACGTGGGGAGAGAGAAAGGGTGGAGGCAGAAAGGAGTAGGAGAGAGCTGGTGGGATCCAAGGCAGCAGGAGCAGGACGATGGGAGCTTTATAAACGAAGCTTCTCATAGCATACAAAGTGTGGGGCTCAAGAGAGGAGATGGGAAAGAAACATGTTCAGTCTGTCTTTGAGTCTGTGTAACATGAGGTTGGGGGAGTAAGAGAACAGGAAAAAACACAGCTTTGAGCATCATTCATGGTTTGAATGCAACCTATCCCATACCTTGGCCAATTAGTGCCAGAAGAGGATATCTTTTGAAGTATAAAGAGATGGATGGATTCTAGAAAATGGAACCATTTGCTTCATGTTCAACTGCTTTGACCAGTCCGCACAACTGGGCAAATCTGAACAACTGAACATTTTTTTTTTTAGCAAATAAAGACTCACATTTTGATAGCACTTGGTAGTTTTCCCCAAAGCTTTCATAAATATCATAGGATCATGAATATAGAGTATCCAGTCAAACCTTCCTTCCTTTTTGCAGGTGAGAAAACTGAGGCCTAGGTAGGTTAAGTGATTTGTCCAAGTCTTACTTGTTAAGGAGATAAAGGCAGCATTAAAATCCTGTGAGAGAGGGAAGTTTATTATTATTATTATTATTATCATTCCTGTTTTGAAGGTGAAGAAACCGAGTCTCAGAGTGTTTAAGGGATTTACTTAAGTTTATAGACCTAGTAAGGACTGAAGCAAGGCTTAAACTAGAACTCAAATCACCTGGCTCCTTCTTGGTCCAATCTTCTTCCCTCTCTACCGATCCTTAACAAGCATTTATTAAGCACTTACTGTCTGGTTCAAGGGATCACTTTGGTTAAAATGAGCCTTGAGTTCATATATAAACAGGCTCAGGTAGACGTATTGTCTTTGATACTTCATCCATTCTAGTCTATCAAAGCCCTAAAGAAGAGTCTCTATTCCCAGCATTCCATTTTACAACAATGTTAGGTACATTCCTCATTATAAAAAGCATTAGCTAGTGGTACTTTGTGAATGGGCAGCTAGGTGGTATGGCAGATAGAACACTGAGTGCAAATCTGACCTCAAACACTTAGTAACTGTGTGACCCTGAGCAAGTCACTTAACCCTGTTTGCCTCAGTTTCTTCATCTGTAAAACAATATGGAGAAAGAAATGGCAAACCATTCCAGTATCTTTGCCAAGAAAACCCAAAATGGGGTCAGGAACAGTGGGACTTGACTTAACAAGAGACAAGAGACTCTTTGGATGGGGTTTTAGGAAGTGGTACAAAGCAAAATAGAGAAAATGCCTGTCTGCTAGAAGTTTGTGGTTCAAGAACATGTTAATTCATATGGAAAATGTACAGATGAGTGGATATTGAATACAAAAGTTAGACAGTGTACCTTGAACTAAAACATTAAGCAATCAAGACTAAATTAGGGAACCTTTATTACATGCATACTATGTGTCTAACCTCTAACCCAGAGGACCCGATGGAAGTTCCTCACCCTCTCATTGCCCCAGGACCTCAGAGGTGGCAAATCGGCAGCCTGGAGGCCACATGGGGCCCTCTAAGCCCTCAAGTGTGGCCTTTTGTATCCGAAGTTTGAATTCAGTCAAAAAGCCACTCTTGAGGACCTAGAGGGCCCCATGTGACCTCCAGGGTGCAGGATCCCCACCCCTGCCTAGGTAATATTCAAAGACTATAAATTACGGAGTTGGTGGTGGTCTTCATTGGTAGATACAGTTCCCTCACTGGACACCTCCTCTGATGAAACCACAGGTCCTAGAAAAAAACAAACAAAAAACTCTTTGTACCAGCCCCAATGCTAGACTATGTGAACATAGTTTTTAAAATGAGGGAGTTCATGCCCTCAAGAAGCTTGCCTTTTAGAACTGTGAGAATGTTAGGAAGGATTGTGGACCAATGGAGGAGATACTGTAGACTACAGGATCTAGTGTCATCAGTGTCATCAAGCTATACCACCCAAGCAGTCATATTTTCTCACAGATAATGCAGACCAAAATAACCCCAACCTGAACATCCGGCTCTTCACAATATGTCTTCTAGGCTTGTCTGCCAATGGTACCTTGAGCTACCTTGGAGGAACAGGCTTCTGTCTGAGACCTCACTGTCACATTCACCTATGACACCTTTGCCACTTTGGGCCTTGCCAGTCTATGGAAATAGAATAATGAAAATAATGGAATACAGTAAAAATTCCTTAACACCAAAAATTTAGAACCTAGACCTGTGTCAATAACCCAGATAGTTCCTTTCCTAGATGAGCTTACATTCCTATTGGTGGGAAACATCATGTTCATAAACAAGTAAAAAATATTGACTTTCATTAGATTTCCATGAGAAACTAAAACATATAATGAAATAAAGTAAATGGGAAAAACTTAGAATTTTGATAGTTCATGATTTTGCACAAGTTATTGGTGTGTAGGGGTGTGTATAAACATATATGTAGACAAAGAAAATTAAGCATGTCTGTGACTGTGTTGGTTGTTTCTAACTACAAACTCCAAGAAGGCAATGAGTTTATCTATTACTTTTACAATGATAAGTGTTTGGTCTTATGTGTTTGTGGTCTTTCAATGTTATGTTATGAAGTTGTGGTGAAAAGAAGAGGGAGTGGTTTAGAGCAGCAGTTCTCAACCTTGGGGTTATGCTCAATTTAAATACATCCTGCATATCAGATATTTACATTACAATTCACAACAGCAGCAAAATTACAGTTATGAAATAGCAACAAAAATAATTTTATGGTTGGGGGTCACCACAACATGAGGAACTGTATTAAAGGGTCGTGGCATTAGGAGAGTTGAGAACCACAGGTTTAGAGGATTATCAAGAAGCTATGTTGAAGTGCTGCCTCTGACATTTATTGGAAATGTATGACCATTGGCAAATCATTTAACCCCTCAGTTCCCTGGGAAACTCCCTAGGATTAACACTTAGAGGTGAGTTGCTGATCTGTTAGTCAAATGAGATGGTATATGTAAAGCACATTGCAAACCTCAAAGTATACAGATGTTATTCTGCTGTTGAAAATGATGATAATGATGAAGGTGGTGATGGTGGTGGTGATAATGATGGTGGTGCTGGTTATGGTGGTGGTGGTGGTGCTGGTGCTGGTGCTGGTGATTGTGTGTTGGTGGTGCTGGTGCTGGTGGTTCTGTGTTAATGGTGGTGGTGGTGGTATTAATAATAATGGTGGTGATGGTGGTGGTGGTGATGGTGATATGAATTGGCATAGGGAATTTCCATACTAGAAGTTTCTGGCACCTAGAAAATCAAAGATTCACTCCTTCCAAAAAACAAAAAAAAAAAAGAATGAAGAGAAGCAAGAAGACAAGTTTGACTGTGAGGCAGAGTACTTGATAGAAAATGTGAACTAAGCAGGGGGGAAGCTATTAATGAAGTAAAAAAGACTGTTAGGATGGTGATATTGATAGCAATCCTATCCACTTATTGAATGCCTATCTTCTCAGTGCTCAAGGCAACTCTCCAAGCCTATAAGTTGTAGGGAAGTTGCTGACCTGCATTGGTAGAGGAAATTTCAGCATTTTGGATTCCCTACACACATGAAATCACAGGTCCAGTCCTTGTCATTATTCCTATTACTATTCTCTACAAGGTAACACGTTAGGCACTGGGAATAGAAAGACAAAGTGAAATTTTTTCAAGAAACATACATTCTACGGAGGTTGGGAGCTGGGGTAACATCAAGGGAGATAAAACAGGTGAATGGATAAGTAGGCATGGTTGAAAATGGAGAGAGCGCCATCAAAAGGTAATCAGTCAAGTGGGCACGTAAGTGAGGCTTGAAGGAAGCCAAGGCAAAGTGCCTGCACCAAGATTTGGAGGCCATGAGGAAAAGCAAGTGGACTAGTTTGAAATATTGAACAGACTACATGAATGAGAGTGCTGTGAAATAAGCCTGGGCAGACTGGAGCCAGACCACAAAGGGCTTTAAATCCCATGATGAGGAGATTGTATTTTAACCTGAAGGCAACTGAAAGCCACTTCAGAAGACAGAAGTGGTCACAAGCATGATTAAGGAAAAAGGATTCAAGGCAGTTCCAAGGCAATGGCATTTTTAGATTTTAAAGTCAAGAAAAAACTTGTATTTGACCTTTGTCTCTGACCTTTGCTAGTCCTGCAGCCATGGAACAGGTTTCTTCACTCTCCATAAGCATCAATTTCCACATCTGTAAAATGGGATATTAAGACCTGAGGTAAATATTTACCTCACAAGGTTGTTGTGAGCCTCAAATAAGCTAATTTGTTTTAAATACTTTGCAAATCTTAAAGTAATATTATTATTAT
Source organism: Pseudocheirus occidentalis (assembly GCA_028646575.1). NCBI lineage: Eukaryota > Metazoa > Chordata > Mammalia > Diprotodontia > Pseudocheiridae > Pseudocheirus > Pseudocheirus occidentalis. The sequence continues at coordinate 68,988,766 of CM053597.1, forward strand.
TATTTTAACTTAGTATTTTCCCCAATTGCATGCAAAAACAAATTTAACACTTTTTTTTCAAATTTCAAGTCCCAAATTCTCTTCCTCCCTCATTCACTTACAGTGATATATAAATGTCAGCTAGTATTATTAAAATTTTGCACTTGACTTTTATGTGAAAATAGGATACCTTTACATCAGAGACAGGGTGATAGAGTTGAAAGAACATAGCATCACCGACTTAGGTGATGGCACCTCAAGAAAAAGACCATCTAGTCTAAACTCCTTAGTATACAGGTGAAGAAACTTGAGGCCTAGAAAATCCAAGCTCACCCAGATAGTAAATGACAGAAGATCTGGGTTTGAATCTTGGCTCTGAGTCCAAGTATGTGAACTCAGACAAGTCATGGGATCACATTATTAAGATGATGTTTCTTAAGCTGGGGCCCACAGCCCACAAAATTCAGGAGAGGCTGTAATTTAGATGGCCAAAAGAGTCACATCTTTATTTTCAGCAATATCTAACTGAAATTTTAATATTTCCTTCAGTTATGAATGTTGTTGCTGTTTGTTGTTGAGGTGTCTTGGTCTTGTCTGAATCTCTGTGATTCCATTTGGGATTTTCCTGGCAAAAACATTGGGGGGGGGGTTGCCATTTCCTTCTCTTGAATATAGACAACAAATATTCTGAGAAGCAGTACATAGACCTCACCAGACTGCCATAGGGATCCATCACACACACACACACACACACACACACACACACACACACACACACTTGCCCTTGTGATAATGGCTGTGTTAAGAGCAGTAATGGTGATGGTCAAGAGCCTGATGGAATTGAAAGGATGCCAGACTTCCCCTTCCCTCAGCATGTCCCCCCACTCATCTACCATAATATCCTCAGATTTCACTATTAGACTAGAGAGAAGGAAGAAAGAAAGAGAAGGAACATGTTTAATTTGCCTGTCAGCCTCAGTTTCCTCATCTGTAAAGTGTAGAAATTAAACAAGATGACTTCCAAGGTCTCTGCCCATTCTGCAAAACTTTGTCTTCCCTACCTGCAGTCTCTCATCAGCTTGGTGTAGTGGCAGGTGTGCTGTATGTAAGGTCAGGAGAGACTTGGATGTTAATCTTGGCTCTCCGACTCTTAATAGATATAGAAAACCTCTTCTGGTCCTGGAATTCCCAGCCTGCTTTGTGTCAAAGACTCGAGGTGGGTGTGCTGGCAAATGTTCCATGACATACTCTCCAGAAAAGAAAAAAAAAGATCTCTGCAAGACACACACTTGCATTATTAACATTTTCTCCATCATTTTCTTAAGCCTAGACAATCAACAAAAAAGTAAATCAAGTTAAATCCTGATCTGCAGCATTCACCAATTTCTGAGGTGCAAATGTTCACACTGAAAATTTAACAATTGGCTTTTCCAAAACAGCTCTAGCACAGGCACAAACCCCTAAAACAGTCTGGCTAAGCCTATAAACCACTTCTCAGAATAATGTTTTTAAGTGAATAAAATTAAAATACATAGGATCACAAAGGAAACCAATGATCTTGAAATAGAGTAATCAAAATATAAAAAAAATAAAACAGGTTAAGAATTCTGGTGTAAAGGAAGAGAGAACCCTAGGCAAAACCCCTTTACCTTTTTGAGCCTCAGTTTCCTCATGTGTAAAATGAAAATCATAATACACCTGCTACCCACCGCAAAGGGCTGTTGTGTGGAAATGTACATTTTAAGCCTTAAAAATTCTAAAAATGTTACCTATTATTATTACTGCCCTATCTCTGCACTAAACAGGTAGAGCCTGAATAGCGGGTGGTAGCTACAGACTGACTGTGGGCAAGAGTTTGGAAAAGAAACTTTATGCGATTGTTAAGTCTTGTCCATGACTAGTCCAGGTTAGCCCCTAGGAGATGGGAGAGAGAGATGAGAGGGTCTCTGTTCTACTCAAATGCCATTCGCCCAGAAAAAAGCCAACACTTCTATGACATTCACCTAGAGGAAAGCATTTGCCACGGGGTCTTACAGAGCTGCTGGCCTGCATTCTCCAGACTGTGCAGCCTGAACTCCGGCCAACTGACTTTTCTTCAATCCCCCTTTGAGAAAGAAAAACCCAAACCCAGTGGCTCTGGAGTCACAGATTTCCTTCCTTTCTACGATTGGAACCACACAAAATACGGTGCATTTCCCTTTAAAATTGAGCTGCTGTGTCAGGCCACTTTTGACACATCATGTCATGTGTGGTGTGAATTCAGATAGCACTGTAGTTAGTCTGGGAGCCAAGTAGTCAGCAGATGTTGGAGAGACCAGGTGGCCATAAGAAGCTGGTAATTTTAGCTCTCTCCAAACAGTGTAGCAGCCAGCCGCCTTCAGTGCGCCTGATGTGCCAGTCAACATCTCTGACAGAGCCACAGACGGCTAGCGTGTGCTTTCCCAATGAGCATCATCAAGCGTCCTTAATCGTCCCCAAACACTCAAGATTCTACCCACCTGGGCTTCCAGGGCAAGTAGGAAAAGGGGGGAACAAGGGCAGATAATGGGGCGGCAAGAATGAATTGGAGGTTAGAATTGCCAACTCTATTTGCTCTTCAGAATCTGGAGTCAGAAGACACGAGTTCGAACTCTGGTTAGAAAATACACCTCTCTGAACCTCAGTTTCCACATCTGTAAAATGAGGATTGGTTTCAATACCCTCGTTACCCAGCTCTCTGGTTGTTGCTGTGCAAACTTTGTGATAAGCTGCCCGTCACACTAGAGGTATCCACTTCCTCCTTTCCTCCCTCCCACTTCTTTCAAGGAGTCATTCCATTCCGTCCAAACGGGATGGTAACTTCTTTGAAAGCAGAGATGATTTAATATTTGTTTTTGTATCCCTGGTGCCTAATACCTAGTAGGTGCTTAATGCATGGTGATTTGAAGGACAATCTACTGCCCAGTTATTCATAGTTGAAGGTTATTCATAGTTGCCTAGGTCAAAGTTCCCTTCTCTGACCACTCCCTACTCCCTCATCCCCATTCACTTTAGCTCCATCCCTGTTCTAACCCTGTCCCTCTCTTCCTTACCCTTCCACTGTGTCTTTCAGAAGCCCAGATCTTTTGTTAATAAACTATCCTTCCTATCCAACCCATGCCCACTCCCTGGAAATAGACATTTAATTTCTATTAGGGGAAGGACCTGTAATTTCTACAGAGGAAGGACCCTGTTTCTTTACTTTTCTTTTTATTCCCATTGTCTAGCATAATGCCAGGCACACAGTAGGTGCTTTATAGATGTTCCTAGCACCACGTTGGATAGGTTCTGATAGTTTCATGGATGCCAGGGGAGTGCTCGGGCTGCCATTCTCTGTCACGCTTGCTCCAAGACTAGCCTGCCTCCTGTTTCTAATCAAACATGTGATTGTTGATATCTTTTATGCCACTTCTGGTGTGCCATCTATCTTTGGTAATGTGCTACAGCCTACTTACACCCACCATGCGTCCTTCCATCACCCTTACAGAGTCACCTTACCTTAGGGGTGAGGAAAAGAAAGAGAGCGGGAGGAGTTGTGGAAGAGGCGCTGTCTGGGTGACGCCTGGAGGTGGGAGGTCCTGGGCAGCCTCCCAGAGCACTCAGAGAACATGCACTGGGTACCAAGAAGTTACAGGGTGGCCCAGAGAGGGGCTTGGAGGGTCACCAAAAATACATTTTCCCTAATTTTGCCTCAGATAGACTAATGGAGTATAATGAGGTTATGCCTGGAATAAGTGCCAGGAGACCTGGTTTCTTGTGCTAACTTTGCCATTAGTTAACCTCTTGTGACTCTGGACAAAGACCTCCCTTCTCTGTGCCTCAGTTTCCCTAACTGAAAAAGAGGGCGTTCCCCCAGCTGTTGCCTCTTGGTGGTGTGTTCCTTTGACAGTACCACATATACCAGTCATGCTCCTGAAAAGTTTTTGCTGTCTGGATTCCATCACTTTACTTTTTTTTTTCTTCTGGAGGTAAGAGAGTTCATTTTAGGTGATAAATTCTGCACTGCCTAATCCAAGGAAGCAGGAACTGCAGCGCTCCAGACAAGGTACTATTTTTCTCAGTCATGATTTAGGTCACAGCTTCCTCAGATTGACTATTGCTATAGCAACCGGAGCCTTTGTACAGAGACTCAGAATACTATTCCACAAGGTAAAAGAAACATTCAGAAGCTTAGAAAAAAGATGCCCACCCGCACACCTGCCCTCCCCCCCTCCTCTACCAAAGGTGGGAAAAAAATAAAATTGAAATTTCAGTGTGATCTAAGTTTATAAAAAAAAAATAAAGACCCACCACCATATTTTCTTAAAGATTAAAAATGTTGCTACCATCCCTTTCCTGAAGGGCTTCTGCAACTAAATATAACTGGTGTTCCACAAGGTCCTGAGAAATCAGATTATTGTAAAATTATCAAACCTCACAACACATGAACTCCCAGGCAGGAAAAAGCCAGGCAGGCTGAGCCCCACTCAACATTCTCTCTGTTGCCAAGGCCCGAGTACTCCCCACACCTTTAATTATGGAGGACTCTCACTCTGTCCTACCAACAGTGACAGGGGCCTCACCCTTGTCAGGGACGACTGTATTTATTAGCTACTGGGTGCTTCTCCGAGCCCTTCTTGCTGAAAGAATAATTATATTTGGTAACAGCCCAGGAGACGCTTTTGCCTTCCTCTTCTCATGAGGACCATTTTAAAAGAAACTTGAAATATTCATTCTTGTCGTAAGATTCATGTACCAGCAATTCTCAGAGGAGATGGTACTTCCTTCTATCTCCTTTGGTAACATGACAGAAATGTGAGGCCTCCTTTCTGCCTGAGAGAGGGCCACCTACCTCAATATTTTGCTACGTTAAAACAATCTCTTATTTAATGGGAATACTGACTCATGAAAGCTCAGTTCTGAAGGATAGCAGGAATCATCTAATCAAACCCAACAGGGATCCATGACAAATAGCCATCCAGAATTCAATAAAACTGAGAGGGATTTGTGGGCACCATTTTATGCCTCATCGATCCAATGATTGGATTTTTCTAAACATACTTTAATTTTCATTACGCTCACTGTTGCCTCCATGGATGAAATTGCCATGCACCCCATACTGCCTCACCTTCCTTGGACAGTGAAGGTTTCTAACATCTCCTTGAGATGTCAACATAATCATGGAACTAAAGTCAGAAACTTTCCAGAAAATGGATTCTTATAGTAAGAACACTACAATGCTAGAATATCTAGAGGTCAGATTTCTAGTAACTCTACCTATGTGGACATGACCCAGAACCTAGAAGTGACTAAAAGGAGTCTGTGAGGGATTTGGGAGCCACCAAAAATTCATTCCTTAGGGTCCATACACTCTATTTGGAGGAGATTGCCCACAACTCCAACTGCTTCATTTTTCTGTTTTCTAAGTTCTCAAAATCTTAGAAGTTACCTATCAGAAAAATACGGTGAAGGCATTTGAGAACAATTGAGAATAACAACTGAAAACCTGATATGAGAAAGAAAAACTATGGAAACAAAAGCAAACTGAAGAACTCAAAATCATAGCAGTCTTCCAAGGGTCATTTATTATATTGTAGGACCAAAGAGACTCATTGGTCTGGAAGACTCCACTCTGTAATAATTAATGTTTAGTATAAGAAACAATGCTTATACAGAGCTGTTTAGTCTTTATTCTGTCATGTCTATTTGTTGACCCCATTTGGGATTTTCTTGGCAAAGATACTGGAGTGCTTTGCCATTTCCTTCTCCAGCTCACTTTACAGATACAGAAACTGAGGCAGAGGGTTAAGTGACTTGCCCAGAGTCACACAGCTAGCAACCATCTGAGGCCAGATTTGAACTCAAAAAGATGAGTCTTCCTGACTCTAGGCAGGGCACTCTATACACTGCACCAACTAGCTGTACCCCTATACAGAGTACAAAACAATAATTTAATGAAGTGAAGCAAACTATGATAATTGATGCTCATGACTGCCTTTAGCCATCAAGCAGGAATTAAATTTTGGTGAGTATATTCTGTTTAAGGAGGCAGGGACATGTGTAATTTCTATTTGAAAGATTTCTGTCCAAAATGGTTACAATAAAGGAAAAAACTTGAATTGTCAAAGGATTCAATTTTCTGGATAATTCATCCATTTTGGGCACTTCAGCCCCCTAATAGCATTAGATTCAAGTCAATTAAACATATATTTATTAATTATCTACTATAGGCAATGCATTATACCAGGTACTTAGGGCTAAAAAGATGAAACAAAACACTCTCCTTGCCTCAAGGTGTTGATGACCTAATGAGGGGCTAAGAAATAATTCAAGTTATATGAAGATAAGTGAACTGGAAAAGCCTAAACATATTGTAAGAGAAATTTAGACATCACTTATAGGTGGGTGGTTCAAGAGCACTTTAAGGAAGGGAATGATTTGAACGGACCAAAGATACATGTGCATGTGTGTGTCAGGAGAGGTAGGGTAGGGATGAGGGTATCCTAGTCATAGGAGAGAACTTAGGAAAAAGGTTAAGATGAGATACAGGTGGAAAGTCATCTGGTTTGGATGAAATCTAGAATTTATGAAGCATGGGCAATGCTGTAGTAGCAAGGTTATCGTACATTCATTTTCACAATTAATTCACCTAACCCTGTTTGCCTCAGTTTCTTCATCTGTTAAGTGGGGACAATAACAATGCCTACCTTCCAAGTTCATTTTTAGGATCAAATGAAATTAGAATGTTTAATGCAGTGCTTGGAGCATGGTAAGTCCATATGGCTATTATAGTTACAGATCTAGATAATTATGACGTTTATATGGCACGTTTATATCTAGATGTTGATACAGATTTAGATATCCATTAAGCAGAGTAGATTGGCTGAAACCCCCCCTGAACCCCGAGTCAACCAACAATCGTATGGTTGTACCTCTAGGTCTTTCCCCGTGACCTGAAAGCCAGGCTTGGTGCTCACTGAAGATGATTGCAGAGTTTGTGATGTGTTCTAGAGGTGGGGGAGGTGTGATAGAACAGGATAGAACATTGCAGGGTTAACCTGCCCCAAGATTGAAGGATGCTCCAAAACAGGCATGTCACTTAATCTGCATTTGCCTCAGTTTCCCCACATGTGCAATGATGAGGATATTAATAGCCCCTACCTCCTAGCTTCATTGTGAGGATCAACATGAGATCATGTTTGTAAAGCACTGAGCGGGCTGCCTGGCTCATAGCAGGTCTTACATAGACATTCGCGATCTTCTTCACCATCTTTGCTATCATCACCATCATCGTCCTCGGCCAATTCTCCATTTAGGGATGAGAGAGAAGGGACTAAGTTTTGGTCCTCTTCCATAATGACTCACAGAGGCCACTAGATGGCTCAGTGGATAGAATGCTAGACCTGGAGTCAAGAAGAGGTTAGTTCAAATCCAGCCTCAGACACTCACTAGCTGTGTGACCCTGGGCAAGTCACTTAACCTCTGTTTGCCTTAATCTACTGCAGAAGGAAATGGCAGACTGCCCCAGTATCTTTGCCAAGAAAACCTCATGGAGAGTATTGGTGTGCTAGGGTCCATGGGGTCACGAAGAGCTGGTGGACATGATTGAACTATAATAACTCACAGTTTAAAAGCACTTTAAGATTAACAAAGTGCCGTCCGTCCCCAGAACAACCCCGAGAAGTCAATGGTGCATGCGTCGTTATCTACATTTGACAGATGGGGAAACTGAGGTTGTGGATAATCAAGAAACCAGGTATTTTCCAACTCTAGATGCATGATCACATAACTTGCTCAAGGTCATGCAGCTCACAAGCGTCAAAGCCGGCACTGAGACAAATCCCCCAACCCTTCCCACTCACTACGAATGGTGCAGTAACAGCCACGGAGAGTTAACTCTAGACAGCTTGGTTCATTTCCCACGTCCTTTCAAGAAGGCCTTAGGTTGGTGCGTCTCAAAGCTACTGGTGGGTGCCTGTCTTCTGAGCCTAAGAAAGTAGGAAACAGCAGGATCATAGAAGCCTGAAACGTAGTGTTGGGGTGGCCCCAGCGGCCATCACGGTCAGCATATTATTTGGTGATTGATTGTTCTTCATTTTCAAAGAGGACCGATGACATCATCTTACAGATGAATCTCAGGACCCAGTGTGAGGAATCACAGTGCCTCTGGCCCCCAGGCTCCTATCCCCTGGACTACATCTCCTCCCAAGAAGACTTCCCAAGAAGTCTGTGGGAAGGGTGACTAAAGACTGGCAGGAGTAAAGGGAGCAAGGATAGGGAATACTCGGAACAGGTAAATATTTTGATGAATCCTTTCATTTCAGGGACCTACTTTGCCAAGACAGAGCTTCAGGCTGAAATGAAAGTGTAACTGAATGGGCCAGTTAGTTGAATTCTTGAAAATACTGAGATGAAATAACAAATATATTTCTTGTGAGAGCCATTGTTGGAAGGAAGTGTTTGGACCCAAGGGAATACAATGCCTCCTGCAAAACAGTAATTTCTATTCATAAAAGACACGTATAATGACAACTTGAAAAACGGAAATTAAAGCAACCATAACAAAGCTATTCTGTGCTTATTGAACTAAGAAATACATTTGAGGCTTTTGCTGGTTTCCAAATCTATTTTGGTCCCATGAGTGGAGAAGACACACGATTTGGTTGCTTTGTCGAGACTGTCCTCACAAGCGCAGTGATCATAATGAAATTGATTGATATTCATGTGCATGCCGTGTTTACGTCTGCTGCCTGTCCCATCTTATTCTGTGCCAGCTAATGGGCACTTACAGCTCTATTCATAAAGAAATTATGGGTGTGTATATCAGGGTGGGGGGTGGAAGGGTGAGGGAGTTCCTGTGGAGTTTCCACAGGCCAGCCGATGATTGACATCTAAAAGAATGATGTCTCGAATAAAACATGAGGACTATGAAAAACCTGGTCAAAGGGCCCAGTCTACACTCATTCCCCATGTAGTTGTAAGAGTTTGAAAATACCAATTTATCAGACTCTCCACCAGGTAATACTCAGAAAAATAAGGATTATAAGGATTATGTGTATTTAGAACAGGGAAGAACTTTAAGTAATCATCTAGTCTAAAGCTCAGGGCAGCGAGGTGGTGTGGAGGACAGAGCACTGGATTTTGGATCATCTTTACGAGCTCAGATCTGGCTGTGTGGCCCTGGACAAAGGATTTAATTTTGTTTGCCTCAGTTCTTCATCTGTAAAAGGAGCCGGATAAGGAAATAGAAAACCACTCCATCATGGTCTTTCTAGCTCATGGGTGCACAGGCTGTAGGACTACGAGCCAAGAAGTCTCAGTTCCCATCCCAGTTCTGCCACTAATAGTGTATGTGACGCCTTAGACCTTTATTTTCTCATCTGTCAAATGGGGATAGGACTTATCTTCTTTATCATATGAGGGGGACGAAGATAACAGATTACAGGACGAGCCTAGGCTTCTTTGTTGTCTAGTTCTGGACCCTTCCTTGAAATTCATTAGGTTATTTCTTCCTTCACATATTGGCTATGTTGAGCACTGTTGACTTATTGAATTGACACAGACCATACCTGGTGACTCCTTCTGGGAACTTTGATTATCTAAGGACCATATATGGCGGATAGCAAGGGGAGACTGACAGTACTTGGAAGCCTATGATATATGTTCTAACTCTATTGAACTGAATCACAACCAGAATTCTACTGTTTTGCTTTATCATTGGCTTATAGGTCACCTCAATGAAACAGAATCTCTGGAAGATTGTGCCAAACTAGAATAACTTTGAATATATATGTGTGTCTATGTGTATACATACATGTATGTATATATAACCATCTCATGAAACATGCATCTAGATGTTCCTAGGTCCTGGGCACTGACTTTCCCAGCACTTAACACAATGCCTGCCCTGAAGTAAGTGCTTAATAAATGGCTGTTGACTGACATGCATTTGCTCTCACTGGAGCACTTCTATGAGGTACTGGGGCTATTCCAAGGCTATTTCCATGATGCAAATTCTCGGTGCTGAAGGATTTGATGGGCACAGACAGTTCTAGATGCTCCCTTCCAAGCTGCGCTGGACCAGGGAAAGCTGCCCACATGGCAATTCTGCTCCCTGGGTCCTTTGACTTTCTGTTATCTCCTTCGTAGAGGGGTTCTTAGCTTTTCTGTGTGTCATGGATGACTTTTGAAGTCTAGTGGAACCTATGGGCTATGTTCTCAGAATGTTAGATGCATAAAAATATTTAAATAGGATTATAAAGAAACCAATCATACTGAAATGTAGGTATTAAAATATTGCCTAAAAGAGGTTCGCAGATGCAAGCTTAAGGACCCTCGCTCTTGTCTAGAATGTGGCAAATTCTCTCTGGATTTCCTCTTGGGACCAGGGCCTGTACACAGCAATTGGTAAGATCTTAACTACTTGGAGGTGAAAGGGACATTAGAGGTCATCAACTGCAACTCCTTCATTTTACAGAGAATTTTACTCATAAAACTGAGGCTCAGGGAGATGCCTTACCCAAGGTCACATAGGTACCCAAGGCCAAAAGGTATGTGAACTGAGGTTAGAGGCCAGGTCTTCCTGACCCCAAAGTCAGCCATCTGTCCGCTCTACTTTGCTGCCTCACTACTGAGATTGTCCTTTGTCTTTCTTTATATCCCCAGGACTTGGGGTTGGTTAGACGCTGCCACAGACTAGGCCCTTCATAGATATTCATTGTCTGACTGGCTAGGTAAGGTCGGGAAAGGCTCAGCTGCTGGATGTTTAACCATTTTTGACTCCAACGATACTTGAGCACTCTGTGCTAAGTATTTTTGGACCCCTATTCACATTGATCTTACCATATCACAAGATCACAAATTTTGAGCTGCAATAGATCTTAGAGTCCATCTAGTCCAGTCTTGCTATTTTTACAGGTGATGAAACCAAAGCCCAAGGAAGTTAAGGGACTTTCCCAAGGTCAAACAGGTAGGAGGAGTCAGAAGTAGAATTTGAACCCAAGACCTCTGACTCTATAGCTAATATTCTCTAACATGTTTCTCTGGACTATGTTCTAGGTCCACTTGTGCCCCACTCTCCTGGGTCCTGAACTTTCTTTTTCCTGCATGAAGATGCCAAGAATCAGAAATGCACTGTTCATGTAGTCAATAAGTATTCTAGATTCATTGCTGCATCAAGAATACTGGTATGGCTCTGGAGAGAAAACCTTAGGACCCAGCATACACACACACAGACACACACACACACACACACACAGACACACACACACACACTTTCACCTGCTACCTCTCAAGGCCTGTGTCCTAATTCTCACAATCCCATGCTTCTTAACTCAATGTTTACCCCAGGGCAAATCTACCCTGACTGACTCAGAAACCTTCAGGGATGCATACTTAAACAGGACATGACCCCTCACACTGACTCAGTCCTGTTCAGCTTTCTAAGCTTTCCTGCTACTTGTGAATTCCCTCTTCCTCTTAGCACAGACGAATGCTATGAGTTGGTCTCATTAATCTCTCTCCCACTACTGACTGCTGAACAATTCAGTACCCCTCTGCACACCCCTACTTCACGCCACATGGGACTGACAACATTAAGAGAATAGCTTGATCCTCTTTTATAGTCCAAGGTGTAAACTGACAATTAGGGGCCGCCTTGTCTTCCACGCACAGCTGTATGATTTTTAAATCAGTCATTCCCAGAGGATAGGGTGTGAAGAGACACTCAGTAGAAAGTAGATTCGATAAAGCATTTATGAAGCCCTATATCACCGGTCTATCTGGTTAGTAAGAAGTGCCCCTTCTAACCAGATCATCAGACTATCTTGTCCCCATGTCCTTTTACATGGGCATCCTCCTGGTTGATGAATTCCTCCCCAAAATTTCCATCTGAACAAGCATCCACACCCACCACGCTCATTTCTAACCTCAAATCCCCAACTCCCTTGACCTCTTTTCACCTTGCTCCATTAGTGTTTCTTGTCCTACACCCACCCTCAACATATAACATTCTTGTGTTGTTTTACCTCACTAGACTATAAACATCCTGAGGGCATGAACATCTTCTTCTCTACCTGCATTCCTATCACCTCATCTGTCTCTTAGCACAGTAGCACAGTGTTTGACAGAAAGTAAGCACTTAATAAATGTTTGTTGTCTTGATTTGATCTCAAAAGGCTAGAGATGTATCCTGTAATCCTTAATTTCCCCATAGGATAACCCATTATGGAATTATCAACCACAAAGTTAAACTAAATCAATGTTTACCAAGCTGTATTCTGTGCCCCCCTCCCTCTGATCTTCCATATGGTGTGAATAAGAAGTCTGTGAGGAAAAATGTGATGCTATTGATGCTTTTTTAAAACTATGTATTCAAATATTTATTATGCAGACCAAATTTTCATTATGAAAATAGGTCTATTCTCCCTATTTTGCCTCAGAATTTCTCTGATCCTTTTTCTTCACAGTCCTCTCAAGGCCTTCTGAATCAGTTAATCAACAAATATTTATTAAACATTTTTCTATATGCAGAGCACTGCAGTAGACTCCAAGGATGCGAACAAAAAAAAACTGATCCCTGCCCTCAAGAAGCTTCATTCTAAGGGGGGAAGGATAACATGTAATTAAACTGGTAATACATAGTGAGGAGGAGATGGAAGGTCACCTTGAATGGAAAGCACTAGGAAAAGCTTCCTAGGGCTGGCTAGGTGGCGCAGTGAATAGAACACCGGCCCTGGAGTCAGGAGGGCCTGAGTTCAAATCCAAAAATCCAGCCTCAGACACTTGACACACTTACTAGCCGTGTGACTTTGGGCAAGTCACTTAATCCCAGTTGCCCTCCAAAAGCAAAAAAAAAAAAAAAAGGCTTCCTGCACAGCTGAGTCTTTAAGGAAAATGAGGCATCTAAGAGGTGGAAGAGAGGAAGGGGAAGACATTGATGAATATGCATTTCCTCATTCCACCAAGATATTTTCAACTAAGTGTTCCATAGCCAAATTAATTTGGGAAACACTGATCTAAAACATTCCTGAACCTATTCACATTTCATACCTGGCTGCAAGGTGTTTAGAATATGGTACTGCATAACCTGGCATTTATTCCCCACCAACTCCTTTCTTTCCCTTCGGGGGATTAAGCACAAGGTGAACTATCCACTGACCCTCTACCTTTCACCATTCTTAGCTTAGCTCATTCTAACTCAGGCAATTCTGTCTTGCATTTGCACATATAAACATCCTTTTTAGCCACCTTCTTGGTAGATAGATAGATAGGAACAATGACATATAAATTCCTATATACGTACACCAACACCAAAAATACATTAGAACAATTTCCTACAATAAATAAAAATGTACTTCGCCGTCTAGAATGAGAAGGAATCCCATTGGTCACGTAGTTTAGGGCTTCTTAAACTTTTCCTACTCATGACTCCTTTTTCCTTTGGCAGTATTTATTGGCCTTGAGAGGCCTGAGGGCATGTGCTGTGCCAAGTGCCATGCTTTGTGTTCAGAACCAAGGCTGCAATGAAGTTGTACCATGGGCAAGTACTTCCAGAGCACTTCCAGTGCTCTCAAATTCTTTATACATTTGATTTTTAATTACTTTTTGGTCATTGTGCACATTCAGAAACCTTTCACTGTTGATCATGACCCACAGTTTAAGAAGCATTGATTCTAGTTCCACCCTCTCAATTCAACCCTTCCTATATTGCTTCTAGTTTAATCAATCTTTTCAATGGCTCCCCAAACCTGGAAGGGTAAGTATGCAATAGAAACCACTAGGATCCCCTCACTTGGATACATCTTAATGGGTAAACACATACAAAGAAAGCTTAGAGATAGACCAACCTACCAAATTAATGGAAAAGGGCAGGTTACAGAAGTTATAATAGAATTGGAAATCATTTAGACTAAGCTACTACTCAATTAATTATAACATATCCTAGTCCTGAAATTATCCCTGCCCTTATCCCCCTAATTTCTGTCATTGCCTTTAAGTATTTCCCAGGTTTGTTACAGAAAGGCAAAGGCATCCTTAGATATTTTTATGATTTGAATGATAGAGGGGGTATGATTCTTTTAAGGGTATATAAGATAATGAATGGAGTGAAAGGTTGCAATACTGATCAATTTAGTAATGGAGATGAGTTATCAACAGATTAACTATAATGTTCTAAACTTAATTATTCTTTCTTTTTGTTCTTCTTTTCTTTCATTTTTAGCATTTCCCTGAAAATGAAATAGCCAAGAAATTATGTGTAGAATGGCACATAACTCTTATTATTATGGATAATTAAATAACACTCTCTGAGACATGTCGTGGTAATTATCTCCTTTCTCCTCACTCTTCTTCTCCTGTTAATTTAGTCCTTAAATTTATTTCTGAACTGTGGACTTTAATAGATAGTTATTTTAATGAGTTTTTTAAAAGCTTGTGTTGTCGACAAGGTTTCATTTTGCTATTCCGTGTATGTGTGTGTGGAAAAACAAAACAATCCTTGTCAGGTAATTTAAAGAAGGTTTTCAACATTTCTTGTAAAGGAAGACAAAAGAAATAGGAAGACAAATGAATAGAAGCCCTCAGAACATCCCTCTTGGACACAACTGGTGTTTTGTTAGCCACCTACAATGTCTGCCTCCATTCACGCCCATTCTAATCAAATTTCTTGGTCTCAGCCTGAGGCCCTAATAGAGGCCTAAGGGCCACAGAGCAAGCTTCCAACTCATGCTCCATTCAGAATTTTAAAAATATATTAATTAGACACCAACCCACCACCATTTTGTCCATTGATTTTGGTTTGGGCATTCCGTCCCTTCCCTTTCTGTACTCCTAAGCACCTCCTCCCTTTCACCTTCACATGTACAGGCTCCCATGCTATCCTTCCTCTTGTCCTCCAACTGCATTAGAATCTGCCCAGAATAAAGGACCCCTGACTCTCTGATACAGCGACTTTGAACTGCTTAAAGTTCAAAGGAGTTTGGATTTTCATAGAAATCTAACTCTTTCCTAAAAGAATGCAGCCTGAATGGTGGAATTTGGGGCATTAGTGAAAGTGAGAAGGGTATTTTGAAAGAGAGCATTTACATTATAGACAGTCATACACTCTGCCTATGAATAAGACTGACCTTCAATATTCTCCTTCCCCTCCAACTCTAGGCCAGCATAGAAAGAAGAAAATGAATAGGACTGTCCCAACCATTAAATTTTTCTTAATGAAGACATTCCTTGTGGGGTCCTCTTAGAAACATAATAAGAAATCCATAGGCTAGCAACCTTAAAAATGGAAAAGGCCTAAGGTTTCGGGGTTGACCATTAAACTAAGAACACGAGACATCACATTATATCAGATCTATGGCTCTGTTTCTGACAAAGAATCCAAGGGCCACAGTCACATGTGGGACCAACATCCTTCTTACTGGTATAATAAAGTGTCTATTTATAGGCTTTCCCATCAACACTGAGTTTGACATGCAAAGTAAGCTGTAGATGAAAATGTTTGAGGTAATTTAAGGTTTAATAAAAAGAGGTTGAAAGTAAAGATGAATTTAGTCTCTGAGCCTTAAACCTGCTCTCACAAATACTAATGAGAATGTTATAAAGTCCAACAATGGGAAAATGTAAATGTGAGAAAAAAGAGAGAGAGGAATCTGTGGGAATTTTTCTGATGTCATCCACACGAGGGTCCCAGTCAGGTTAAAGGGTCAGGGGAAACATTATTGAACACAGATTCCAAAGGCTCAGCTTTGCAAACTACAAATCACAAATATTGCTATAGCTATCCCAATGCCTTGGTTCCCCTGGGAGAAGGAAATTCCACACTCCAAATCGAGTTTCTCCCCGCCACTCCTCCAGTTTGAAATATGTCCCTTTTTTGAGTGGTTAATAACCAAGGTGCAGTGCTCTCAGTTTGCCCTCAGTACCCGACATCTGCTACATTTGCAACATCTTGTTAACAGCTGGGCTTTCTCGCCTTATTTGTGTTATTCAGTGCCTGAACATAGGAAAGATCTGTGATTTCCCATGTATGGGAACTCCTTCCTCCAACACAGATGATGACCTGGCTATGATTTAGTAGATAAATCCTAGGGAGTTGTGTGAGGCTCATTGAGGGTTAAGTGACTTGCCCCAGAGTTACCCAGTTGTTAAGTATCAGAAACAAAGCTTGTACTAAAGAGTTCCTCCCTCTAAACTCAGCATTCTATCTACTGTGCTATGCTATCTGGGTTGTATCAGAAAAATATAATTGAATTGCCTATGCCAGTGATACAATCCCCTTTCCTGGACCTTCTTTTTCCATGTCCCCAAATGCTCTTTCCCCTCAGATATCTTACCTACTCTTATCCCTACAACTTTTGTCTCAATATAAATGACTTCCAAATTTATGTGAGTAATTCTAACCTCTTTCCCAAACTCTTATCCTAGAATTTTTATTGTCTCATGGATAATTCTGTTAGGGTGTCCTACAGTAATGAAAAACTCAAGTAGGGTCTAAGAAGGAAATCACTACCTTCCCTTCTTCACCCAACCAGCTCCCCTCACCGATATCCCTATTCTCATCAAGGGCCTCTTCATCTCCCCAGTCACTCAGGTTTGAAAGCTCAGGACCATCTTTTGACTCATCCATCCCAGATTTTCTATGCCTAATCCATCACAAAATGCTATTGATCCTTCATGGTAATGGTTTTCATATCACACATTACACCCGTGGCCACTATCCTTTCTACATGTCCTTACTATATAGCCATCATAAAGCCATAAACTATTCAACTTCTAGTCTCTCTCCTTTCAATTTCATCCTGCACAGTGATGATATGAGGTCATTCTTCATCATGATGCTCCCAAGCCCTTAATTGAGTAAGAAGTGTGGGAAAGTCTGTTTCCATGTTCCTATTGTTATTAGGGCATACTGGTACCTATGAGCCCATGCTGCTCTCAGAGGGGCACCTGAGAACATTTGTCTACTCCCACATAGTGGGGGTGGGGGATAAGGAGGCTGGGAAAAAGGTAAAAGCAAGCAGTCTTTGCCTTTTGTAAGGCAATACTTATCAAAGCATCTTACACGTGCCAAACTAAAAGATCTTATATTCTACTTGAGAGACGGGGGGTATCTAGCATGTTTATATGCAACTAAGTACAAAGTTTATGCAGAATAATGGAGGAGAGAACTAAGGATTAGAGGGATCAGGAAAGACTGTGTGGGAGTTGTGCTTTGAAGGAAGCTGAGGATCCCAGAGAGAAGAGATGAGGGAATGCCATATACATGTATAGAGAGATATGGCTGGAGCTAGAGAGAGACAGGGATAGGGACAGACCTTTAGTTTTATTGGTATGTCTTGTTTTCACATTACAAACATTTCCAGATTACCCCTATAGTGTAAAAACTCTGATGTAAGAAAATAATTAAGCAAAATTAACAATACAATGACCTCATCTGAAAATATATACAACATTTCACATATGAACATGACATTCCCCCCTCAACCTATCTTAAAGCTTTTAAAAAAATTAATGGAAATTGACCTCCTCTTCTTTCCATTCCCCACACCATTGAAAGAGAGAGAGAGAAAACAAATCTCTTTATATCAAACACGCACGATTGAACAAAACAAATTCCCTTGTTGACTATATACAACAATGTTTCTGTCCCACTCAGCACCCTAAATCCATCCACCACCTTTCTGACTGGAGGTAGAAAGTATGCTTCATCACAGGTCCTTTGCAATTGTGGATGGCCACTGCATTGATCATGGCTCTTGCAGCTTTCAAAGTTGTGTTTGTCTTGACATTGTTCTTACATCAATTGTTCTCCTGGTTTTGCTCATTTCATTCTTCATCAGTTTATAAGAGACTGAAATTGTTCCTTTTTACAGTGTTAATGTCATAGTATAAATTGATCTTCTAGGTCTGCTTTCTTCACTCTGCATCAATTCATTTAAATATTTCCGTGTCTCTAGGTCTTCATTTCTTACAGCACAATAGCATCCCATCAAATTCATATCCTACAATTTAGGTAGCTGTTCCTCCATTGAGAGGAGTACCTTTAGTTTCCAGTTATGTCAATTTGCTTTCTGTCACCATAGAAAAAAATTGCTGAAATATTTTTGTACCTACAGGACCTTTTGCTATTTCTCTGATTTCTTTTGGGTAGAGTCTTAGCAGTGGTATAATTGGGTAAAAGGGAATGCCCCATTTAGTAATGTTTTGTGTATAATTTCAAATTACTTTATTCACAGGTCCACTAACAGTGCATGGACATACTTGTTTACCCATAACCCATCCAACATTTATTCTTTTCCTTTTTTGTCATCTTTGTCAATCTGATGGGTGTGAGGTAGAATATTTGAATTATTCTAATGTGTTTACTACATATGGTGGAACCACCTGTGCAAAATAAAGAGGTGGGGAAGATGGAAGGTAGAGAAAACATTTAGTTCACCAGGTTGACCAGAATAGAACACATGTGAATGGGAGTGATACAAAAGAAGACCAGAAAGACAGGTGGGAGCCAGATTGTAAAGAGTTTAGAATGCCAAACAAAGGAGTTAATATTTTATCGTAGAATAAAAAAGAAGCCACTGAGGATTTTTGAGTAGAAGAGTGATATGATCGAATCTGTGTTTTAGGAATGTTCATTTGGCATTTGTATGGAGTCTGGGTCAAAGAGGGGAGAGAATAGAAGCTGGTAGATCAGTGAGGAGGCTATGACAACAGACCAGGTGAAAAATAATAGTCCTGGATTAAGAGACTGTGTAAGTTGAGGGAAGGGGATAGATGTAAGAAGTGGTATGGAGGGAGTCAACTCTGCTTGGCAACTGATTGGATACGGGAGGGTGATGGAAAGGGACAGTCAGAGTTGGTTCCATAATTGTGAAGGTGGCTGTCTGGAAAAAGTGGTGGTGCTCTCGTCAGTAACAGAAAAGGTCAGAAGGCAGGTGGGACTGGAGGAGGTAAGCAGTTGATAATGCTGGGCTAGAGCTCAAAAGAGAGGAGAGGGCTGGTTCTACAGTTAACACCATTCTTGTAAGCCTCTACTTATTTTCCTCAACTCTGGACTCAGCTTACACAGTCTATATCCCTGTGCCAAATTTTCTCCTTTAACAGATGTCTAAGTCTCCAGACTTCACTTCCCTGTTTACATCTATGTCACTCGCTTGTTCTCTTTACAGACAGTTCCCTGGCCTCAACCCCACTGCCAACCTGGACCTGAGGTATCATTAAGCTCCCTCTTTCTTAACTATACTCCTGCCTATATGCCTGTGACCAACCCCATTCCATCATCATCCATGCCCCTGCATAATAAATGGACATATGGAAGATTATTGTTTGTTGCCAAATCTAATGGTGTTCAACCTTCTCAACCTCTCTGAGGCCTTGGACGCTGTTGATTATCTTCACCATGTGGATAATTACTCTTCCCTAGGTTTTGGTGCCACTCTTGTCTACTGGTTCTTTCCCTATGTCTGTGCCCACTACCTTTCAGTCTCCCTTACTGGTTCTTCATCCATATCACACTCATTAACCTTGGATATTCCCCACATCTCCGGTCTGGTTTCTGTTCTCTTTTCAATCTAGACTATCTCACTTCTTGATATCATTAGCTCAAATGGGTTCAATTATCATATCTATGCAAATGACTGCCAGCTCTATATATCTACCCCTAATCTCTCCTGAGCTCCAGTTTTACATCACCTACTGCCTATTGGACATCTTCAATGGGACGTCCTGCAGGACATACAAAGTCAATATTTCCAAAACAGAACCTGCTATCTTTTCCTCAAAACAATCCCCTCTTCCAAACCTCTATTATTGCAGAGGTCACATTTTCGAACCTCACAATCTCAGTGTCATCTTCAACTCTGGACTTTCACTCTCCACCTGTATCTAATCTGTTGCCAGATCCTTTCATTTTCCAACATCTTTCACATATATTCCCTTTCCTCCATTCACTCAGCCACGATCCTAGTTCAGTCATCATAGCCTTCTGATTCTAATCCAGTGGACTTACTTTTGCCAAGTAGATTATTTTTTTAACTATGGATCTGAACATGTTGCTGTCCCTGTTCAATGAGCTCCTAGGATCAAATATATCCTTGTGTTTAACATTTGAAGATCTTCACAACCCTTCCTCTTTCTACATTTCCAGGCTTTGTATTCTAATTTGCCTTCATGAACTCTACAATTCACTTATACTGATCTCCCTAAAATTACTCATTCACAACACTCCATTTCCACCTCCATTTCTATGCACTGACCCCATGTTTTGCACCTTATTTCTGCCTTTTAATTTCCTTGGCTTCCTTTAAGATTCAGCTCAAATCCCACCTTCTGTAAGAGTCCTTTCCCACTCCCCCTTGCCCCGCTCTTAGTCCTTTCCTCCCTCAGATGGTCTTCCATCTACTCTGTATAGATCTTGTATTGGTTACTTATATCCTGTCTCATCCAATAGGAACTGTTTTTGTCTTTGTATACCTAGCACTTAACATAGTAAATGCTTAATAAAGGCTTACTTGTTGACTGAATGACTGGTTCTATACACCTTGGTCTCAAACATGAAATTGAGGGCAAAGACTCTCTTTTGCCTCTTTTTGTATCCACAGTGCTTAGCATTGGCATGTAGTGCCTGGCTCATAGTAGGTGCTTAATAAGTGTTTATTGATTTTTTGATTGATTGAAACTGCTCACCTTCTATTTGTTCTACACAAACTCTCTGCTTTAGTCAATCAGGTCTGCTCAGTATCCTGAACATGACTTGGTTTTCACTTTCTCCTTTCTTGTGCCCCTTCCTTAGAAGTTCTTTCCTCTTCCTCTCTGCCTACGTGAATCAGATTCACCCTTCAAAGCCTAACTCAAATCTTATAACCTCCATGGATCTTTCCTGGAAAACTCTAACCCACCATGATCACATTTAGAAAATGCTTTCTAAACCAACTATTAGGTACTTAATATACTGCCTTATAATGTCATTTCACTCTTCATATATGCCTTGCATATGGTAGGTATTTTATAAATGATTGTTGGAAGTGGTCTCAACCCAATAACAACAACAACAAACAATTAACTCAAACTTTCCTGGTCTGCATCAGAACATCCTGGCCTATAGCATCTCCCCATAATTTTAAGATGAGGCCTATCATTCTTTTCACAAACACTACTGTAACTTGTTCATTTGTTCCTGAGGGGAATGCACATTGATTGTAGATTACAGTGTTCCCCTGTCTTTGCTACGATAGGCAGGCTTATATAACTAGCCCTAATTCCCCAACATTTGTGCAATAATCCACATTTTTAAAAAATGATACCTATTGAGCTAAGTGTGGAAGAATGCAGTAATTCTCAACCTTCCTAATGCCATGACCCCCTTTAATACTCATATGTGGGTGCATCCACCTGGAGATAGATAGAGGAGCAGTGTCTTGGTTCCTAAGACCATCAGAAATATGTGTTTTCTGATGGTCTTAGGTGACCCCTGTGAAAGGGTCTTTTGACCCCAAAGGGGTCGCGACCCACAGGTTGAGAACTGCTGGAAGAATGTATAGCAGTGGTCTGCTACTCCTAGAATGACTCCCTTCCTCCTGACCATTGAAGGTCATTGAAGCAAGGTTGGAACACGTGAGTGCTGTTATCTATATTGGGTCTTTTCATTATTAGACAATCCCCTATATGCTATAGTTTATAGATATTAGTATTTAGAGCCTGAAAGATATTTAGGTAACATCTAACTCAGCCTTTTTATTTTACAGATGAGGAAACCAAGACTCAGAGTTCAAGCCCCTTGGCCAAGATCATGTAGGTAGTGAGTAGGCTGCCAGAATTCAAACCTAACTCTTCTTAGCACAGTGCTTGGCATTTAGTGAGTAATTAATAAATGTTTGTTGATTGATTGATTAACTCCAAATTTAATGTTCTTTCCACTGTATCACTCAAGGCATTTCCATTTTGTCCAAGGTCATCCATTCCAAGAGAATTCCAAGCACAATTCAACAAGGGCCTTAGAAAAACCATTTTGCAGGGCAGCTAGGTGGCGCAGTGAATAGAGCACCGGCCCTGGAGTCAGGAGGACCCGAGTTCAAATCCAGCCTCAGACACTTAACACACACTAGCTGTGTGACCTTGGGCAAGTCACTTAACCCCCAACTGCCCTCCAAAAAGCAAAAAAAAAAAAAAGAAAGAAAAACCATTTTGGAAAGTGATTTCATGATCTCTCAAGGACAGTTATCTCTTGAGAGCAGTTACAGCTAGAGGGTCTGAAACTCAAGAATATGGGACAAGTGTGGCTCCTTGAGCCACTAAGGGATGCCAGAAGTAGAAGATTCTTTCCACAGTCAATTATTGTAGTAGTAGTTGGAGAACTTTCCCCAGAGACCAAAAATCTTTTCAGAAGGTCAAGTCCATTAAGCAGGGTGAACTTAAATTCAGAGTTTCAATACAGTTACATGACTCAGTCCCAATGGCTTTTCTGTGAAGTTGGTAGATATGATAGAAATATCAATCTTCTGGCAAAGGCATCAGCTCCAAAGTTATTCTTCCTAATGCCCATGGTTGTCTTCTCATTACAAAGGATGGGAAGATCATTAGGGCAACCAAGCAGTTAAGGGAACCAGCAGGGCATATGTTACATGGTGTCACTCTTTCAGGACTTCCAAGGCTCTCCAAAACAGAAATAAGAGCTTTTCTGTGCCTGGTCCTAATTTTGCCTTCAAATATATTTTTATATCTACTTTAAGAGAACATTCTCCTGTCATGCATTTGGGGACATGGCTTTGTATATCCTCATCCATTAACAGCTTTGGTAATATGGACAGCACATGAATAAAGCGGAGGCTTGTGCAAAATCACAGTTAACCTAACTCTGTGGCTTTTTAACTTCTGGGAACACTTGATTAGCTGTACTAATGGAAGGAAGTAGTGCCATGGATAACTCTACACTTCAGATAATCCAAAAATCACTGATACTCAGCTTTGAAAAGCACTTTGGTATTTACATTTGAAAATGGGCGTCTGGTGTTCTGGGAATTCACAACTTATTATTATTATAATTATTATTATTGTATCTTTAAAAGTCAGATGGATCTGATATAAACTCATAATAACAGTATGGGTCCTATTGGGATAGTGAATTATCATAATCTGTTGTGGGTATAGAAATCTCTTAGTGATAATAGCAAGTATCTGGCAGTGCCACTTTTTAAGTGCCGTCAAGATGATGGATCCCACTTTTATAAGATGTCTCACTAGTGTGCATGAAACCACCCCAGTTGCTGAGATGATAATTGGTCTTTCTTTGATGTTCATCAATTTCCATGTTTGCTTTAGCTTATGTTCCAAAGAGACTTATATTCTATGTGTATGTATGTGTTTGTAAATGGTGATTTTATGCTATTTCCACCAACATGAAAAGTTATCTATCTAAATAAAATCTATTATAATATTAATTGCTTTAAATAATAAGAAAATAAAGGAAAAGTAGTTGACAACCAAACGTACATAGAGGAGATTCTTGCTGGAAATGACATGATTGTGAGCAAATTCAAGTATGGGTTCACAAAACATATAAGAAGGAAGAGATAATAAAGGTGTGAAAACTGTTGACTTTATTTATACAAAAAGAGCAACTGAGAGAATATCAACAGCTACCAACTATATACCTACTTTCCCAAGTATATAAAAAAATTTTTATGAGAATAACACCCACACATCAAGGGCACCCTTAATGAGGTCATTATTAGGGAATAGACAGGTTTTCATAAGCGATATTCCCCTACAGACCACACCTTTACCATCACACAATTGCCTGAACGGTATAAAGGATACAGAACTATTCTCTGATTATTATTTGTTGATTATTTTTTTAAAAAAGATTTTGATTCATTAGAGCAAGACACCAGATTAAAAACTCTCTTCTAACAAAGTGTCTCTCATACATACATTAACATTATTCAGGATCCTTTGAGAGATAACTGACATAATCTTGTTTGACAACCTTTTGATCATTAGTATCCGGTGAGGCATAAAATAGGATGTGTGTTTACCAAAGGTGTTCACTCCTGTAATAGAAGAGTTCCAACTTGAAGGGGTGGCCCTCCAGATATTCCTGTTTGCAAATGGCATTGTGCTGGCTCTAGAAGCTTGCAGAACCTTCTGGAAGAGATCCATAACCATTCCAAAGAGACTACCCTAACAATCCACATAGGAAAAACCAAGTGGATGACAAGAACCTATTGTTCAGATGATGACATGTAATTAAATAAGTAACTTATACAGCTCATCCATGAATACAAGTGATTTTAAAGGACTCTGTAGATAGACAATGAGTTGGGTGAAAAACTAAAGAGAAGGAGAGGAAGGCACACTATAAATCACCTTTAGAAAATTTCAGCCCTCCTCTAATGACCAGGAACATCTCCCTGAAACAAAGCTCCATATTTTTAACGGCAAGAGTTTACTGGTTTTGCACGGTTGCATGTCATGGATCACTATAATTTCCAAAGAGTTAAAATGAAAAATCATTCAGAAGGCATTGGAAAGGTGCATGGTAGACATAAGAAAACTGCAATGCTTAACAATTGAAGAACCTAGAAGAACTGGGGTGAGGTTGTATACAGGGATGCTATTTTGTCTCTACAGGTCTTGGTGTCCTCCCCTGTAAAAAGAGAGCAGCTGGGAATGCTGTGCTAAAGGCACAGCACAAATCAGCTCCCAAGAGCCAAAGGTTCCATTTCCATTTGTACCCCTGGGTGTCACCAAAGGAATGTTTTATTAAAAAAAAAAAGATGAGCTGGTCCCATGGTACAAGCAAGGAATAATGGATGAGCAGCCCATGTGCTCCACTGGCATCTTCATAATGGCAAAGGGAAAGTAAAAAATATGCTCAACCTGCTGGAGGAACACACTGTAGTGAACTTACAGAAGGACCCAGACAATGGGCAGACACAGGGGCTGCATTGAGCTTCATTGGCAGGACCAGCTACCTTGATGGGATCACAGAACCATTACAGCCTTTGAGTATCATATGCCAGAATGCATAGCTTGTTGATCAAGAGCTAAAACTGTGTCATGGTTCTATCTCAGACACCTTGTTTTTTTAATTGAATTGACACAGTCTTAGATTCCTACTGGGGCAGCTATATAGGACCACAGTGCATAGAGCACTAGGCCTGGAGTCAGGAAGACTTGTCTTCGTGAGTTCAAATCCAGCTTCAGATGCTGAGCAGCTGTGTAACCCTGGGCAAGTCACTTAACCTTGTTTGCCTCAGTTTCCTCATCTATAAAATAAGGTGGAAAGGGAAATGGCAAACCACTCCATTATTTTGGCCACGAAAATCACCAGTGGGGTCACAAAGAATAGGACATGACTGAAAAATAAATGCCTAAGCTCCTACTGAAGGACAGTATTAATTCCTTGACCAACCATTCTTTTATTTACTCTTTTAGTCGTAATCGATGACATGCAATCCTAGCAACCACAGCAAGAAAAGAGGAAGGTATTCCAAATATAGAGGGGGTTTCAATAAAATGGATGATTGACAATTACAATGATTTAAACAGCTAGTTTAAAACCTAACAAAATACTTTACATCTTCTATTGCATTTGAGTCTCACAACAACCTTCTGAGACAGATGCAGTCATTTTCATCTCGTTTACAGATAAAGAAACTTTCAGAGAGGTGAAAGTTATTTGCCTGACTACACAGCTAATAAGTGTAAGGATCAGGACTTGAACCCAGGCCTTGATTACTTCAGGTGTAATAGTCTGTCTCTTTATACTGCCTCTTTCGAGTATTATCCAAAAGTAATTATTTGTAATGAAAATTATACTATAATATATATACTCATTTTAAAGAACACTTTGATAAAAGGAACAAGGCAGAGGTCTAGTACTAGATTTGCAGTTGAGGATTTGGATTCAAATCTTACCTCTGACACCAACATGGAGTGGGAACCTCCATAAATCACGTTACTTGACCTTTCAATGTGTTAGCAGTTTATATGCTAAGTGAGAGGCAGAGTAATTCACTGGATTTGAAATAGGAGGGTTTATATCTCTAAAGCTAGAACAGCACTTAGAGGGTGTCAAGCCCAACCCTTTCACTTTACATATTAGGAAACCGAGGCCCAGATTGGCTAAGTGCCCAGAGTAACAGAGCTAGCAAATATCTCAGGCAAGATCTGAAGCCAGGGTCTTGCTGGTTTCAAGTCCAGTCCTCCAGCAAGCACACTTCAAATCCCAACTCTGTTACTACTTATGGGACTTTGGAAATGCCATTTCATCTCTGTGGGTCCTCCCCTGTAAAAAGAGAGCATCTATGGAATGACCAGAAGAGAACAACTGGAATGGTGAGGGACTTTGGGGTTCAGGTCACATGAGGATCACTTCAAAGGAACTGGGATGTTCAGCTTGAAGAAGAAGCAATGGAGACATAACTGTCTTCAGGTAGTCAAAGAGATGGCATGTGAAAGAGAGATTAGCCTTATTCTTTCGAACCTCAAGTAGGTAGAATCAGGAGCCACAGGTAAAAGCTGCAAAAGGATAAATTTAGGGTGGATATTCAAGTGGCTAGCCTCAGGAGATGGTTAAGTTCCCCTCTTTGTAGGGTTTTAAGAAGAAGCTGGACGGCCCATTGTTGAGGGTACCATAGTGGGGATTCCTTTTGTGTATGGATTACACTGTTTACCCAATCCCTTCAAACTCTCAGATTCCTAGGGTCTGAAATTCCATCCCTTCTAGCTCTCAGTCTGCGATCTGGGGAGCCTAAGTTATAGATCTGGGGTAGTGATCTGCACCGGCATAGATTGTTTCTTATTCTGTATCAACCATAGGTCCTCTCATATTTGTTTTCACCTGCTACTGTACAACTCTAAGGCACGGACCCATCCTCAGATTTCTCATTGTTACTTATGAACTGTAGCTAATGATGCGTATCAAAAAAGGGTCACCAATAATTAATTCTTAAAGCATAGCCCATCTGCCAGCATCGTTGCAAAATATCTCTGATACATGTTCAGATAACATGTCAATAGACCCAGTGGAACAGCAGTTTGTCTCATCTGTAGGACAGTTCACAAATCCCATTGGCCTGAAGCCCAACCACCAGTAAATTCTAGTTACTTGCCAATAAGGTTATTTCTTCAGAGAAATATTGCCCACAGAAACCATTACAGGTTGTTGAGGCGAATGGCTCTGAGAACAGAGAGGGGTGGGGGAACTGGATTCTTCTGAGTAGCCCAGGGGTGGTCACCTAGTCTAATAGCTACCAGGAAAGTTGTATTGGGGAAATGTCAAATGCAAGATATTTTTCATTCCTTTCCTTTTTTACCCATGTTGCAATTAGGGTCATCCTTTGACGTAAGAATTTCAGTATTCTAACCATTATCCTATCATGCAAATGTATAAATAACTACATTTCTATTTATGTTTGTAACTGTCAACATTTAAACTGCATATCAATTTTTATTGGAATATTCTATGTGTCGCTTTTCTAGTCACTTATGCCAATAATCAATCAAGTTTTCCTGCGTATTTGCAATAACCTTCATGATACTCTTATAATTAAACTTTCCTGACTTAACCATAGTAGATGAGAGATCGCCATGATGTAACTGACAGCCTGCATTTTGAGTGAGAGGACTTGTATTGAAATCCAAACTCTGCTGCATACTATCTATATAACCTTGCGCAAATCATTTCATCTCTGGACCTCCCTTCCTCTGTAAAATGCGTAGTGTGGATGAGGTAATCTATAAATTTCTTTCTCTAAGTCCTGTGCTCTTCCTGTGGTCTATAATATATAACCTTTCCATTTTAAACATGCAAAAATCTTAGCTGGCTTCAACCCAAAGTTAAAATGAGCTCTGTCAATACAGGGCAAATAGCGAAGTTTATATTGGCCAAAAACTCAGCATAAAAGTCTTTAGAAGATATGAGTAATAAAGGCAAGAATGCAAAGCAAGGTTGGCCCTGCTTGCTTCATGCACTCTTTTGTATTTGCTCCCAGCTTAATTTGCATGCCAAAGAAAGAGAATCTTGGTATTGAGGAGAATCTTGTGTCCCAAGCCTCCAATACAACTTCTTTGGGACTTGGGGGACACAATACCCAAATAATTTTTGGGATGCAGACACGATCAAGAGTCTAATAAAATTAAAATGAATTTTCGAAACCAAACTCAAATAGATATCTGTAATCAAAGTCCTTGAGTCTATGCCAAAAGAAAGGTGATCCAAACGATAGACTCGATCTTGGTTTGGGGCATTTTAATGGCTCTTGTTGGTTGCCTGGTTGAGTGTGATAACTCATGCAGTCCTTGGCTATGGACAAAAAGGAAGTTAACCTGTCTTTGTCAGGAAGAGGCTTTCTAACTATTATATTCCCAAAGAGCAGAAGGATAAATAATTGAAGTACAGGTCAATGATTGTGATACCAATGGAGATACTCAGGGAAGATGGCACAATGGAGAGCTTAGACATGATACACAACAATGATGCTCTGCCAGCAGAGAAAAGAAACCAGAAATGTTACATCTGGAAAAAGAAACAGCTCAATGACAGGGTTTTTTTCATTTTTGATTTTTTCAATTGGTTTTTAACATTCTTTTTTAAATTTTGAATCCCAAATTCTTTCCTTCCCTAAAGTCATTCCAATGACATTTTTAAAGGACTTTAACAGCCATTCAATGCTGAAGATGTGAATTTCCATAGCAACATGTTTGCCCAAGATGCATATGTTTCTGCATATATACCAGTCATGTATATGTCCTAGTCACATGTGTTCCTGGTATCTATTCCATCATGCATGTCCCCTGACCACATATATTCATCATGCGCATTTCTCTTCTTGTTTGATAGTAAGAGTAAACACTTCAATTGGAACTTGAATCCTGTGGGTTTCGGTGGGTACTTACCCACAGAATGCTTTGAACCTAGAATAGTTTGGGGGGCATTGTTAGAGAGGGGGTGTCCTAGGTACTTAGTGTACATTACTAAGAATGATATGATTTTGTAGCAGGCATCTTTTTTTAATTTCCATGTCAGACTTTTCATAGATTTTCTACTAGATTATACTCTATATTCCCAAGATTTAATGAAATAAAACTATGGTCACATAAAGATTTTAAGCAGATTTCCTAAAGAAACAATCACTTTTTTATTATCAATGAGCACTGGAAACTGTGGTGTTAATTATTCCCCTGGTATATCTTTTGTGTAACCTAGTGGTCCTTTCAATCTTAGTTTTCAGGTAAGTGACCGATTTTTCCATGAACACTCAGATTATTTGAAATAGTTTCAAAATCTGTGTCTTTTAGAGCATTTCATAATGTGTTTGGACAAAATTTTTGCCTGATCCTTTCTGATCTTGCAAATTTTCCATCCCAAGCTAGGGAAGTGTTTATTTTTCCTAAGGAGATTCCAGTTTCTCCCTATTCCTTTGTTTGGGTCTTCACTATTTTTAATCCTGTTTATTCTTTTCATCGTTGCTATTTCCATGTAGTAACGTACATTTTCCAACTTTTGTGTTTCTTTAGATATTGAGGTGAAGCTGGTTCTTTAAGGAGTTTGTATTGACAACCTTCTAATTAGAGGTATGGATCTTTGGGATATTGTCTCATTGTGTAGGGTCAGCATCCCTAAAATGGTTTTATGTGATCTGAAGCATTTTTAGATCCTTTTCATCCCCAGCCACTGCTGACCCTCCCTTTGTTCTATTCCTGTAGCATTCCAGGGCTAGCTCTCCATCTCCTGATTCAAGAGTGGTGGCCTCTTCATGTGCTGTCTGTTTAAATCCTGATTCTTCTCCAACATCATGTCTGATGGTATTATATTCAGTTTCATTTAGCAAGTTTCCTTTCCCAGAGGCTCTCATCCAATTCCCCCCATTTTGTTTACCTAAACTCATTGTCAGCTAAGGGTATATTGTGGTAAATCACTGGTAAACTTCTTGGTTAAGCATTATTTCTCCAGCTTTCTCATTCTGCCTCATTACTCATCAACTCTCAGCACTGAAGATGCTCAACATCACTTCAGACTCAGGAGGAAGAAAGGAATTTAGATTAGGTTAGGTTAACTTTGTTTTGTTTTCACATTTTGTGTTATAGTTAAAGACTCCATTTAAAAGAGTCAGAGAGTAGGTAAAGAATTCAGACTGAATTCCTTTTCTTCTCTGGATGGACTATAACTCATAGTTGAAGGCACTTATGGTATTCAAAGTGAAACTGTCTTGCACAGTCTCTTGAGTAGCTAATGTGTTCAATTCTATGCTCTAGCCAAACTGGACACTCTCTATCCTCCATATGTGCCCCCAATTTTGCCACCTCTGGATCTTTGCTCACAATTATTTCCTGTGACTAAGGTCTCCTTTTTTCTGCTTCTTTCCCACCTTTACATTCTTTCCTATCTTTCATATAGCTCAAGTGTTTTTTTTAATTCCATGAAAACTTCCTTGACCCCTGTAGTGATCAGTAACTTCACAGAGTACTTTGCACCTTTCCTACTTCTATAGTATTTTGTTTCTCCATTATCTTGTCCTCTGACTAGATTAGAAGCTCCATGAGGGCAGGGACTATATCTTAGTTAAGCTTTATCTTTCTCAGTGCCTAGCATAAGTCTTTCCATATGGTAGTCAATTAATGCTTGGTGAATTAAATTGAATAGAGTATATAATATAAAAATACAACATTACTTCATGCTACAAGCTATTGGGATAACTTTAGGGGCTGAGATAAGTCAATTGTGTAATCATCTAATGATGAAACTAAAGAAATTAGATAACAATTGGGTGATAGTCCATGGTTGGGTTACTCAAGCAACACATTTATGCCTTGCATGTATGCACCCTGAACCCATGTGTTCCTGGTGTCTGTTCTACCATGCATGTTCCCTGGTCATATACATTTGTTATGTTCATTTCTCTTCTGGTTTAATAGTAAAAGTAAATACTTCAGTTGGGGTTTACTTCCTGTGGGATGCCCAAGGAGGTCCTGTAATTTGGGGGGGCAGGGTGCTATAACTACAGTTATAAGATAGTTTAACACTCATTCATTAGTCATGTGTTAAGACCCTAGTATGTGTTAAAATATTGTGCCGGATACTTGGACAGATATAAAGATGGTAAAACAAGATAAGACATAACTTGCCTTCACAGAGTTTACAATCTAACAGCATTATACTATCATAAGTTATTCATTGATAGGTTCAGGTTTACTTTGCTCTCAAATCTCTTCTAGTTATCTTTCTGTGACTTTCCTCACCACAACAGAACTGCTTCACCACCTGAATTCTAATTTCCTTTCTTACCACTCTCTCAAACCAGCCTTTCTAAAATCACCAATCACCTCTTCACTGACAAATCTAGGGTCCTCTTCTCATTCTTTCCAATCTCTTTGCCCCATTTGATTCTGTTGGACAATGGGTCCTCAGCCTCACTCATCCCCTTCTTGAAACTCCCCTTCCTTACACTATATTATTTTGCTTCTCTGCCAATTATTTGTCTCCCTCCCCTGCTCTCTTCCCATGGCCCTAAGTCTACATAATTCTCAATATTCAGTTTTTATTTCTGTTTTCTTCTTTTTCTTTATATTTTTGTCCTTGGAGAACATCCTACTGCCACAGCTTCAATTGTTATGTCTCTACTGTGTTTTCCACATATATGTAATATATATACATCGTTACATATATTATACATCATATGTACATTACAATACAATAACATTACATGTATTACACATATATGTACAAACATGTACATGCAGCTAGATATAAACATTTTGTATATATACATAGCAGAGTGAAACACATATGCATACACATACATACATATATATATATATGTGTATACGTATATGTCTTCTGACTCTGTCTCTACTCCTTAGCATCAGTTTCACATTTTCGATTGCCTGCTGTACATGTCAGCATGAGTGTTCTCCTAACCACTCAAATTCAACATATCTAAAGCCAAACACTTAATTTTCACTATCCTACACCTAAACTGACTTCCCTTTCCCAATTTTCTACTTATGTCAATAACACTCTCATTTCCCCAATAACCCGGGCTCAAAACATCTATCCATTTTTTTACTCACCTCTCTCTCACCTTCCCCATATCCAATTGGTCACCAGGTCTTGTTGATTTTTTCTTGGCAATGTCTCTAGCATGTGACCTATTCCCACCATCATTACTTTGGATCAGACCCTCATCATCACACACCTAGATTATTGCAATAGCCTCTCAACTTCTTTCCCTGTTCCTAGTCTCTCCCCTCTTCAATCCAGCCTTCATACAGATGTCAGATTAGTGTTCATAAAGCACAGCTCTGATCAATAACAGCTCAGGCTCCTCCTCAAAAGCTTTCAGTGGCTCCCTATTGCTTACTTCTCAGCCTTAATCTAAACCCCTTGGCCTTAGTGCCCCACAGTATGACCCCAGTCTTGGTTTTCAACTTTAACTTCCACTCTCCCCTACACAAACTCTACACTCTAGCCAGGGTGCTCTCAAACAGACACTGGTCACATGTACAACATGTTGGGCACATTATGCTGCTAGGCTGGTTTTTGTTTGTGTGTGTATGCTGATTTTTGTCCGGACTTGTGATTTCATTGGTGTGGGGAATTCCCTGTGTGGGAACACCCTGCACAGATGCAGATCAGCCACTAGGCTGTCTAGGATACTGGTCATGGACCCAGGGTGTGTTAGAGGAAGAACTTAAACCCAGTTTTAAAGTTAGTCCTTTTCTCATTATAGTATGTTGCCCACTATTGTTATATAATAGGATCATGAGAGTTAGAGCTCATTTGATAAGTGAGGAATGGAACTCCAGAAAAGTATGTAGATTTACTTGTGGTCACACAGCTAGTTAGAAGATAGGAAAGTAGAAATTTGAACTCAGATCTTCCTGATTTCAAGATGTGTTCTCTATCCATAGTGCTGCAAGGCTTCTTAATGTATGTCTGATCTTCCAAACTAGATCATGATCTTTTTGAAGTGAAGAAGCATCTCCCATAGTTATACCCCAGTTATATAATAGGTAGGGAAAGGAAGGGAATAATCATTTATTAAACACCTACTGTTAGCTCATCACTGGGCTAAGTGCTTTACAAATATTGTCTCATTTGAGCCTCACAACAGCCCTGTGAGATAAGTGATGTTATTGTCCCTATTTTATAGTCAAGGAAGCTCAGGCACATGGAGGTTAAGTGACTTCACCAGGATCACATAGCTAGTTAGTGCTTGAGGTCAGATTTGAACTTCCTCACTTGAGTCTCAACTCTCTATCTACTGCACCATCAACAGTGGTCCATGCATTGTTGTTCAATGTATAAAATTAAAATTAATTCAGCCTAACAAGACTATTTTCAGGAAATGCTCATTTTCTAATTGGCTTGAGACTATATATACATATATATGTATGTATATATAATACACATAATGTATGTGTAATATTATCTATGTATGTACACCATACATACATATATAGCCATTTTCTAATTGGCATATATGTGTATGTATAAAATAGGCCCATTTTCTAATTATGTATGTGCACATACTTGTAAATGTATGAATATTTACATAGTACTTTGAGGCTTGTAAAGTTCTTTTCCTTCTGGTCCATGGTGGCACATACATGTAAGCCCTGATCTCAGGGAAGCTGAGGCTGATAGATTGCTTTAAGCTCAGGACTTCTGAGCTACCATAGGGCTAAAGCAGACAGAACGACTATACTAAACCTGGCACCACGGTAATGAGCCC
Source organism: Pseudocheirus occidentalis (assembly GCA_028646575.1). NCBI lineage: Eukaryota > Metazoa > Chordata > Mammalia > Diprotodontia > Pseudocheiridae > Pseudocheirus > Pseudocheirus occidentalis. The sequence goes on from CM053597.1 coordinate 69,022,476, forward strand.
CTGGGATTGAGGGGTCACTAGGCTGCTGTGGAAGGGTGTAAAAGGTTGAAACTTCGGTGCCAATTAGAAGCAAGATTAAGCTATTAGCAGCCACTGTACTTCTAGCCCAGGGGAGAAGATGAGGAGAAGATGAGGAGAAGATGAGGAGAAGATGAGGAGAAAATGAGGAGAGGAGAGGAGAGGAGAGGAGAGGAGAGGGGAGGGGAGGGGAGGGGAGGGGAGGGGAGGGGAGGAGAGGAGAGGAACAGGAGACTTCTTTCCTTATATCAACCCTATGAAGTAGGGGGTACAAGTATGATTGTCCCAGTTTTACAGGTAAGGGAACCAAGGCTATGAGAAGTTCAGTGAGTGGCTCCATCACACTGCTGGTCAATGTTAAGGCAACTTTCCCATCTCTGTCCCCTGATATCAATTCCATTACAACACAGGATCTTTTTTATCATTCTACAAATCCTTCCTTGAGTGTTTATCAAAACATTTGCTTTGAATAAAATAGTAGGTTGCTCTGTTACAGAAACAAAGCTTTAACTGAATTTAATCTTATATGTATTTGAAGCCTGGGTCCATCTATGCCCTGAAATTTTGCTTTCTATGCCCTCTGTGGCCCAAATCATATGAATGCGTCAGTTAAAGATGTAAATGAGATGCCTGCTACCCAAGAAATTATAGGTTATAGAACTTGAGACTGATTATGGGCCCAGAGTTCCTGTGAATTTGGTCCATGAAGTGTCTATACTAGATTACATAATAATCAGGAGACTTAAGAACCTGAATACATTATAGAATTTAATATTAATACAGCATAACCTAAAGCTGGTAACTACACTATCATGTTTTCACATGCCTTATACAGATTCATTTTTAATTTTATTTTTGGGAGCTGAGAAGTACATTATGGGGGGGAGAAGTATATTGCTCCCCAGGAACCAAGCAAATTCAATAGTTTAGAAACAATCATATGGTATCAGTGCGTGTGTGTGTGTGTGTGTGTGCGTTTGTGTACAAGGTTTAGTCCAGTTTGCATGTGACTTGCTTGGTAACAAAGGGACTTAGAGAATCTTTAATTTCATATTCCCAACTAGTTTGTCCTATTTGTTTGCTTTGAATTACTCATTTCAATAAGGTGAAAACTTGGGCTAATCCTCCATTCATTTGGTTGTCTGGGTGCGTGTGAAATGGATCATGTGGACAAAATAAACCACTGCCAGGCACGATATTTCATTGTCCCCTAAGCTTCTTCAAGGGGGCTCTTCACAGGTAACAAGAAGCCACTCCATCCACTTCACATGTTTTTGAAGATTTTTTTTTCAAATTCTGTATTACTCATGCAAGGGAGAATAGCCAAAAGCAAGCACCAAATGAAGGAAAGGCCAAATTCATTTTCCATACACACACACACACACACACACACAATTGCCATGGCAGTAATTTCAGAGATCTGAATTAAATAAATAACTTGTGATGTGGGAAAAGCTGAAAAGGACAGCAGTTTCCTGGTTTACACAGAACCATTATCTCTTGCAGACATTTTTCACGAAGATCAATTGATAAATCAAGACAAAAATGTTTTTCATTAATTGCTTTCAAACATTGTCCTGTTAAATACCCAATTAAAAGGTAATAGTGTGGTCCTGTGTTTGCCACTAATGACCATGTATTACATGGGGGTGGAGTGGGGATGGTTGGTAAAAGAGGTGGAGCTGAGACATGATGAGAAAGGAAGGAGGTAAATCAATGACCTCATCCAGGATTTTCTTTTATGAGCTGTATAAATTTTTTTTTAAAGATCAATAGAAAAGTTTTATCCTAGAAAAGGTGCCTGAGAGACCAAGGCACTAGAAATAAAGTCCTGACTACTGAGCTCCATTATTGGGGAAAAAAAGAGAAAAAGAATGCTTTGTAACATGCTAGAATCACCATGTTTATCTGCTCAGACTTCCTGATTCATGGACTCAATTAACATTTCTAAAGTTGCTTTAAATTTTACAAAGTTCTTTTTCCTCATAAAAGGCCCTTGAGAGTGGAAAAATGAAAGCATCATTTTCCCCATTTTTTTGGATGAGGAAACCAAGGGCTAAAAAGGGAAGTGATTTGTCCAAGGTCACCTAATAAGGAAAGAATTCTTTCACAGGATCTTTAAAAAATAATTTAGCATATTTTTTATCTGAAATTGACCATCCTGGAGATTAGTTTTGCTTATCATTTTGTTTCAAGAGAAGGTTATAGGATGGGAATAGATATCAGGAAATAACAAGTATAAAATATTTTTAAACTTTAAAGGAAATAGGAAGTAATTAACTAATAACATTTCCCTTTCTATAAAAAAGTATATAAAAGTAACTAATGAGAAATTGGTTATGTTGGGTTTTGCCAGCTTTAAGATCTTAGAAGAGTACCATAATCACATGATCACAAGAAGACTCCAACCCCATTGACTTATTTCTCCTTATTTCTAATAAAACAACACTAGAATGTTTGTTCCATGTTTGTATAATTAGGACTCAATTCTGAATAGGAATTTATGTCAACCTCTATCATCTGATTCCTTTTTTACTTAAGGCTGTTCACTTATTCAGTGAGTGACAGCAATGCCACATGCCAATCTTAGTGACCTCTAACACTAACTCCATATGTATATTGGGGAAAGATGGGAAGAATGTGAACAATTATCCAATGAATTAGGGAAGTCTTGGCTGTTAATTAAGATGGATAATTCATAATGGGTAATTTAGAAAAAATCAGTAAAGTCAAGTTTTTCCCCCCCTTGAATTATCTGGATTCTTGTAGTTATGTGTACTTGGCTTGAGAGACAGATGGATGATATGACTTAGTGGGCTAAGTCAGGTAAATTCATTGAGTCTCCAGTTATCTAATCATTAATTTTTAGTCCTTTTCTTCCTTCCTTTTCTCTCTTTCTTTCCTTTCTTGGTGGAGAGAATATGATCTTGGAGACAGGAAAGGAAGAATTGAAATCTTGCCTCTTGCCCTTATGTACTAGGAGGCTGACTGTAGGCACACATGACTCCGTGTTCCTGCTCAGGCTTCTCCAAAAGAAGGCACAACCATTACATAGTCAGTGGTACCACATAAAGGGCTGAGATTCCCTGTAGCTGAAATGGATGTGTGGGACATAAGAGAAGAGACAAAGGAAACGTCCCCTCAGGAATATTGAAATGGAAGAATCCTATGCCTAAACAACCCTCCCTGTTCCTTCCCCACCACCACCACCACCAATTTTATTACCACTGGCCACCATTGCTTTGAACCAAGTAAATTCTTTGACTGAGCATAAAGATGTCCTATACTTTGTAAAGTAGTCAGTATGATATCGACACTCTTATATGAAAGGAGAGGCTTGGGGCTTCAAAACATGGTTCAGTGCTCATTCTTTATTTAACAATCTGACAGTGTGTCCTGGGTATCCCCAACCATGACCTTCTCCCTCCCCCACTCCAGTCCATACCATCTCTGTTTTCTGCTCACTTGCAAATGGTTCTAGAAAATAACCAAGGCCATGACTCTACAGGGGGTAAAGAACAGTGATGACTTAATGTCCATGCTGGAGAAGAACAATCTGTAAATTCATGAATTATCCATAAGCTGTGTGTTTTTAAAGGCATAAATAGAGGATAATTTATGAGTAAATGGTTTCGCTGACAGAATGTACCTTGATTGGCCTCCCTTAATAAACATTAATAAATGCATCTGTTCATATTTAACAAGAATGTTTGTATTTTAAAGGAAGCCAGGCTTAGTTGACTTATGGCATTACAGAACAAGCACTGGGTCCAGAGCAAAAGAACTTTGGTCCAGCTGACTCTGACTCTTACTACTTGTCTGACCTTGGATAAATCATTGAACCCACCATAGGTTTCAGTTTCCTCTTCTAGAAAATGAAAGGGTTGGACTCGTTTTCTTCTAAGGTCCTTCCTGCTCTCTATCTATAGTCCCTTCCCCTACAGAACATGCTCAGTAGCCCTCTCTGGTTCTGGAAGCTTAGGTAACCAAGTCATACACATAGCTGAAAGGCTTGCACTGTGACATGATTTTTTAAAAAGTCTCCAAACTGGCTCCTGAGCACAGGAGTTGATCACTCAGGATGTACAAAAGGAATGAACATAGTCCTCTGCTATTCTCTTCCTTTCTAGCTACAAAGCTTGAACATTATTTCAAGCTGCATCATGAGAATTTGGCAGCAGAAGGGGTAAGTGGCCCTATTTCCTACCCACCCACCATGTGACTGTGAGCTCATGGCTAATAACTTACATGTCCTTCCTACCCATGATTTAGGTATAATCCAAGTAAAAACCCAAGCCTGGATTTAGGTTGCCTCCTGAGTAGATAACCAAAAGGCAACCTGGAGATGGACAGGTCCTTGCCTGGAGGTGACTTTTGGTACTCAAAAGGTCAGGAGGTTTGCAAGTGCAGTCAAAGCAGCATCTACTGGAGCAGTGGGTTTTAACAGTGGCAGGAATACTACTGATTGGGGGCTGACAAGAATGGCAGCTGAATTGAATTTCGGAGGAGATTCAGGTTTGGAGGAGAGTGACAGTGCAGGGCTTCAGTGAGATCAAAGGTGATTAATTACCATTTCTTCAAACTTTCTTATGAAATTTAAGCATGAGTGAACCAGAAGATTGTGAAAGTAGTTATAAATTAAGTTACCTAATTCTATGTTAAGTACATTCTATTAATATTAATATTATTTAATATTTTTCCATTTAATATTTATTTAACACTAAAATTTAATAATTAATATTAAAGCAATTAGAGAATGACTGTTCCCCACTCCTATCCCAAAACTCAACTCCATCCAAACCAAAACCCTTGTGTGCAGAACAGGAAATGTTATAGTACTCCCTGAAGTCCAAAACTAGTCTGTGGGCTGACATGTAACTTCTCAAAAAAATTAAAATTCTACAGACTCTTTCATGTAATGACCTCCATAATCAGGCAAAAAGATAAATCCACAAACTGGCATTTAGCTCCTTCTTTAATTTAATCATAAATTAAAGGCAAATTCACATATAACGTCTAGACAAAGAAAAACTGCCAATTGCAGAGGCAGTGTTCTGGACTAGCTATTTTTTAAAAAGTGGGCTCTAGTCTTAATTCTGCCAGTGATGATAAGTGTAAACTTGAGTAATACACTTTTCTTCTCTATCTCATTTCCTTCATCTGAAAAACAAGGAAGTTTGACTCTCAAGGGAATTAATGGACTTGTTTAAAAACACTTTATTATCTATTTCAACATAATCAGTTTCCTTTATAATCCTATGTATTTTATTTTATGCATTTAAAAACATTATTCTGAGGAGCTCTACCTAGGCTTCAGTGAACTTTCAAAGCATTCGACGACACAAAATATTAAAGAATCTTTGATTGATCTATAAGGTCACTTCTAGTTCTAATAGTGCATGGGCAATTTGAGCTCATATACAAGCTACTCCCCCCACTCCAAAAAAAACAACAAACCTCAGACCCTAAAATGGCCAGTTATGTGATTAAAGTATTATTTATCTCAAGTACTTTTGAACTATTTTTGCTTAAATCTATCATATACACCTTTGATGTTATATGGTCAGTTAAGAAGCAAAATGAAAATTCGACCCTGGAACCAACTATAAAGGAGAGTTCTAAAGAATAATGACCTCATTCAACAGTTCATAATTTCACCAAAGTACAATCTTGGGAGCTAGTTTCAGAAACAACTTACTCACTATAACCACCTTAGGGTCAAAGGATGCTAACATACTTCTTGGCTTCATCATGCCTCAATTAATGATCCTCCAGAGGAGAAAGTATAATTGGCCTGTTGGTCCTTCTAAGCCCTAAACACATCTTATTAGGTCTCCACCTCCACACTCACAAGTAGACCACCTTTCCCTGATATCTGGAAGTTGAATTTTCCCCATGAGTAATTTCAATTAGTTATGGCTCTATGGATATAGAAGACATAGGTATTTTGGAAGGAAGGAAGGAAGGAAGGAAGGAAGGAAGGAAGGAAGGAAGGAGGGAAGGAAGGAAGGAAGGGAGGAAGGGAGGGAGGGAGGAAGGGAGGGAGGGAGGAAGGGAGGGAGGGAGGAAGGGAGGAAGCAAGGAAGCAATTTTTTTTTTTGCTTTTTGGAGGGCAATTAGGGTTGATTGGCTTGCCCAAAGTCACACAGCTAGTTAGTCTGTCAAGTGTCTGAGGCTGGATTTGAACTCAGATCCTCCTGGCTCCAGGGCCAGTGCTCTACTCACTGCGCCACCTAGTTGCCCCTTGAAGAAAAATTTTTAAATGGACTTAGAGTAATGGGGTTGAATTTCTAATCTTGGATTTACCTCTTGCTACCACAATGGGATCTTTAAGGACCCCTTCAGTTGTAAAAATCCTGTGGTCACATTATTGTCTGGTGATTAACACTCCAACATCAAGTTCAAGTTCATATAATTATGAATTATATGAACATAATTATGAACACCATTGTATTTGTTCAGGTTGATAACCAAGTGAAGAATTTTATGGCTATAGCAATTATCAAATACCATAATACTAAGGCACATAGAGGTTATAACCTATGCTGGTGAAGAGACACTTAGACCAAAATAATTGGTGATTGAAGCAATTATGTAAGCAAGTTTTATTTTTTTTTTTTGCTCTTTGGAGGGCAGTTGGGGTTAAGTGACTTGCCCAAGGTCACATGGCTAGTTTGTGTGTGTGTTAAGTGTCTGAGGCCAAATTTGAACTCAGGTCCTCCTGACTACAGGGCCGGTGCTCTATTCACTGTGCCACCTAGCCGCCCTGTAAGCAAGTTTTATACTTGTGTCAAAACAAAAAATATACAACTAGAAGTCAGGAGACCTTGGCTCTCAACTCTATGACATTTTTCTGATCTGTGGTTATCTTCCATACTATAATTTCTCAGGGCTGCTGAATTTATCAATGGAAAAGGTCACAAAATCAACTTATTTCAATCAGTAAAAACCAAAGCAACATGACCTCACCTGGATTCTTCTTGGGGCTTAGCAATACTTATACTTTCCTTTTATAAACCCTGTTTCATTTCCCAGTCACTGCTTTATACCTTTTATTTTCTTACTCCCAATTTATATCCTCAGGGATAAACCTCAAACATATAGCAGATGATAGCCTCCTATTTCTCAAGAAAATATTGATACTAACCATCTCAGATGGTGCCCCTCTCAATTTTTCAAAATTCCGAGTTTCTTCACCCTTCTCTCCTCCTTCTTCTTGAGTAACAATAGAGGATATGTCCCTTCTTCTTTGTAAGACTAGTCATTATGTCCTTGTTCCCAGTGCTTCCTGATTCCTGCAGGATCTTGCTCCAGCATCCCAAACAGCCTATGAGACATTGCCATCAGGCTGTTCCATAGGCACCAGACTCAACATTTGTTTTTTCTCTTCATATCTTCTCTTCTTTCTGCTTCATTTTTTCTGTCTGTGGTACTACCATTCATTCAACTGGCCTCCCTTGGAGGTTTCTTTTGCCCTTCCCTCTCCTTTACCTCTTACATCCAGTGAGTTGCTGAGTCCCATTAATTCCATCTCCACAACATCTCACATCTGTGTTCTCTTTGCTGTCCCTACTGTCATCACCCTAGCAAAGGCTCTCATTACCTACCAACTGCCTGGATTATTACAAAAGCCAATTAATATAGCTTTCTATATTTACCCTTTTCTACTTCTACAACCGGGCTTTCATGCTTCTGCTATAATAATAATAATGCATTTTTCTATTCAGAATTCTTCAATAGGATCTCTATTGTCTACCAAATGAAATCCAAACTTCTGAGAAAGACAGACTGATATAGTTAATAGGGCACTGGGCTTGTAGTCAGCAAGTCACATACTTAAATCTTATATTAGACACTAATAAGCAATATTTTCTTGGGCAAATCACTTAAACTCAAGAGTGGAATTTGAGAGGGGATTCTTTAAAATGTCTCCAATATTATGCTCCCAAGGACTCCACTGATTAAATTGGGTGAATGTTTCCTCATAGATTGATGTTTGAGGCAAAGAGTATTAAGAAAGTGCAGAGCTCTAGCTCTGACTTGGGAAGCTTATTGTGATATCTTCCTGTTTCTGAATATTGGTGAATACTTCTTGCCTGCCTCTCTAGAATCATACAATTTCAGAATCAACAGGAATTTCAGAGTCTAGTTCGATTTGTACTTGGATAGGAATTTACTTTCCAGCATCCCTGATAAGTTATCATCTGAATTCCAAATGACTTCCAAAGATGGGGAATTCATTACTTCTTAAGGAATCCCATTCCATACTTAAGCATTTCTAATGCATCAAGTTCAGTTCAGTTAAATTCAATGCAAATCTAGCATACACTAATGTCCACTGTGTGCGAAATACTATGCAGGGTGCTTAGGAGACAAGGCTTTTGCTGTCTGAGAAAGAATGAAATATGATAGGAATATACACATACATAATAAATATAAACTAGGGTAGAATATGATGAGGGCAAGGGACTGTGAGGAATTTGAGGACAGAATCACTTTTGTGAGAGGAGAGAAGGTATAAATCTGGGTACCTAAAATGGTTAATCCATTGTTTCTACCTTTGTTCTCTAGAGTCAATCAAAACAATTCTAGATGCTCTTATCTGTACCTCAAATACTAAAGACATCAATGGTAACTTCCTTCCCATCCCCAGGCTTCCCTTCTCCAGGTAAATATACCCAATCCTTTCAACTCATCATTTCCTATTTCGCCTCTTCTCTTTTCCCACCCAGAGCTCCACATAGTGGGCTGATTCAGATTCAAAGTGATCAGGAGAGAGGAGGGGGCCACTGCAGCTCCTTTTTATCCTATATGAAACCTTGCATTAGATGGCAACACCCAGTGCTGGCTTCATGGAGCACATCTTTGAACAAACATGATGTGAACAGAAGAGTTCAGTGGGTGCTGATCCTACAGTAGCTGGGGCCAAGTCAAAAATTGTTGTTTATTCTGAGTGCTTTCCCCTCTCCCCTTTCAGTGTCTTCCCTTCCATTCCTGGGCTTTCCAAAAATATATTTGTGTCCCATTTCAGGGGATATTGTTCAATAAGTGACTTGTCAGGTTGAAAAGCAATCCCCACTAAGGTATATGTTTAAGGCAGCCTCACCTCTTCCCAGGCTAAGTATTAGCGAACAACTAGGTGAGGGTGGGAGGAAGAGGGGTGAAAATCAATTTTTCATTTTCTCCTAATGCATTCAAGGTCTATTATGATGCAAAGGACATGCTTTTGTTCCTATGAAGGATATGTCACAGTTAAAAGTTGAGAGACAGCACAATATATTAAATAGAGCTTTGGGCTTGGAGTCAGAAACATATGAGTTTGAATTCTGTCTCAGTTTACCTGCATGACCCATATTTTCTCTGAGTCTATTTCTTCAGCCTGAAAAAAGGAGTTAATTATAGTAGTTAATCACAGAGTTGTTGTGAAAGTCAAATAAAATAATGCATATAAAGCAATGTACAAACCTGAAAAGCTATATTAATTTGGATGATTATTACAAATACAAATAGAAATCATGTGGGGAGACAGATCTTCCTATTTATTTTATCTCTAACCTAGTGGTGTGTGTTATGGTTAAAACAGGCTAACTTGGGAGTCTTTGAAAGGGTAGTTCCTTCTCTGTCTTAGAATTCCAGCAGATATCACATATGTCCCACTATAGACTGAAATTTAACCAAAGTCATTAATTTGGTGAATGTTTTGTGAGCTTATTCTTGGCCTAACTCCCAACAATGGATTCCCATATAAATGTCTAATGATTTACCATTTGAAACTATAATGTATAAAAAACCATAAATCTTAAATCATTCATTATTCTATTCGAAAAGGATCATTTGTGTTCAGCTCTGAACAATATGATAACACAGCTCCAGAAGGCTCCTCCTAATGGAGACCAGGGAAGCTAGACCTTTGAGAATCTTATTTTCCTCAGATTGGGGATGAGGGAATGAGAAGAGGAGGGTTTTAGGTGAGGAAGCATTAGCATATCTTTAAACAGTGTAAATGTTGACAATGACAGTGGAATTTTCCACTCATGGCAACACAAGATAACCCAGTTACAAGAAACACTCTGATTTGGGGAGGGTCCCATTACCCAGATGTGTGTGATTTGTAACAATTTGTGGTAATAAATAATCCATGACAGTATAATAATCCAACATGATATCAGGACAATAATCCAATGGAATTACTTGGTTGGAGCCAAGCAGACTTTGGATCAATCCCAGTGTTAACTTTGGAGGAAGCCAAGAGCTAGATTTTCTTGATAGAAGTGGTTGTAGGGGTTTCTCTGAGAAGAATAATAGCATTTATATGGTACTTTAATGTTTGTAAAATTTCATATATATTATCTCATTCAATCTGCATAACAGTACCATGAGGTAAGTATTACAGGTGTTACCATCTTTTGGCAGATGAAAAAACTGATGCATAGACTCTGTAATCACAAAGCTAGTAAATATTGAATGGAGAATTTGAACCAACAGTTTCCTAATGGGGAATCCAGAAATGTATCTAGCTACTCTTAAGAAACTGAGAGAAAAATATAGATCAAAGCCTATGTAGTCATAATAAGAAAAGGAGATGTGTCTTGTTTTTTTTCTTTTTTGATAGCTTGGGTCCAGCATTGAGCTTTTTTTATCTGAAAGAAGGGTTGATAGAAGTCACAAGTTGAAAAATTGTAAATAAAATCCTATTTGTACTGAGGATAGACAAAGGCCATAGTAATAATCATAGTCATGAAATGTTTATCAACTAGCTCTTGGGGGAAGTTTATCAACTAGGGGGAAGAGGGAGGAACATAAAGAAGACACACTTTAAAGACCCATCTGCATTATTAAAATTTTCTTCATAATTTTCTTAAATTTAGACAATTAAAAAACCAAGTCCAGGTTATATAGTGTTTGATGATTTCTGGCATACAAATGCTCATACTAAAATTTTAGCTATCAGTTCTCCAAGTCAGGTCCAAAACACTGGTAGACAAAAGTCTAAAAGCCCTGGATCTAGTGTCAGAGAACCTGAGGCTCAAAACTTGGTTTAGCTATTTCCTGTCTGTATCATCTTGTATCAAGACAGCTAGGCAGCACCCTGGATAGAGTCCTAGGATCAAACTAAGGAAGACCTGAGTTCAAATTCAGCCTCAGACACTTATTAAGCTTTGTGACACTGGACACATCATTTAACTTCTGTCTGCCTCAATTTCCTCAACTGTAAAATGAAAATTATAATATAATCTACCTCTTAGGCTTGCTGTGAGGATCAAATGATATCATATTTGTAAAGTGATAATCACAGTGTCTAGCTCACAGTAGGTGCTTGATAAATGTTTGTTGTCTTCCCCACTTCACCTTGTTTTGAGGATCAAATGAGTTTGTAACCCTCAAAGCACTTCATACATTTTAGCTATTTTTGTGTACAGGGCTTTGCAAACTGTGAAATAATGTCAAAAGGTCAGCTATTATGATTATTACATGATTTCACTGTATCCAGCTAGTTTTACATCTAAGGACCTACTTTGGAACTCTCACGCTGCGGCTGAGCTGTCTTGACTGGTGGATTTGTAAATTCAAACTCAGATTGTCCACTATACCTTGTCAGCCCCACACCAGATCATATTTTACATCCTTTCCAAAACTCCATTGGTGTTAAGTAAACATCTGTGCTGGACTTTGAATCCCTTATGATTTCTTCCCTCTCCTTCACTTCCCACTTCTGGCTTAGGATAAAATAATCAAATCAACATTACCCTTTATCCTATAAGTCCTGCGGCATCCCTCTGACTCTCCTGATAGAAATTCCTTTGCTGAGTACCAGTCCACCCTCTGGTTTGTCTCTCCCATTAGAATGTAAGACCTTTGGAGATGAGTATCTGTACACCCATGGATTACCATACACTACACACTAAATAAATGACTAATTATCTTTTCTTTCATTTATTGTATGCAACACTCTTCCCAACTGCAGCTTGATGACTTTTTTCTGCAAACATACAAAAAATTGGATTCAAAACACATGTTTTTACCAAAAAAACCTTTCCTTGTCATTTCTAGGGACTTTACAGAAAGTGCTGGTGTAGTCTTCTTCTGGAATTGCTTCTGGTCAGAGTGTTTCTATTCTTCTAGCTAGCATTCCAGGAGCTACCAAGCTAGCAGCTTTTCTGAAGTCCTTGCTATGCCTAGAGGTAAAGCGAGTTTTCTTCTTTTTCCACATCTCATGGATTTAGGCATGTGCTAGATTCTTGAGGCCCTCATACTCTCAGCTCTTGGCCCCCAAATATCCCCACATCAAGATTCAAGCAAGTGTTCTTAACCTCAGATTTTGTGTCCCGGATACGTTTGGCTCTCTGGGAAAGCCTATATAGTCCTTCCTAGAATTATGCTTTTAAGGGCATAAAGCAATACAAAGTATCCTTTATAGGATTATGAAGGAAACAATTGGATTGAAATGAAGTTATTAATTTTTAAATAAATTTTTAAATGTTTTCTTGTTAACATCATTCATTTTCATGAGATTTTTTAATTACAAATTTTCTCCCCATCTTTCCCCTACCCCAACCCCAAAACAGCAATCCCGCTGTAAAGCCCTTCCCCTGATCTGCTCTCTACCTTTCTGGTAGGGCAGGGAGGGTCTCCCTACCCCAGCCC
>CM053597.1:69035638-69139111 GCA_028646575.1 Pseudocheirus occidentalis
GGTGTGGGAGTTCTGACTGTGTTGTCTTCCTCCCGTTCCATGCTTTGATCCTTTTTGTCCACAAAAAAGGATTCTAGAGTTTTATTGCTGTTCTTATTTTGCTTCCTTTTCCTCATGTTGGCCAATCAATTAATTGGTTGTTGTTTTTTTTAGCTTTGTAGAACTCTGCTTTCAGGTGGGAAAGCTCTGTTACAAATCGCTGGGGTTTTCCCAGCTGTCGGAGCTATTAGCAGGATGTTGCAGCCCTCCCAGCTTTGGCTTGCTGAGAGCATACCCCAGGACCACCACCCAAGACCATGATCTGGATCCAGGCTGCTCAACACAAGATCACTTGGCCCTGATCAATCATCTCAGCCTCCCTGCGGGGTCCACAGGCCAAGGGCTCTGAAGCAGCCCAATGGGGGCAGCCAGCAGTTACAGCAGTTCCTGCCCTTCCTTGCCCTGGGGGCAGATTGGCCAAACTGCTTTTCCTCCCCCAAATTTAGCTTCAAAGTTCCACTTTCACTGACCGTTTCTAATCCTGGATTGCTAGATGTTAAGATCCCTTTAGGTGCTGTAGATCTGCTCCCCAGGGTAGACTCACACTGGGGCTTGGGAGGCTGGGCTTCTCCCGATCACCCTGTGGCCTGTCCCCAGCTTCGGTTTCAGGCTGGGCTGGCCTCGGCTCCAGGCCTGCCAGATGAGCCCCTCCTGCTGAGCAGCCTTCAGCAAGAGATGTGTTTTCTGTATTTTTGTGAGTTTGAGAGCCTTAGAATTTGTTTAGGATCATATTTTATGGGTATTTAGGGTGGCTGTGTCAGAGCTGAGGAACTTTGCTACTTCTACACTGCCATCTTGGCTCTGCCCCCTATTGTTTTAAAAGCAAGTTCATGGACCCCAGGTTTAGAACAGGCTATTTCTCTGAATATGTACAACAATGGCCCACTTGAATAAAAAAGACATGCCATTTTCATCACACTGTCACAGCTATTCTCACTGTATCTACCCTTTACAATACTTTCTATCTTCTGTAAAGAGCAAGGCCAGTAAGTAGGTGATTGAATATCTATGTGGTGATATTTTAGGGAATATTGTTACTCCTTCTTTTGTTTCTCTTGAATTCTTGGGAACTTGATCTCTCCCCCATTTTTTTCCAGAAGAACTAGATTTGTCACTGTGATGTAGTGTAAAGAAGATTGAATTCGATAGAAGACCAGAGTTCAAATCCTAGTTTTGCCACTTAACTAGCTACATGATGTTGGGCACATTGTTGCTCATCTATAAAATGAGATGTTTGGACAAGATCATCTCTTGTGGTCCTTTCTAGCTCTAAATCCTGTGTTCCTATAACAGAGGGAATCCTTCAGACATTGAGTATACAGAGTGGACCCCAATAAATCATACATACATGGACTACTTACTGAAAACAGGGATGTGTATTTGTCAAATATAGAAGACTGAAATGCACATTTATTACTTTGAGGATCCATTCTGTGGAAATAGCCACATTGATGAAATCAAAGATACATTGAAGTATCAAATAATGATAACATGCCTTGTGCCTTTCGTTGTTAGCTTTTCAAAGTGGTTTTCCATCGAGGTTCTTATTTTACCATATCAACAAAGCAAAACCTTTAGCAGTATAAAATTGGAAACTTTACCCTTTTGCAAGGCTTTTTTTTTTAGTATTTTCATTATTGCTCTCCTGCTGCCATTTGGCAATTCTCTGGCACCAACAATTTCTGGATTCATTTTTGGGTCAATTCCATCCTTCATAATTAGAAACTCAGGCTCAGAAAGAAAAGGTAATGTAGAGAAAGGACTTACTCTGATTTTCTAGCCCTCACAATAGTGTGTCAGAAAATTGGGAAGGGGGTTTGGGAAGTATTAGACCAAAGACCGGAACAAAGATACCCCCACCTCTCCCCACCCCCATTCCCACAGATCCAGGGACAGTAGAAGGTGACCAACCATGCCCCAGGGAGGCAGATTAACAGAGCTCCAGAAAGAAAGGGTGTTGACCTCTTGATAATAGGATGCCAAGAGCAGAAGACTTTGATGGCAAAGTAATCAGATGCCTGAGAAGCTGCAGGTTTACTGTATACTTCCAATTGTCATCTGGCTTATAAATTTGGAATAGGCTGGAAGAAGAAGGTAAGATTTCATTACCATAGTGGAGGAGGAGACCAGGGTTACATGGGACATAGGGCCAGGAACAATGATAAGGTGACTGAGATGAATTCAGAGATGAATGATGATGGATTCTCCTCATATTGGGAGCAATCAGCATAATTTATTTCCAAATCAGCAGTGAAACAGAGAGGCATGCATGCCTGACGCGTGGGCCGGCTATGTGACAGAAATTGTTTTTTAAACAGTAGGCCCTTGAAAATATTATTCCCTCCCTGACATCCAGTATAATGCCCTTGATTATCTGTCAGGCCTGTAAAATCAGGAGTAGTTATTGAGGGTAAGTTAGCCAGTTGAAACTAGCTTTTTCTAAAGTGCTCTCAATTTTTTTTTTCACTGCAGAATTGTTCTTTGTTCTCTTTCTTAATCCCCTCTCCTGCCTCAGCTCCCTTGGAATTTTGCTGTCTCCTGCCCCTTTGGGACTCTGCACACCCTTTGCCTGTACCCACAGCCTAGCTGGCAAAGCATAACTTCTCCAACAACCTGATAATCTCAACAAATATTTCACCACTACCCAATGTACAAAAACGAGATTAAAGCAAGGTGGCTTCCATCAGAGGCATACTGTTTCCACTGCACCTTGCTGACATTACACATGTTGACAGAAATGGTTAAAGTGGGGACATCTCCTAGCCTTATATTCTCTTTGGTTCTGTTTTCATGTGAGAAGAAAAGCATTTAAGGTGAACAGGACAAAAAAAACCACTTTGATTAACATCTGCAATCTCTTAGACATGTTGATGATTTGAGGAACTTGCGATTAAGAAACTAAAAGAGATAGTTTTACTGACTGATCCTTCTCCCTTATACCCTACATTTAATCAGTAGTGATTTTACATCAATAATAACTATAGCACCTTGGGTACCTCCTTGTACCCTAAAAGGTACAAGATAGCACCCAAGATAGCTCAGGAGCCCCCACTAATATTTACTTTAGCCAGCCAAACAGAGGACCCACTAATTAAAAGCAAAAGATTTCAGATTATGAAAAAGATTTAGAAGCTGATTTAATTAAATTGCATGTCAAGTAAAGTGACAAGAGGTTCCCCCAACCCTGACCAACCCAAGCAGACATGGGCTGCACTCTTCCCAGCGCTGACTATAAGACAAGTAGGTAAGGGGGTATATGCAGAGAATGCAAGGGACTGGGGAAAACAGGGGGAGGGCCCACAGATAGGGAATGTGAGTAGGCAGGAAACATGAGTGAAGAGGGGACGCTCCAGGAAGCTGTGTGACTTGGGCAGATGCATGGAAGGCAGGTTTGACCAGGGCATGTATATTGCCAAGACAACTCACATCTCAGAGGCTGCAAGGCTGCTGCTTACTTCTCTCCTGAGTATTTCTTCCCAGTTCCCCAGGCTGAGGGGGTGGGGGGGGGTGTCAGCTTCATGTTATCATCTACTGGGCTTCAGGGACATCCACTGGCTCATAGCTCCCATTGGCTTGGGTAAATCCTCTGACAAGTGTAGGCTTGTCCATTATTATAATGTCATATTAGTATAGTACATAGTTTATTGTAATATTTTATTATAGATAATATACTATCATATGCTATGTGATATATAACATTATATTATTGAATGATATTATAATAAATATAGTATGATTTATTAATTATATAACATCTAATTAAATAATATATAATATATAATAAATAATGTAAAATATAACAAAATAAAAGATTTTTGTTGCTCAGTCATGTCCAATTCTCTGTGACCCCATTTGGCTTTTTCTTGGCAAAGATAGAGGAGTGGTTTGCCTTTTCCTTCTCCAAAATTAATAGATATAATATAAAAAATATATATAACCATACTAATAATTGCTGTTATTATATCACAGCTACTCCTATATTAAAGCAAATGAATAAATAATAAATAAATGGCAATCCATACATAAGCCTGGGTCACGTTCTCCCACTAATGTTCCCAGTTATCTGTGAGGTAGAATGGGCACACACTGACTAGAAATCGCATAAATAAGGGAAAACACATGTATGTGCTCGGGGTTACCTTAGCACTCCAAAACTGTGAACTTTGGTGCCTTCTTTCTGTTCCAAGGACAATACAAGAAATTCCTCGATAAATGTAGCTTCCTTTTGAGTAGGCCTTTCCACTGCTAAGCCAAACTGATCCAGACTTGTGCTGACTGACTAGCCCCTCACCAGATACATCTCAGTCTATGTGTTGAGTGATGTCTCTCATTCTCTCCTTTCCATCTGTTCTTCAGCTCAGTCATCCTCCTCCATTAATTCCAACTTTAGGCTTAGCTGATGAAGTTCTGAAGTTCATGCCTTTCCCTTCTCTCTTACTTCTTATATTGTGGGGCTTAGACTCTGCATCCTCTCTATAAACAACTAATATCTTAGCTTATAACTAATAAATGCATTCTCATCTCCTGTCTGTAACTAGATAAATTGTATCAGTCCCTAAACAACATAACAGTGCTAATGTATCTATTTTCCCAGTTTATCACACTCTGAAACAGGCTCGGTCTCCAGAAACTATTGAATTTCTTTTCTTTCCCTCATAATGTCTTGAGCAGCACTTTGTATATAATAGGTCCTTAGTAACTGTTGATTGAGGTGTTCTGACATTAGTCAAAAGATTTAAAAATCGTCATTGAAAAAAATGCATTTGCCTTTAAGGATGAATTTTAAATCCTACTAATCCCACCCCAACAGTCCTACAGATTGAGCCTCAGAATTATTCCTTGGTTGTTTTCCAAAGCAGGCACATGGCATGGAGGGGCATCCCATCTGGACTTTGGGTAGGTCTCCCATGGCAAATCATATAAATATTTCTGGATAGTAAGCACCCAAGAAAGCTGCTCACAGCAGCCCAGAATGATAGAATAACCAAGTGCTTAGTCTCAAAAAATGAAGGGCTTTGCTCTTGTAATTGCTTTTCATTTCATTGATGAGGAATACTATCCTTCTTTCCCCTGCCCCTGCCCCCATTTCTGAAGCCTGACTTTATTGATTTCAACTGATAGCTTATTCTCACCAGCTTGCCACAGTGGAATGTTGGACTTCTAGTTAAAGGTGAATTGGTTTAAATCTGGGAGGAAATCCATAGGGTTATCCAGTCCATCTCTTTCCTTTTACAAGATGAAAAAAAAACTAAGGAACTGACAGCCAGCTAAGATGGTCAGTGGAAGGATGCTGTTTCTGTAACTGGTTATAAGCAAGAACTTAGCCACTTAAAGATTATGTTTCTCTAACCATAGAAGACTTAAGTGACTTTCCCAAGGTCACATGGCAAAAGAAATGACTGAGGTAGGATTAGAACAGGAGCTTTCTGACTCCGAAACCAGTTCTCCTTTCAGTAAACCATGGACAAATCTAAAACTTGGACAAATCATTAAACCTTCCTGGGACTCAGTTTCCTCATTTTCAAATGAGAGGTTTGAACTAGGTGACCTCCAAGTTCTCTTCCAGCTCTAAATCTATGACCTTATGATCTCACTGTATTAAGAGAACTATGAAATTGAGTCTATGCCAGCCCAATTAAACTAAATCCCAAAGTTGAGAACAAGACAATCAGCTATAACCTGATTATTTGGTTTAAATGATGCAACAATAGGTCAGAAACTCCATCTCCCTCCAAACCTCAGTTACGATGCAGAGAGATGGATGTAAAACTGTTCCTTTCATTAGGTTGATTGACATAAGGCTTGTCAATAGGTCTACAGCTGTTAGCTTTGCCTGGGAATGAGGGCCAGAGGGTGGGTTCATACATTTCTTCCATTTTTTATAACTAGGACGAATTTTAAAGTAGAACTCTTATAGCAAACTTTTTATGCATTATATGGATTTAAGCCTATCCTTTACAGTGTCCCTATGTACTTTCATAATGTAGAAAACAAAATTCATTTTACAACACAAATGTTTTTATATATATATATATATGTAATTCTGGAATATATTTGGTCATGTAGCACATTACAGTGTCTGGCCTATGGGATGATTTCAAATCTTTTCTTCAATCTTTATAACCATCCTAATGTTATCAGTTCTGCACTCTCCAAATCTTACATTCCAGCTCTTCTAAGAATCTAATCAGAAAACATGACTGCAGATTAAGATGGTCAATGGAAGCGTGCTGTTTCAAGAACACAGTATAAGCAACGACTGAACCACTTAAAGAATCTGTTTCTCTGTCTCCATAAAAGATAAGGGAGCTCTAAGGATTTCTAAATGGGAGATCAACTGAGTTCTGAATTTGGAGTCAGGAAGACCTGGATTTGAATCTCATCTCAGACCATTACTAGTTGTATACCTCTGGGAAAGTTATGTAGCTCCTCTGTGTATCAGAGGAGTATAAAGTAAGAGAGACTGAATCTAATGATCTTTAAGATGCCTTCTACCAAAAATTTTTGTTTAATTTAAAATTAAAAAAAATTTTTAAAGATGCCTTCTACCTCTTAAAACTATAATCCTGTGATAGAATCATTTCTTAGGACAGACTGGTGCAGTAGAAGAGTCGAAAGACTCAGAATCAGAGGCACAGCCAGAGGGGGTAATTAGAAGAGCCCAGAATTTAGAAGCTGCTGAAATTAGGAATCATTGGCAGCATTTGTTGTATTCACACAGTGCAAAAACAGCAGAGATTAGTATCTGGTTAGCAAAAATGTTTGCTAAAATAGGAGGCAACCAGTTAGCAGGTTGGGATGAGCTTCTCCCCAACACTATTGTGCCAATGGACTCATTTTGATGCTCTTCTGTCTCTGTCTCCATCCTCTCTGATCTTCTACTTTATTGCCTTTGCCACTAACAAGCTATTATGACCTTAAGTAAGTTGATCTCTCTGTATCTCTGGCTCTTCGTTTGTCTAAAGGGATGACAATATCTATTATACTTAACACTATAGAGCTATGAGAATAAAGTAGTGTGTTGATGTCCTTTGAAAAGGATAGCATGCTGACACAAATATGTGACATGCCTTTTATGAGAAGTTTTATTTTCTCCTATACTTTGCTTGTTAATATTGCTGGCCAGGGCACCCCTGGTGCAGAGTGTACTCAGATCTCTCTCCCCTCACTGCAGCTACACATGTGGCTGGGAAGCAGCAGCTGAGTCACTATGAGGGAGAGGGAAAGGAAGTCATGGTTTTGTAAAAGGAAACTGCAGTGTATCTTTTTCCTTTAAGTAGAGAGGTAGGGAGTCCAGCTGGGTCTGTTGGCTTTGCTTAAATGTTTGTCTTTGTTAAAAGGAATGGTGGAGGTAGGTAAGAGGGAATTGGAATGAAGGGCTATTAAGATGAAGGAAGGAAGGAAGGAAGGAAGGAAGGAAGGAAGGAAGGAAGGAAGGAAGGAAGGAAGGAAGGAAGGAAGGAAGGAAGGAAGGAAGGGAGGGAGGGAGGGAGGGAGGGAGGAAGGAAGGAATGGAGGGAGGGAGGGAGGAAGAGAAATGAAGGAAAGAGAAGACAGAAAAAGTCAGGTAGACAGCTGGAGAAGGCTGGCAAGCAAGCAACTGTGGTCCATCTACATCTATATTACTGTGTGCCCCCTAACCTCACCTCAAGAAAGACATGACAGAGCTGGAGAAGGTCCAGAGAAGGATAATTAAATGGATTAAAGGAGGGGGAGGGGCTACCATGTGAGGACAGACCAAAAATACTGGGATGCTTCCATCTGTAAATGCCAAGATTTGAAGTGGGGATGTGATCAAAGCCCATGGTATAGTGAGTATGAACTCCTTCACCAAATCCTAAGAAACAAGAACCCCAAGGGACTTTGCCCTTTGAAGCTTTGGGAGAACTTAGTTTAGGAAAACTACAAGTAGGCAGAGCAGGTAATCAAGTGCTTTACATGCAGTTTCACTTAAAACAGTCTTCAGACATAGCTGTTATTATTATTGTTGTTATTATTATTATTATTATACCCATTTTTACATATGAGGAAAATAGCCTAAGAGAGAAAGGTTAAGTGACTTGCCATTGTTGGATAGATAGAAAGTTTCTGAGGCTGGACTTGAAATCAGGCACTCTTGAGCTATTGCCTATACCACAACGCCTCTGACACAGGGCAGCGAACATTATAGTCCTGAGAAATGCAGTCAACCTGAATTTTTGACAGTCAAGCTCCTAGGAATTCTTTTCCTCTGGATGGATAGATGTCTGCTCTCTAATATGATAAACCAAATCAAATAAAATCAGAGTGTCAAAATGAAAGAACTCTGAGTATGAGAAATAGAAACAACCAGCTTAGCTCCCTGTCCCTCATCATCAGACTAGACCCCAACATGGAAGAATGGTCAAATCTCTTCATCCACTGTCTCCCCTTCCCAATGACTAAATGATATTCATGACCAAGTCCCTTTATTTCCATCCACCCCCAGTGCCATTTCATCATTGACCCTCTTTATTAAGCAAGGTTCACATGACACAAAGATTTCCTGGGAACTTAATTCATAATGTGTCATTATGAGCTGCCTACCTCCCAATACACACACACACACACACACACACACACACACACATGTTTATTCCTTCTCCTCTATGATTAGTAGTAAGTTTGTTTTCCAGACAAGCAGGAAGAGAGGAGAGATCTCCAGAACCTACCTTGATGGGACTCCAAACTCTACCACTAGTTCTTTTGTTTCCTCCTGGATCTGAGAAAGTACACTGTAGGCCTAAATGAAATTCTGGTGATCTCCTATAAGTCTACATAACAAGCATTTGGTGTGTCTGGCTGGCGAGTGGCCTCTTCTTACAGTGAGTTAAACAAGCAACTGCTCAGGACAGTCAGACAAGCACTACATTGTCCCACTGGGTCCATACACTTATTTTCTCATGCTACTCCAGGCCCTTAGAATCTGCTTCTAGCACACTGAAAATGCTAGCTGGCAGTCTTGGCAAGGATAGAAGACAGCAGGAGCTGTTCCTCTCTGGGGGTGGAAGGCTGGCCATGGTAGTTGGGTTTTGCTTTGTCAGTCTTAAGTGAGGGCCAGCCGGGTCCAGAAGTGGCTTCTGCTCCTCTTAGTCCTGGTCCTTCTGGTCACTGCTGCAGCAGCACCCCCTGGACATGGCCAACTCTGGGCACTCAGGCAGAGGGGGATAATGTTAAACAGGGACCCTATTCAGCTCCACGACCCTGGAGCAGGGCCCATTCCCTTTGGCCACCTCTGCTAATACTACCACAGCCACAACTGGACTCAGGCTGATCCATTTCCCTCATAGGATTTATAGCTAGAGAGGCCTTTAGAATACAGCTAATCCAAACCCTTTCTTTCACAGATGAGGCATTTGCAGCAAAGGGAGTTAATGTTATTTCTATTATACTCCATTGTCTTTTGATAGTTTTAAAGCTGAACCAGTCAAGTGACTAGAGAAATCAGATATTACAGCAGTTTAGAAAAAAAAAGTCACTGCACAAAAGGTTGATTCAGTGGTCTTTGCAAAGGAATATGAGGGTGGCAGAACATATTGGTCATAACAATGCAGAGAGATTATGGTTCATCATCCCCAGAGTTGTCCTCATGACTTTTAATTTCATTTTTAAAAATTTTAGTCATAATTGCATCATTTGATGTAGTCCAGGAGTGCCTAGCTTAGAACATTGTCTGGCATTGCTTATAGACCCAGGTGTTTCATTTTGTGTTAATCAACGAAAGACAATCTTAATAATACTAGTCAGCATTTATGCGGTGCTTTATATACAATCTCCTTTGCACTACACAACAACTCTATGAAATCAGCTTTGTCCATTTTATAGATGAGGAAACTGAGGCTCAGAGAGATTATGACTTGCCCAAGGTCACATAGTTTGTAAATATCAGGGTCGGTTTTCATAGGCTCATAGATTTAGGGCTGGAAGCGATGTTAAAATCCAGTCTAATGTCTTCCTTTCATAGATGGAGAAACACAGATGAAAAGACTTACCCAAAGATGCAAAGGTTATATGACTGAGACAGCATTTTAACCTGTACCACACTGCCTCTCAACTTCCCATTGCCAAAGCCAACACTCTTTCCCCTACACTAGTTTTTTCAGTCTCAGAATTTCTTTATGCTTTTAAAAATTATTAAGGACCCTCCAGCAAGAGCTGTTGTTTATATGGAATATGAGTGTGTGTACATATATAAATGTGTGTAAACACATATGTATGTATATATTTATATACATTTATCATATTAGAAATTTAAATCTTAGTATTATCACAAAAATCGTTTTAACCTTGAGGGCTTCATGAAAAGATCTAGGATGCTCCCAGAAGTCTCAGACCCCAGACTTTGAGAGGTGCTGCACCACACCATGTTGTCTCTCTAGATACTTAGAGCTTGAGGGGAGATATTCTATGAATACTGGAATTCATAAAGTAAAATAGACTTTTTTCTTTTGCAACTAAACGTGAAAGAATCCACAAAGGTAACCTGGGAACAGCTTTCCTATTCAGCCTCTCAATATGTGTTTTGAGGTCAAACTGCTGGGGGTTTTTTAAAAAATTGTTTCCGTTTTTGAGTTAGTCCTTGAGCATTATTCAATTTACTGTTAATAAAAGATTATCAAAAGAGAATCTGCAGCTGAGTCTGGTCCTGAGTGGGGATTTAACTACTCTCTTTCTGAATGAGATCTATACAAAAGCTGCACCCTTAGGTACATGTGTACATATAGACAAACATAAATACATATGGACATGGGTTTTGTTCAGCCTGGTGCTATCATCTAGCTTTTTTAAAAAGCACCTGCATGAAAGAAAAAGCTCAGAGAATGGGTCAATAGCAATTGAAAATAGTGTTGGCACAGGTGCTGGGGCAGCATCTTTGATCTTGGGGACCCTTTTTAAAAGTGTCAGGAAGAATGTATGTATTTAAGTCAAAGGGAAGGAACCCACAACTATTATTTTCCAAAATAAGAGAGGTTTATGTGTAGGGGTATATGTGTGTACCTGTGCATGTGCATGCATGTGTGTGTGCGTGTGCCTATGTGTGTGTGTGTGTGTACAATGCCAACTTTGCACATGCTACTTCACAAACTAACAATACAGAGGACAAAACCTTTTTGTATTTTTAATTCAATTTATTTTAGATTAACAAAAATTAGTTCTCAATTCCTCTTACCTACACACCCTCCTTTTTTACTGGAAAAAAAAAAGAGAAACAAAGGCTTTATAACAAAGACACATGGTCAAGCTAAAAAACAATCCCATATTGGCCATGTCCATAAACTACATCTCATTCTGCAATTTCAGCCCATCACTTCTATCAAGAGGTTGGTAGTAGGCTTCATCATGGGTCCTCTAGAAGTGGTAGGTCATTGCACTGATGGGAGTTAATAAGTCTTTCAAAGTTTGCCTTTCCAATATTGTCATTATTGTATAAATTGTTCTCCTTCTCTTCTCTCCCCTATTTCACTGCTTTCCAATCAGTCCATACAAGTCTTTCCAGGTTTCATTGAAACAACCCCTTCATCATTTCTTAGGGCACAAGAATATTTCAATACACTTATGGTCCATAATGTATTCAGCCATTCCACAGTGGATGGACACCTGTTTAGGTGGGCTATGTTTGTATTGATCAAAAGAACGACTGCCCCATATAACTGCCACCACTGTCATCGTCACAACAACACAAGTTGGGATATGCTGGAGGAAGCTCATACTGGCTCAAGGGAAACAATTTTAAGTGTGAGCATTTATACCTCTGATATCAACAAACCACAAATCAGGGTTTGATATATTGTTTGGCTGATTCTCTAGATTTAAGAAAATGATGGAGAAAATATTAATAACACAGATTAAATTTTAAAATGTATCTTGCTTCAGGGAGTTGGTTGTTAAACATTTACTGGTACAAGGAAGCTGGTACAAGCAAGAAAGAATCATCATCACTTTTTCTGAGTTATCCTAAAATTTCCTGTCTCCCCCTACCAATTACCAATTGACCTTGTGGTGCCTTTGCTATTTTCCTATTCTATTATAGCTTCATTGGACCATGTCCATAAAACTCTAAGGCTTTCCAAAGATAATTTGAAGAAAAAATTGATGTATTGTTATATAACAAAATGTTCACAGCAACACTTCTGCATAGAAAAAAAAAACACACCAAAAATTGGAAACAAAGCAGATGGTCATTGACTGGGGAAAGGCTAAACAAATTGAATATAAATATAACAATCAAACTATGAAGAAATTTAAAATACGGGAAATTGAGAGAAGTGTGGAAAGACATATGAATTGATACAGAGGAAAGTAAGTGGAAGGGGAGAAAGCATATATAATTAAAACAAAGCTAGACTGAATTCTATTTAATTATACTGATCAAGAAGCTTGACCCTGGAGAAAGACTAATAATGAACCTTCATTCCTTGTTTTCGAAGGGGAGAGATTATGGGTGTAGGATGCTGCATTCACTGTTAGACTTGATTGATTATGTTGGTTAAGTTTACCAAACTGTGCTCGCGTTCTGTCTCTCTCTGTCTCTGTCTCTGTCTGTCTCTCTGTCTCTCTGTCTCTCTGTCTCTCTGTCTCTCTCTCTCTGTGTCTCTCTCTCTCCCTTTTCCTCCCTCCCTCTAGTCCCCCCTTTTTGGTACAGTAAATGGCTTTCTTCATAGGAAATAAGGGAAGGGTGATGTAAACACAAAAGAGAGCTTTGGTATTTATAACTATACAACCAAAGTTAAGTTTCATCCTTAACCAAAGCCACCAATTCCCATGATTTCCTTCCTTAAAGTAGAGCATTGAGTTAACATGCAGATAACTAAATGGGCTAGACCAGGGGTCAGCAAACTACAGCTTTAGTTTGTGGTTCATACAAAAACAGGGGTGAGTTGCATTTGCCCATCCATGGGGTAAATTACTGTTCTATCTTCTAGCTTTGGTTTGTTCCTGAAATGGGATCTGGTTGATGCTGATTGTACTGGATGACAATGAAAAGACAAACACCCTGAGACCTCACATGGAATGCTCAGGAAATGACAGCAACTGACCTTGTGTTCACTATTGACATCTATGAATATAATGAAGCACATAATAGTTAGAGGTAAAAAAGGATCTTAGGGATCTTTTAGTCAATCTCCTCCATTTTACTGATGATGAAACTGACACCCAGTTGGCTGAAGCAAATGACCCAGAGTCACACTGGTAATATGTAACAGAGCCAATGTTTGGACCCAGTCTGCCTGATTCCAGATCCAACTCTCCATTTTAGGTGAGCAGTGCTTTACCCTCAAATGAGCAGATAGAATAAGATCTAAACTTTTTTTTAAGTTTTCCTTAGAAGAGGTGGTTATGCTTAAGGCTCATGATTCAATCCATAACGTATCTGTTATCAGGGTAAGAACAACTATAGTGTTAGTCATCTTCTCTGAGAAGGACATAGTAAAAAAAGAAAATCCTCCTGTACTTCCAGCTCACTCTGCCTGAGCTCCCACAATCCCTCAAACTCACAAGGTTGCCTCCAATGCTAGAAATGTCTGTCTCAGAATTGCTGTTCAGTCACCTATGATCAGAGAAACAGACACAAAGCAGAAGTCAGAGTTTTTAGAGTCTGACTCATGCTCACGTAGACAAGTAAACGCTCTAGCTATCATGTTTACCATAATGTGAGGGTGGAAGTACTTCCAAAGGGAATCCAAGAGAGACTCTCTGAGAGTCTATGCATTCAGTCCTACGCATTCAGCAGATAGGAGAAGAGAAAGAGAAGACACATGGAAGTTGCTTCTCCTTTTAAACTCTACTGGGTGGTCAGTTCTTCCTGACTTATTGTCCATTTCTCTTTTTAAGTCTCCCTCTTTCCTCTGCTTCTGTGCCAGTGACCAACAGTTTTCTGGGTCAAGGGCTCATTGGAAGTGGTCAAGTGAGCCCAACTCAGCTCCACACATGTTCCAGCTAGAGCACATGATGGGGACAGGTTCTCTGATTACCCATTAGGAATACTCCTTGTCTTCATAGAACTTGCAATCTAACAGGAAGCAAGCTAAGATGTGCACAAATGTCTTTAGTAAAAATTAGAAACTGACCAAGTTCATGGAGGAAGGTATCACTTCCAATTAGAGAGTTCACGTGAATATTCACAGAGGTCAGATTAAAGTTGGACCTTTGCAAGAGGGAAAGAATTTCAATAGGAGGAGAAAAGATTTCAAAGGATGGGAAGGTGGATGTAGCCATTGTAGGTATGAAGGAAAGGATAAACAAAGGCATGGAAATGGGAGATAAAGGGGTAGGAATGGATGATGATGAGTAGTCTATTTTTTGTTGAAATACAGAGCATGTGAAAGAGAACCAGATTGTGGAAGCTAGCAAATATTAGACTGAGAAGCATGAACTTTATTTGGTAGACAATGGGGAGCTTCTGAAGATTTGGAAGAAAGGAGTTATTTGAGGAGAATATTTTTTAAAAAGATTATTTTGGGGCAGCTAGGTGTTGCAGTGAATAAAGCACCAGTCCTGAAATCAGGAGGACCTGAGTTTAAATCTGGCCTCAGACACTTTACACTTAACTAGCTGTGTGACTTTGGGCAGGTCACTTAACCCCAATTGCATTGTCTTCTCCCCTCAAAAAAAAAAAGATTATTTAGGCAGGGTATTTTGCCTACTTCTTGCCTTTGCCTAGACCTGATCCTATAGATGCTATATGAAAAAAAAATTGTGATCCTGTATGTGATTCTTTAATATCATCTCTATATTAAGCCGTGCTTTTAGTAACAGTAACCTAAATTCAAAAGTCAATGATATTCTAGGCCTTGGTCAAAGTTTACAATCTCCATTGAAATAGATGATTTGGTCTAATCACGGGCCAACTCCACTGGTAAAAATTACATCGTTTTTATCAAAGACACACCTGTGAACTGAAACTGTTTCCTTAGGATACATTATACTTCACACAGACTGAGGTCCAGCCAAGCAGCCTTCTTGTTCTTCTCACACACAACATTCCATCTCCCACCTTTGTGCAGCCTGTCCTCCATTCTTGGAACATACTCCGTTCTCACCAGCACTTAGTTTTCTTCCAAGCTAAGCTCAAGTACTAACTTCTCCTTGAGGCCTTGTTGAGTATTTCCAATTGCTAGTGTCCTCCACCTCTCAATTATTATGAATTTTATTGAAAATTATTTTAAATATTGTTTGAACGTGTGTGTGTGTGTGTGTGTGTGTGTGTGTGTGTATGGTTTCTGGTTAAACTTTAAGTCCCTTGAGGTCAGGAACTGATTCATTTTTGTCTTTTTGTTCTTTTCCTTCATTTTGAGTGTAGCACCTGGTATACAGTAGGTTCTTAACAAATGTTACTAGTTGGTTGACTTATTTCCATATCATCTAAATGTTTTGCCTATACAACCATGCTTAGCATCAAAATCTTTCCAGTTGTAAGTTTCAGTCAAATCAGTCAGCTTCCATCTTTTGACAACCACATTCCAGCTTCCATGATAGCCAATATTGGATTAGAGATTTTGGACAGAACACTGCCATTTCCCTTCTCCCACACTGATTCCTTTCTACCTTTGGCCTTCCTTACATCTCTTGTGGTGCTCAGCTTCCCCAGCCCAACAGCCAATCTGTCATGCAGTATCCTGAAGTCCAGGGCTAGGGTCCACTGTGCTACCTTTCTCATGCAGGCAAAAAATTCTACCTCACTCAGTAGTACCCCAATCCCTTGCACTTTTGTAAGAGAAAGACCCTTGTGATGGCCCACAAATCCTGCAACCTAGGCAGCTACCTATG
Source organism: Pseudocheirus occidentalis (assembly GCA_028646575.1). NCBI lineage: Eukaryota > Metazoa > Chordata > Mammalia > Diprotodontia > Pseudocheiridae > Pseudocheirus > Pseudocheirus occidentalis. The sequence goes on from CM053597.1 coordinate 69,051,464, forward strand.
CCATCTATGTCTAAAGCTGACCTTGACCATAGTAGCCAGACTAGCTGGACTATGGCCTAACTGAGAAAGTATGTCTAGATACCGCTCAGAATTCCATGGAATAGTCTCTAATAACTGCTTTTGCAAGGGCAGGAATATACCAAATCTCCCTGCCTTCTGAGAAACCCACTGAATATTGAGCCTTCCAGCCAAGGTATCTTTCTGGAGGCTCACCTATCCTGACTTCATTCCACTGCAGAACTAATCCCTCATGGTCAGAAAGGGGGAGGGGAGGGGAGAGCTTTTACAAGGCCAAATTTCCCCCTAAACCAAAGTGGCTAAAAGCTACCATGGCTGAACACATTCTCTGAGGTGTCTTGTGAAAACATTCAGAAGCTTAGCAGGGTACTTAGTTTTTAAAAAGGTTTGTCTCCCCAGCCTATGTCTGCAATAAAAAGGGGGGTGGGGGTGGGAGCCTTCAGCATCTCAGGATTACACAAGCAACAATGAAAGGCAAAGCCTAAAAGCTGACCCTTCCTTCTCTCTTTAGAGCCCTGAGCTCCTGCCTGCTCAGGAACCCATTTTAGACTTAGGTGCCAATTTTTACATAAGCCCTAAGCCTCCCATAAGCAAACAAAGGCTAAAGAAAAATTCAGAAAAGGCCTCCCAGAACCGGTGGCAAACACAAAGAGGGAGGGCTATCTGGTGAGAGGGGGTCTGGGAAATGGAACCATCGTGTTCCTTGTCTGCATGACTCCTCTGTTCCTTTCAGACAGAAGAGAGAAATATGAAGCTTGCTTTCCCTCCCAATCCCTTAGGTCAGCTTGGGAAAGATGGCCCTTAGAAGACCTCTCTTTTGGCATATTCATGCTAGAAGCTTGACATGAAAGTCCTCTTTAATGTCTTAAATGAGAAAAGCAAATTGAAGAAATAACTCGATGCTTTGATGGGTGGTTGGGGAGCTGGAGGGAGGTGTCAGTTTGGGGCTTTTGACAGCTCCCCTACAGTACAGCAAATACAAAATGAAACCTTGTGTAGTCAGGTGGCTTCCTCAAACAGGAGACTTGTGGTTCATTGCATGTGCCGTTGGAGGGAAGATTGAAATGCCAAGGAAAGATCTTCCCTCTAAAAAATAAAGCAATTCTCTGGCATACTAGGTAAGGCAATTGTTTAAGGTCTGAATGGTTAGCAGGCTTCCCGTATTAACTCCTTGTTTCTCCTTGTAATTTGCCCAGGAAAAGAGGGGAAATGTTTTCCATTTTTGGTGGGATTTAATGTTTTCTTTCTGACATCTTTTTCAGTAATTTTCTGTGCTAGAAAGACGGGTAATAAGGTCACTGATCTGGAGCTAAAAGGGACTTTAGTCCAGAGTTCTCATTTTACAAATGAGGATACTGAGGCACAAAGTTGACAAAAGACTTGCCCACAAGCACAAAGAAAGTAACAAAGCAAAAAAACAGGTTAAGTGTCAGAGCCTAGATCTGAGCCCACATCCACATCCAGGGTGTGCTGCTCTTGGAGCCCACAAGACCCAGTCTCAAGTTCTGCCTATGACACTTACTAGCTGTAGGCCCTAGGCAATAGTGACAATAACTAACATTTTTGTGGTACTTACTAATGCCATAGTACTAAGTGCTTTACAATTACTATATGATCATTAAAACGACTCTGAGAGGTAAGCAATGTTATTATCCTTATTTTAAGGCTGAGGACACGGAAGCCAACAGAGGTTATGTGACTTACTCAGGGTCATATATGTAGCTCCTAAGTGTCTGAGTTCAGATTTAAACTCAAGTCTTCCTGATTCTAGGTCCAGCACTCTGGGCACTAGGGTACCACCACTTAGTTTCCTCATCTAAAAAATGAAGAGGCTATACTGGATGGCCTTTGTGGTCCATTTCAGCTCTAGGTCTGTGGTCTATGATCTTGACTCCAAAATTGACAATCTTTGGACTAAACCACACTGCCTCTAAAATATTCCAGAAGAAATATTCCCAAGAGGTAGGCTCCAACTTCCATGTTCTGATTTCTGCACCAAACACATACACACACACACACACACACACACACACACACTCTTTTAATTCCACAAGCATTTATTAAGCACCTAATCTGTACAAAGGCATCATGCTGGGCACTAGGGATATAAAATTAAAAATGTCCCCTGACCTCAAAGCTTATATTCTACCTAGGGATACAACATATGGCTAGGTGAATACAAGGTGATATGAAGAGAGAAAGGACACCTCTAGACAGGGGTATTAGGACAGGGTTCTCATAAGACACAGCACTTACACCATGAAGAAAACTCAGCAATGGAGATGAGGAGAGTGTACATTCCAAGCATGAGAGGCAGCAGAAGCAAGAGATGGAGTGTTAAGTTCTGGGATCAATCAGTAGTCCAGCAGTTTGAGTAAATTCAAGAATACAAGAAGGGTAGTAATATGAAATAATCTGGAAAGGTCCGCTGGAGGTAGGGTGTGAAGGGCTTTGGAGGCCAAGCAGAAGAGATTGCATTTCATCTGAGGGATGAATGTTCCAAAAGACAGTACCAACATGGTGCTCATCAGAGACCATCTTACAATAATGATCTACAATCCATAAAGACAGTTTCCTATGGAGAAATTTTCAATCATTTCATTGCTACTCATTATTCCTCCCCAATAAGAGAGGGGGACACAATATAACCCTAGGAATCCTAAAATATTTTGATGCCCTAAGTAAAAGAGGCTTTTTAAAGTAAAACTAAAGAGTCTCTGGCCCCACATCTTATTCTGACTCTATTTGAAGGGGCACAAGAAAGACTAAAAGGGAAAGTTTAGTATGCTACAGAAAAGTGCATTTATGGGATGTTTTTCAAAATGCTTATCTATCCTGTGGTCATGCTGAAAATTGCCCTAGTAAATCCAAGATTAATTGCCATTCACATTTGATAGATGAGGAAACTAAGGGATAGTGAATTAGCAGGAGTTGCCAAAGCTAGATTAGCGGCAGAACTCACATTAAAAGTCAGGTATCCTTGATCCCATCCAAATAAATTTTTTTTAAATTTAAAGATACATACATACACACACACACACACACACACACACACAAAATAAAGTATCCTCTCCCTATTCTTTCTCCCTCCCTAAATATCTGACAACCCATTCACAGGGTAGCAATCATTGTTAAGGATTAAATGGAGACCAGCCCAATGTCCCCAAAGAAATCAAAGACAAAAAGGACCCAGATGAGCTGGTAACTAAAGTGGTACCCATTAACTGGAGAATGGCTGGATGAATTATGGTATCTGAATGTAATGGAAAGTTACTATGCCCTAATACATTTTTTAAAAGGATAGTTTCAAGGAAACCTGGGAAGACTTGTGTGAACTGATGCAAAGCTAGATGAGCAGGAGAACAATTTGTACTAAACAACACTGTAGCAATAGTGCATCAGGTGTTAGGTCTGGAGCCAGAAAAATCAGAATTCAATCCATACTAGCTGTGTGTGTGACCCTGGGAAAAATTGCTTAACTTGTTTCAGTTTCCTCACCTACAAAATTGAGCTAATAGTAACACCTACCTCCCAGGAGTGCTGTGAAGATAGAATGAGATAATATTTGAATAGAACTTTTTTCAAACCTTAAAATACCATGTAAATGTTTGCTTATTATTATTGTTATTGTTGTTGTTATAACAAGTTTGAAAGACTTAAAAACCTGATCAGTGTAATTACCAACTATGTTTCCAGAGAAACCATGGTGAAATATGTTACCCACCTCTTAACAGGGAAGCAATATACTTAAGACGCTGAATGAAATATATTTTTGGATATGGTAATGTGGCAATTTGTTTTGCTAGACTATGCATATTTTTAGAAGGGTTATTTTTCTTTTCAATAGTAGGGGAGGTGGGAGGGAGAGAAAATAAATGCTTATGAATTGACAAAATTAAAATTTTAAAGTTTTTTAAAGGAGGCCAGCAAAGGCAGACTTGGGACAAGTAGCCAAAAATAATCATCCAACAAAGCTAGAAAATTCTCCTGAATACTAAAATGGTATCTTTTGAAAGTAAAGCATTATTTTGTGGCATTTAAAATATTTTAAAATTAAATTTCCTCCACCCCAAATATGGCCCTCTCTAGGGCTTTATCAGAGCATGGAAATGACAGCATTCTCAGAGATGGAAAGCAGATTTTAACAGTTCTAGAAGCTAGAGAGGCTGGGGAAATTCAAGAATATGCCTGGAAAGGGGTTATTAATCTTTCATCCAAGGACCAATCTAGCTAAGATCAGAACACTGAAAAGGAACACTAATGCATTGTTGGTGGAGTTGTAAATCAGTTCAGCCATTATGGAATGCAATTTGGAACCATGTATGTACATACTCTTTGCCATATCTATACCTCTACTAGGCCTGTATCCCAAAAAGATCAAAATAAAAGGAAAAGGACCCACATGTACAAAACTTTATAGTACCTCTTTTTGCAACAGCCAAAACCTCAAAACTAATGACGATATCCATTTATAAGAAAATGGCCAAACAAGTTGTATTACAGTATATGAATGTAATAGAATACTATTGTATTATAAGAAATTATATTATATCATAAGAAATGACAAATTGGAAAGTTTCAGGGGAAGACCTTTATTATGTCTATAGTGGAAGAAACAGAGCTTTGTAAGCAGAACTAGATCAATTTAGACAATAACCACAACATCATGGAGAAAAACAACTTTGAAAAGTCTTAGAACTCTGATTAATGCAATAATAAACTACACATCCAAAGAACTAAAGGTGAATTGTGCCACGCACCTCCTGCCTAAAAGATTATGAACTTAAAAACCAGGAGACATGTATTTTTAGACATGGCCAATGTGAGAATTTGCTTTGTTCAACTATGTGGTTTTATTACAAGGGTTTTGTTAATTGTTCGTTTGAGCAGGAAGCAGTGGGAAGTAGAGACAATAACGGCTCATAAAAATAAATTTATAAGTAAAGTTGGGGGAAAAAAGACAAGGACATCACAAGCAAAAGGTTGGCCATTGGGTGATGGATATTTTAGGCCACAACAATTCATGTTGACTGCCCACAAAGGCTTGAAGAGATCATATTCTACACTAATGGAGGGGCTACCCATGCCAATGGAATCAAGCTTCCTCAAAGTAAAAAGTAAGTTTTATTTTTGTGTGCCTAAGTAAAAAGACAGACAAAACCAAATGAATTTAAAATACTGGCTAGAGTACAGGATGGGGAAAAGGAGATATGTGCATGTGTCTGTGTTTTTGTCAGCTGTCTCAAAGACCAAATATACCACAGTCAGCTTCTTGGGCTCCAAGCTCTCTTCCCTCCAATCCACCCTGCATACTCCTGGCAATATAATATTTCCATAAATATTGTCTTCTTCAAGTCACTCTCCTATTCAAAATTTCCCAATCACCCCTTTCTCCCTACCACACCAAATCCAAAGTCTTCTTCCTATGTTTCAAGACCCTATGTAATTAGGAACCACTTGACCTCTCCAACCTTATCTTCTTTTCCTCCTTACCATGTACCTTTGTCCATTCTTGAGCTGGACTCCTGGCCCAAACTAGTCCATCCAGTAAACTTAACATAATCTATCTCACCCCTGAGCCTTTCTTCAAATTTTCCCAACATCCTAAAATCTCCTTTCTACATTCTGCCCTTCTACATCCTTCTTATCACTTCAAGACCTTGTACAATAACCCCCGATCTAAATTGACTTTATCCTCTGAAATTCTATAATACATAGTCAACAACACACAACTGATCACTTGATTATATGTTCCCTGAGTTGTTCTTGAAGTGTACCATGATTGTCTTTGCAACCAGATTGTCAGATCCTCCAGGGCAAGATCCGTGGCCTCTGATTCCTTCTATATCTTCCCTAGGTCCTTCCACAAAGTTGAGCATGTAGTGAGAGCTCAGGGCTACTTGAATATTTGTGGCTCCAAAGATGCTGCCCTGAAGGCTTATGCTTTTGGCCTCTAACACTTGTCAGGTCTTCTTAGTTTTACATGTTATGACCGTGAGTTCTGTTAACCTACAGTCTCTTACAGGACCAGTCACAACGTTTTCCTGGGACTTTGGGTTCTTTTTTTCCATCTTTAATAAATTGTTGCTAGTGGTTTATCAAGGTAAAGGAGTGAAGCCTACTCTAGGCAATAATAAAATAAAATTATGGAGCAGACAGGTTTTTTGCTCTTCTTTTCCTTTTTTCTGTATTTTCCTTCCCTTCACTAAGACCTCTCTCCTCAGATCCTTCATTCATGCTAAAGTGTACATGACCAACAAATAGATTAAAAGGTTTATCTCCCAGAAGAATTTGCATTTTAATGGTAATAAAAAGCTAACTGTCATAAAGGTATGATTCCAGACTGCTAGTAATAAATAGAAGAGATCTTTTTGGGGTGTATTGAGGGGAGGAGAGGGGGTTCTCCTAAATCATACCACTAATGGAATAGTTGTGATGAATCAAAAAAAGTGAGGCAGAGAACACCTTTGGGTTAGAATTGGGTTGGCTTAATGCCTACAGTCATTGGGGGAACATGGCAGATTGAGGTCGGGTTGAATCTGGTACTGTTACCTTCTGGTCATTTGACACCAAACATTGCCCCATTGTCTGTGTCTGCTCAAACCACCACTGGTTTCAGACAGTGCCCCCTAGCAGATTGAGCAGCTGAAGCCAAATGGTGATGTTCTTGGCAGGAGCAAGGGCCAGCTGTGCTCTCATCTCACTTTCAGGTAGGATGTTTTCAAATGTCTCCAACACAACCAAACCTTACAGACAGAACAGCCAGGGCACAGAGAGAAGAATGCACATCTAGATGGCTCATACAAGACAGGTTTGGCAAGGACTCCCAGTGGTGCTGTCAGAAGCAACCCAAGTACAACCCCACCTGCAAATCTTCTCACATCTTTTTGGTAAACCCCAAGGCCCAGCTGCCCTCTAGCATACCACCACAGTCTGGGAGATAGGATAAAAAGGGGGGAAATGAGCTAACAACAAAGACCCAAGAGTCTGGCTGCTGGGTGAGAAAAGCAGCTGAAAATGAGCCAAGACTTCTGAGGAATGAATTGATCAAGAAATAACTGTTATACTGAGTCTCCTTTGTGCCCAGCATGGCTTTAGGCCCTGGGAAGTGATAAGCCGTAAGAACCAGGAAGACTTTTCCATCTGAGTTGCCAGCCAAAGCCTCCCATGAGACTTGTCTCCTCTGTTCAAATGGGAGCCCCTTGAGAGCAGGAAGTACCTGACTCTTTTAGGTCTCTGCAAATAGTAAGTGTCTAATAAACGCTTTATTCATTTGGGGATGAATGGGGAGAGGCAAGGAAATAAAAGACAGGGATATTTCTCCTGGGCCTTATTTTCTTAAGGAGAGAAGACATAAGTAAAGGGAAAATAAATAATAATGTAAAGCACAAATATAAGAAAGATTGCCCGCCTCCAAAGGCCGTCTATGATGGGCTTTCAAGTAAGTGATGTGAGCAAGTCAGCGATAGGACTTCTAAGGTCTAATTGGCTGAAGGAAACTAAGAAGGCTCCCCATAGTCAGTCAATAAACATTTATTAAGTGCTTACTGTGTGCCAAGCACTAGGTTAAATTATGGGGACAAAAAGAGAAGCAATAGTAGTCAATGCTTTGCTATTGGTGAATCATTCCAACTGTGTCCAGCTCTCTGTGACTCTGGGGTTTTCTTGGCAAAATACTGGAGTAGTTGCCATTTCCTTCTCTGGCTCATTTTACAGATGAGGAAACTGAGGCAGACAGGGTGAAGTGACTAGCTCAAGGCCACATAGCCAGTAAGTGTCTGAGGCCACATTTGAATTCAGATTCGCCTGACTCTAGGGCCCATGCTCTGTCCTCTGTAATTAGCTGAGCCCTTATGTAGGATTTGGGAGGGAAAGCACTGTAATCAGGGGGAAGGTAATGAGGATATATAAGCATGCATACATGCACACACATATGTATATCTATATATACACATGCCTATACACATATGCACAGAGAGAATGAGACTATGTGGAGAGAATACATATAAAATAGTATACCTATATATATGTATGTATGTATATGCATGTATATACATGTACATAGAATAAGAATAGAGACAAAATAGTGTTAATATGTATATACATATGCATGCATAAACATATATACATAGAGAGAATGACAATAGAGAATAAAGTAGTATTTCTATCTATGTGTACACATACATACACATATACATGCATATACATACATACATATACATACATACATACAGTGAGAATATGTAGAATATGTATATAGAAAATAGTGTCTATATATATATATGAAATAGAGATGGAACATATACATACATACATATACGTATACACACACATATATAATGTAGAGAGAGATGAACAAGACCTTGGAGATCATCTAATCCAACAAATGTCATCAGTCATTTTGATAATAATAATGCCAAGTGAATCCTGAAGAATTTGGCTGACTTGCTCAAGGTAATTAGTGGCAGAATACAGGATACTACTAGGCCTCAGCCTCAAGCACAACCTGTTCATCTCCACATGGTTTTTTTTCTTTAGAATGCAGGCTTTCCAGGTTTAGGCTCTGTCTGTTCTGTGCATTGCATTTGCCCTCAGCACACAGTTTAGGATTCTGAACCTAGCTGCAGGCCTCCCGAATGACTACTGTTACTTGGCAGGCTCAGATGACTTTGTTTACCAACATGGGGGCATCTGAGCCAGCCCTTTCCTTAGTTAGAACAAATCTTATTTGAGATACTGTGAAACACACACACACACACACACACACACACACATACACACACACCACATATACATATTCCCCTCCACCCCAAAATATCTGCTCCATTTGCCTACCTTGAAATTTCAAGGTCAAAGATTCCTCTTTTGAGGTAAAGATTTTGAGACCCTGTTTAAATACAAAATCTTCCTGAGGTGGGTAACACTCGAAGGAGTAGTGCCTTAGTACGTATTCACTTAGACATATTCATATCATCCTAGATCAAGAAAAGGCCTTTAGTAACCCTCTAGTCAAAGCTCACACTTTACAAATGTGGCCAAGAGAAGAGAAAGCACTTGTCCAAGGCCCCAGACTCTGGTCAGTCAAGCTGGAATTAGAAGACAGGATTTCTGACTCTAGTCTTTCTATCGGCTCATGTTAGCTTATCACCTCCTTTCCAGCTGACCTCTTGGGGAGCTCTGAAGTGGAGACATTCACCAGGGAGGGACAGAAGGGCCCACTCAAGCCTCACAATCATGGAGGGGCAGGTCTGTGAATCTAGAGCAGCACTGGGGGAAACTAGACCCCTGTGACAGGCAGTAAAGGAAAGGTAGAAACTCAGAGGGAAGGAGAAGCATTAAAAGGGAGGTAAGCAGGCAGCAAAAGATCCCACAGACTCACCGATGTGTCCCCAATTTAAGAGAACATAAGAGGAAGTGTGAGCAACTTAGTGAAAGAATTAATGTTCCTCTTTAAGGCCTTTCTGTCTTTCTGTCTTGGATACCAGAAGCACTTAATAAGACGCCTAGAGGAAAGAGATCCTAATTGACACTGACTAAAAGATTTGGGTCTTCCAGGGTAAATATATATCATGAAAACCGTTTAAATCTCTGTTCAGAAGCCATGCTCAAAATTCATTCCAAATGTTCTGGTCTATGGAAGGACTATGGACTTGTTCTGAAAACAGTTCCCAAATGATTTTCTAACCAAGGCAGGTTACAGTACAGCTGAGAACCCATTTGTTATAAGAATTATACACAAATTCATTTAAACCAATTATACTGAGAGGTCTCTTTGTCTCTGCCTGTCTCTCTGTCGCTGTCTCCATCTCTCTCTCTTATTTTTTTTTTCCATTTCTTACTGATAAAGAAAAAACTTATCTCTTGCTTGTGCCCCTAGAACTTAGTAGAATGTCTGCCATATGGTGAGAACTTAATAACTGTGTGCTGACTGACTGACTGGGGACTAAATATGGAGGGAGGAGCCCTGTGTTTGAACATCAGTTCTGCTACTTAACTTCCTGCATAAACTTAGACAAGTCATTTAATCTCTCTGAGCCTTAGTCTCTTCCTCTACAGACAGAACTGGGGAGTTTGAAGTAAGTGATTTCTAAGGTACTTTCCAACTCAAAATCTATGATCCTATGACAACATTATTGGGAGCTCCCTCTAGCATCACACCACTTTGGGTTTTTTTTTCTTTCTCTTATTTGCTATAGGAAAAAAAGGATAGAGGAGAGCTAGGAACAGGGAAGTAGAAAGTTTATTATGTTTTTTTTCTTTTTTCCCCCTGGAAATTTGTCCTTTGAGAGTCTGAGAAAATATATGTGACTAGAAGCTGAAGGAAGCAATCTAAGAAGGAATGCAAAGCTGAGATCAGGCAACTTTGAAATAGGTACCAATAAGTCGCAAAACATTATGCAGTATCTACTAAACTTATTAAATATAAATATGTACATTATAAAGTAATAATAAATAACTAAACTTTAATGTTTGTAAAGTTCTTTGCAGATATTTTCCCTTTCAATCTTCACAACGTGCTCTTATTATTCTCCCTCTTTCACAGAGGAGAGAACTGAGGCTTAGAGAGGTAGATGGAGTGTTGGGCCTGAGGTCAAGAAGACCCCAACATGGACTTATCAGTTTCTGGGGGTGGATTTGAATGGCATGAAAGCGGTCTCTTGTTATCATAGAAAGAATACTGAATTAGCAGTCAGAAGGCCTGGGCTGGAGTTCCAGCTCCGACACACTAGCTGTGTGACCATGGACAAGGCACTGAATGCCAGTTTCCTCAATGATGGAAATAGTACTTACCCTACAAGAGCTGTTTTGAGAAAGGATTTTGTAAGTATAAAGTACCATATACACGGGAGCTATTCTAGTCAGTTCTAGCCATTATTTTACACAGAGAATAATAATCAAAGTATCTTCTGATTGGACCTGAATTGTGTGAGAGAGGAGTTTAATCACACGCTACTTAAAGTGTCTATGATTTCTTTCTTTGTAGTAGGATATCTCAATTGAAAACCATTAAGAACAATGCACAAGATGGTGCTTGATGGGTCCTAGACCAGAGGAGGTTAAACCTTGGGTCAGTTGACAACAAAGGGCTAGGCTGTACATAGAAGGAAAGAAGCCAGATAAAGATAAGATTCCATTATGTGCATTTTACATTCAATCAACAAGCCTTTAATAAGCACCTGCTGTATTCCAAGTACTGTGTTGGGCACTGAGAACAGAAAGCTAAAAGAAAACAGTCTATACCTTCAGTGAGCTTCCATTCTATCAAGGGAAACAACATGTATACACATAAGCATATATAAATTATATGAAATTTGACCTTGGACACTTACTAGCTTGGTGACCCTGAGCGAGTCACCTGAGGCAAATCACCTGTTTTCCCCAGTTTCCTCATCTGTAAAATGAACTGGAAAAGGAAACAGCAAACCACTCCAATATTTTTGCCAAGAAAACCCAAAATAGGGTCACAAACAATTAGACACAACTGAAAAATGAAACATCATCACATAAATTAATTTTAAAGAAATACTCTAATTGAAATTTGCATGCAAAATGTAGATTGAAATTATCCAATAAGAGAAAAATTAAAAATAGTGAGAAACAGACCAAAGTATATCTTAGGCCTCGTTTACTTTAATAATTGTACCTTTGAATACTTTTAACATGTCCATTTAAGTAGAACCAGAACTCCACCCTGAAATGACTCTTCTTACTTCTTATTCCACATCTGACATTTAATGACCGTGTAGATGCAGATGAACATCTGTTGGCCTGCTTCTGCCTCTATAAAATGGGGGTGATGATACCTAGAGTGACTGTTATTATGAAGAGCAAATGAGATAATTGACATACAATGCTTCACAATCTTAAAGTACTATGTAAATAAATATTAGTATTACCCAAGGGGAATTAACCATGGTGACCTAGGACCATAAAGTTTTCTCTACGCATTTTTCCATCTATGTATGCCCATTTTAAAACTGATAAGTTCAAAAATAAAGGACAAATTACATACACTAGTTGAAGCAAATACAGGAAGTCACTTAGCATGTTTAGTGATGAGATCCATTCATTTGTATACAATGACAGACACAACGTATGTGTGACAACCAACTTTGATAAACTGGACTCTTCTCAGTAATGCAAGGTTATAAGACAACTCTAAAAGACTCAGGATGGAAGATGTCTATATTTAGAGAAAGATCTAGAAAGAACAGAGTTTAAATGCAGACTGAAGCAAACAACATGCTATTATTCTTTTTCATGTTTGATTTTGTTTCCTCTTTCCCACTGTTGATTCCATCAGTTCCAACCCTTCTTTATGACTGGAGAAATGTCTAATGTGAAAGAATTGGCAGATCCTATACTTGATTGCAAGCTGCCATGGAGTGGGGGGAGTGGAGAAAATTTGAAACTCAAGGGATTGTGGAGCTGAATCTTTAAACTAAAAATAAACAAATCAATAAAAAAATTTTTAACAAATTATTTTTATTTGTTATACCAAGCAGTCTTTTGGAGGATGGTTGCCTGATAAAGAGATCCCTATTTATCAACAAACAGTCATAGTTGAACACAAGAATTGTGGTTGTTAAACTCATAAATGTGGAGAAAATTCTAGGAAGATCCAAAGCTCCAGTACTCAAACTTTTGGATCTCAGGATCAAATTACACTCTTAGATGACTGAAGATACCCCAAAGAAGTTTTTATTTATGTAGTTTACATCTATTAATATTTAGCACATTAGAAAATGAAAACATCTTATTATGAAAATAGTTTTGAACTCATGGATCCCCTGAAAGAGTCCTGGGAATCATGGGGTCCCTGGACCCCACTTTAAGTATAGCTATTCTTAAAAAACATTCTAGACATAATTTTATATCATGGGAGTTACAAACTAAGAACAGAGCACTTATCAAGCAGAAAGGGAAAACAAATTAAAGGTGCAACCTGTGATATTGGTTCATAACAATCTGTACCATGTAGCTTTAGAGACTTCCAGGATGACATAAAGATATTACCATTCTGAGACTCAGCATTCTCATCTGTAAATGAAGATAATAATGCCTGTACAACATACCTCATAGGGCTGTGATAAAGGATAAAATGAGAACATATGAAAAGTTGTAAGATGCTCTGAGAAACCATAAAGTACTATATGAATGTCAGTGACTACAACTACTACAACTACTACAACAACAACTACTACTACTATTACTACAAGGACTGCTTGGTATAACAAATAAAAATAATTTGTTTAAAATTTTTTATTGATTTGTTTGTTTACTTTTAATTTAAAGATTCAGCTCCACAATCCCTCGAGCTTCAAATTTTCTCTCCCCCCCTGCCCCCACCCCCGCCATGGCAGCTTGCAATCAAGTATAGGATCTGCCAATTCTTTCACATTCTTTCATATTACTACTACTACTACTACGACTACTTCTACAACTATTTCTACAACTACTACTCCTATTATTTTCATTACTGTTATTGATATCATCACACAATTGCACCATTTGTGGGGAATGGGTAGGGAAAGCTTTGATCCATCTTGATTAAGTTTCACTCATTTCCACAGTCCAGCTGGGATATGAAAGGGAAAGTACCTACATTCAGGGAATTTCCAAGGAGTAGAACAAGCAACAGGACCAAGTCTCTCCCACCAAAGTACTGGCCTGTCTCAGATTCTTCTTTCAGATAAGGATCTGAACTTTGGGGGGCTTGTCTGAACCCAACCTGAACTAGAGATTCCTATGTCTGTGATCTAGTCTTATCTAAATGTCCATCACTTTGTAAGCATGAACAAGAGTGAGGCAGATATTCCCAGGCATTGGAATGAAACTGTGCTGCTGTTTTATATAGTCTTTTTAAAATGACAGAGATGATAGGTGCTTGATTAATACAGCTAGATTCATGAAGTCAGGGTTGTGGGTTCAATTATTCTGTGGCCCAGATAGCTCCTTTCTTTTCCCTAACCCTGACCAGCTATCTTACAAAGAGTGTGTATACTGTGAAAGAGAATGGATGAGTCATCACAAATCTAGCCTCTGAACTTGAAAAATAAGTCCAAACATGTGATGAACTTATTATGGTGTGTCAGCCAGGTTGGTTTGGGTCATCTCTGATGAAGATGATAAAAATGAATTTTGGGATACATAAGAGGCTACAAAATACTCTGAGTCAAATTAAAGTTTCTAAAGAATCTAAAAATGATATGATTCTTGGAATTCTCTGTCGCATTGTCCATACTCTTTCTCCATTATTCCATAAGCAGAAGGGGACATTCAGAACTAAGAGCCATCTGGTATGCTTTTCTTGTTTCATGAATTTTCATGGCCAAAGATTTCATGAACAAGTGGGCTGGATGCTGTTATTGACCTTCTTCACATTTGTCAAGTTTGATTATCAAAAAGGTAATCTTAGCCTGATGTTGAAACTGTACTTGAAGCCTTTTCAGAATGGTAGAATCTTCCAGAGCTTATGCTCTACTAGGACAGTTATAGAAGCCAGAGTCATCTCCACACTCCTAGCAGGTAAATTAGACCCTCTTTAGAAAACTCGTGTGGAGAACAGATGAATTCTGAGTACAGAATGACGAAATGTTTTTGCTTTATTTTTCTTGCTTTTTTGTAACATGTCTAATATGGAAATATGTTTTGCATGAGTTCACATGTATAGGCCTATGATATTGCTTGTGTTCTCAATGGGTGAGGGAGGGACTGAAAGTACAGAAAGAATTTGGAACTCAATATTTTTAAAAATGAATGTTAAAAAATAAAATACTTATAGCCCCAGTCTTACATACACACAGTAGATAATTAAGAAACTTTTGTTGATTGACTGATTTTTTTAAAAGAAAAAAAAACCTTGTGTGAAGACATAAACAGGAGTTAGAGAAAATGAACCCATGAACCATGATCTGTATTACTGGATGAAAATTCCACATTAATTAGATCAGAGATCCATAGTTCTTAAGTTAAACGAGCATTTATGTGGGGCAGAGGATACAGCTGGGCCAGGAGTCATGAAGACTTGAGCTCCAATCCAATCTCAGCCATTTACTCTGGGCAAGTCACTTCACCTTCATCTGCCTTTGTTTCCTCAAATGTAAAGTACGTACAGCGATAGCACCAACCTCCCAGGACTGTTCTGGTTGTGATCCAATGAGATCTTCTCTATAAAGAACTTAGCACAGGGCCTGGCATACAGAAAGGGCAAAATCAAGGCTTGTTTTCTCTCTTCCTCAACATTTTAAAAAAGTTGTTATTGAAAACAATGTTATTTAAACATAGTTATCATATTATCAACTATTGCTCTTAGGAAGGATGTTCCTCTCTGACTTTGTCTCCCTCTCTCTATCTCTCTGTCTCTCTATCTCTGTCTCTCTCTGTCTCTCTTTGTCTCTCTGTCTTTCTCTCCCTCTCTGTCTCTGTCTCTCTCTGTCTCTCTCTCTGTCTCTCTCTCTCTGTCTCTCTCTCTCTCTCTCTCTCTTCTCCCTGTCTCTGTTTGTCTCTCTCTCTGTGTCTGTCTCTCTCTGTCTCTCTGTCTTTCTTCCCCCCTCTCTGTCTCTCTCTCCTCACTCTCTCTCTGTCTCTCTGTCTCTGTGTCTCTGTCTCTCTGTCTTTCTCCCCCCATGTCTGTCTCTGTCTCTGTCTGTCTCTCTGTATTTCTCACTCTCTATCTCTCTCTGTCTCTTCCTCTCTCTCTGTGTCTCTCTGTCTCTGTCTCTCTCTGTCTCTCTGTGTTTCTCTGTCTCTCTCTCTCACACACACAGACACATACACAATATTTCACATATATTAGAAGGAAACCATGAAACCATGGGACAAATCCCATGTTTCCTGTTCTCTCTTGTGTAATTCTAGGAAAAGTAAAATTCAACATATAAAGACCAAGAAGCTATTGCCATTTTTGAGGCATAAATTTATGTTGCTTTATCTGTGTACATATTGTTTCTGCTTAATAGAATATAAGCTCCTTCAGGACAGGAAGTGTTTGATTTGGGTATTTTGACCCCTGGTGCCTCTCATACTAATTGGCACCTAGTAGGTACTTAATAAATCATTGTTGAATCAAGGAAGGAATGAATAAACAACAGTGAAAATACACCTCTAAGTCTTGTGCACACTTTCAAACCCATCCTGGACCACAAGTGCTATTTCTATAATAAACAGCGACAAGCAAACATTTTTCAAATATCTTTAAACCTAACTGAATTTCACAGGTAGCATTCAAATATTTGACCTCCTATAGCTACAGGCTGAGATGTTTGGTTTTAAGCATTTTTCAACCAAAGGCCAACTGTAATGAAGGCTTTGAGACAAAGTCTGGCAGAGGAATGAGAAGTGAAGGAAAAAATGTAAACTGTAAGGCCTCAGACAGTCTTCTTTG
The DNA here is from genome assembly GCA_028646575.1 of Pseudocheirus occidentalis. NCBI lineage: Eukaryota > Metazoa > Chordata > Mammalia > Diprotodontia > Pseudocheiridae > Pseudocheirus > Pseudocheirus occidentalis. The sequence goes on from CM053597.1 coordinate 69,067,869, forward strand.
CAAGACACTGAATTTGCTGCCACTGGATATCTTTGGAGAGGTTGGAAGGTCACCTGTTGAGATATAGAACGGATTCAAGCTTCTAACAGAGAATTGAATCAGAGGAATGCTCTGATTCTTTCTAACTTTAAGATGATTCCAAAGCTCAAAAACTCTAGGCTCTAATACATTAAGACTTACACCAAAGGACATTTTCAGGAACATTTAAAAAACATAAATAACAATAATGATAGGTAATATTTATAGTGTTTTAAGGTTTGCAAAATGCTTTACAAATATTATCTTATTTTGTTCCGTCACAACAACCCTGGGAGGTAGATGCTATTATTATTCGCAGTTTGTAGATGAAGGAACTAAGGTTGGTAAAGGTTAAGTAACTTTCTCCGAGCAATTCTGTAGTGAGTGTCTGAGGCTATATTTGAACTCAGATCTCCCTGGTTCCAGGCCCAGTGCTCTATAGTACGCTGTCAAAGGGACACTACATAATGCTAGTTATTATTATTTTCCATACCACTTAGTTGCTGTAGAAACTCAAAATCATTCTTATATAAAAAAATCCTTCAGGAAGTTAGGACTGGAACAAAGTACCCAAAGCATTAAAAAACTTGGGTAAATAATTATCCATGACTGGTCAAGACTAGGCATACAGCTTGGATGTCCTATAATAATACCTCAGATACTAGCTGAACAAAAGGTCAGATAAACACCCAGTCCCTGTCTGCACTTGAAAAGTATGTGTTACACTAATACCAGCTAGTCTTTAGAAGGGGACTAGCAAGCAAGTGATTTGCAGTAGACAATACAACTGACCCACAGCAGAACAACTATAGCTGGAGATTCCAAGCTCTGAATTGATCTTGTCAGAAAATTCTGGGGCTTGTCACTTGGCCGACCCTTGCAGAAAAGAAGGAAAGAAAGAAAAAGCCACTTAGCAAACTGGTTCCTTCTCTTGGCACCTCAGCTCACATTATGAAAGGTCTGGAAGGGGTTGAGGCTGGAGTGCCCTGGGAGGCAGATGGAGGGAAATGTTTTCACCAGTAGCCAGCACACAGAGAATGGCAGCCCTTGTCCTTATTGTATCCACTCAGTAATTAGCAGTTTTCTACCCAATCACTGTGGCTGGCTTTTGGGCTTATAATGGGGCAAAACAGAATCAAAGGCTCTAAGCCATGAATAGAAGCAGGGAGTTCTATATAATTTCTCAAGAGAAGTTTATGAGCTGGTTCATAAGAAAAGAAAAAAAAATCATTAGAACATAATAATAATGAGGCTATTGGCACTGCATTTAGTTCATCCTCTAAACTATTTGGAGGGGTTTGGGCAAGGTCTTATTGGTGCCCACATAATGTCCTAGTTCATCTCCAGAGTTACAGACTGACTACTACTTTCAGCTTTGCCACCCTAGGTCACCCCTAAAAATCAAGCACTCTTGCCCCAATTGAGTCCCCATGGCTAGAAACCTATATCATGAGACTTTCAGTCCTCTGGAGTCTTTCATATTTTTAGGTGCCTACTATGTGGTGGGCTGTGCTAGGTGGTAGGTATACAAAGACAAAAGTCAAGGAGTTGACGTTCTGTGGGGGAAGGCTGCATGTACACATGTAAGTAGCCATAAAATAATGGGGTGAGGGCACTATTGACTGGGGAAGGGGGCAATTGGAGAAAGGGGGATTAGGAAAGGCCCTCTGTAGGATGAAGCACTTAAGCTGTGCTCTGAAGGAAGTTAGGAATTCTAAGAGGCATGGGGGACAATCTGGATTGTGACATTTCAGAAAAAGCTAGGGAAAGGATAAAGCTAGGCCAAGCCAGATCCCTGCATTTCAGAAGCAGTGGAGGCAGCTATGGATTTCCCTGAAACCCTGAGTCTAGGGACTTATCCATACTATCTGAAGTCATAAGTTCCCTGACCCTTATCTTTCAAAGGTTTATAGATTTAGAGTTCGGAAGGATCCTAAAAGACTAGAAACTGACTCCTACAATTTTGTAAAAAAAAAAGATTTAGTGAATTTTCCAAGGTCACACAGGTAGTAAATGGCAAAATTGGGACTGCATCCTTACTCTGACCCACTACATGGCAACTAGTGGGAAATAATTTTGTGCCCCTTTTCAACAAGTTTCTACCGCCAATGTATGATGTTAGCTAGCTCTGTGGCTTACAGGGAGTTGATTCCATTCCCATTTCCCCTGGGCTGAATTATAAGGCAAGGAGGCCAGGCAGGAAGAGGTTAAAAGGATCCATCCCAGGGCCATCAACACTCCAGGGTGAACATAAAAAGCTGAGGAAGCTGAGTCCTTGGGTTGGGCCAAGCTGGAGGAGCTGTCCAAGCTAGAGCAAACCCTGTGTAGAGGAAACTTCTCTTTCATCCCAGACTTTGTTTAACCCTGGAGCAGGAGTCTTTGTTGGGACTTTCTCTAGGTTCAGGAGTGGGCGAGCCCAGAGAGCACCACCTGAACCATCTTGCACCGTACCAGGGCATACCTACCTCAAAGGGGGTGCTGTGCGAAGCTTAATTAATTAATGTTTGCAAAGTGCTCTGGGCTCCTCGGATGAAAGGGCACTCAAAAAAAGTGCAACGTGTTATTATTATTAAAATGATCTTTAGGATTGGCAGCCAGGCCAGATGCTGGGCACAGATAGACCTCGATAAAAGATGGACCACAAAAGAAGAAAAAGTTAATAAGGATGTTTCTGGCGGGCTGCTAATAGTCTTGTTGAAATTGCTTCTCTCTCCTGTAATGATGATTCCTCCACAGAGATAGGATCTTAACTACTTGCAGAACCCAGGGGTATTTCCACCTCTGGCATTTTGAGGGCCTCAGAGGCAGATGGGAATGCACAAACTTGGTCTGCCCTGCTCCAGAGAAGTTGGGCCCCCAACTACCTCTGAGCAGAGACTTAGTTTCACCTGCAGCTACTCCCAGATCAAGGCTTTCATTAAACCGATAGCCCCTTACACTTTTTTTTTATTTTAAAATTTCTTCCAATGCAGTTTGCAGGTCTCCATATGGCAGTCTATATGTCAATGTTTGGATGGGATTTTGCCAGCAGAGTGCAGAAAATGATTTTTTCAAGGCATCTCTACACATAAACAGTTAAATGTGTGGATAAAACAGGTAAGTAATTAAAATCCTTAACTCCAAAGTCAAAGGCACACATTGCTAACTACAGACAAAAGTGCTGGTGGTACATGTCTGAACATGCACGTCTTTATTAAATCTTTATTTAAAATACTGACATTAAGTTGACTGTCTCCTGAAATACTGTGGGTATGTGCCACAGCTGACAGAAAGCAATTCTTTTTTAAAGTCCTGGTATGAGATTACACTGTCGGGTGTGTTTGTGTGTGTGTGTTTATTCCAGGAGTGGGGGAGAGTGGAGAAAAAGACGAGGAAGGTGATTCAAACACAACTATATACATGCCAAATTCTTCTAATCTATATAATTATAATCTCTTTCTTTATAGGAAACATTGGGGGGTTTTCTGTCAAATAATAGAACCAAGAGAGAATTTAGAGGTATTTAACCCCTGCCTAAGCCTCAGCTTCCTCACCTGAAAATGTCAATACTAATGCCCGAGGAGCACTGTGGCCTTGTGGAGAGAAGGCCAACCTTAGAGTCAGGAAGGTTTCAGCTCAAGACCTGATTCCAACAAACAGTAGCATGATTATGGGCATGAAAAGCCAGAGCCAGAGATTCTGAGCTCAGAATAGGGCTCATCAGGAAACCTCCAGGCCTGTCCTTCAGCCCTACCATAAAGGAATCCACAAAGTCACACAGCAAATTAATGACATTTTCTCTTGGCACCTCAGCTCACTTTATGAAAAGTCTGGAAGGGGCTTTGGCTAGAGCACCCTGGAGAGCAGACAGAGGGAAATGTTTTCACCAGCTGCCAACACCAGGAGAAGAGTGGTCCTTCACCTTATTGTATCCACTTAGTACTCACTTAACCTGCCAGTGTCCCCAGGCAACTCTCTCTAAGACCATCAGCTATAGATCAGCTGCTGACAGAGGGAGTTCCCATCTAAGGAGCTTCTTTTTACTGATGCAATCACAAATCTAGACTAAAAAAGTAGGGCCTCCCTCACAGGGTTGTTGTGAGGAACAACTGAGATATCTGTAAAGTATTTGGCACACAGTAGGTAGTACCTAAATTATTATTATCATCATTATTATTATTGTTATATGACTAGTGAGTAGAACTAGAGATAGAAATGGTGACCTGTTTTCATTCTAGGTTGAGGAATCCAGGAAAAGCCCTCATTGCCTTCTTCTAGTTGCAGAATAAACAGAACTTCAGAGGGTGCCATCTTTTGAATAGCCCAGCTTGTTAGGCCTGCAAGGGCAGACCCACCCAAGCAGTATTTATACCTGCACAAGGGCATCATGCCCTCCTTCTCTATACTCCTGTTGCTCTCAAGCTCTGTGGAGCACCTATCCCAGCATTTACTTCTGCTGCCTCTCTAATTGCCTACTGAATGTTATTCTTGTCTTTCAAATAGATTGTAAGCACCCTGAGAGGAAGGACAACATTGAATGCTTTTCTTGCAGTCCCTTCCACACTGATCACAATGCTGGGCACATGTGCTGAGGAGAGATGGCCAGATGGCTCAAACATCATGCAGGGGAACAATCCCTGGAGAGATCAATGGGCATCCGAACTGCCTCCAATATTGTCCTGACCAGCTACCATAAACAAGGAGGTAAGACGGCTTAGTCAAAGCAGCAATCCAAGCTGATGGGGTAGGGAAGGCCAGAACCACTGCCACCACCTCAACCAGTCAGTCAATAAGCACTTATTATGCACTTTCTATATACTGGTCACTATGCTACCCTGGGGGTCCAATGAAAGGGAAAAGACAGTTTCTGTACTCAAGAAGCTCACAGTCAGGTGGGGGGGGGAGCAACATGTCAACACCTATGCACAAACATGGTATATCCAGGATAAATTGGAGATGATCAATAGAAGGAAGACACTAGCAATAAGGGGGATCTGGAAAGGCCTCTAATCGAACATGGAATTTTAACTGGGATTTGAAGGAAGCCAGAGAAGCTGGGAGGTAGAAATGAGAAGAGAGAATCCTCTGGGCATGGAGAAGAATCAGGAAAAATGCCAGAATCTAGAGATAGAGGGTCTTATGTAAGGAAGAGGAAGGAGCGGTGTCACTAGATTGCAGCGGATGTGAGAGTAAAGAAGATACAACTGGAAAAGTAAGAGGGGCCGGCTACGAAGCTTTGAATACCAGATGGTTTGTATTTGCTCCTGGAGGTGACAGGGAGCCACTGGGATTTACTGAATATGGGGAGACATGGTCATTCATATCTATGCTTGAGGCCGTGAGACCAACCCGTGTAGTAGTCCAGGTGTGAGCTGATGAGGTCCTGTACAGGGGTGGTGGCAGCGTCCAGGACCTTGAGCCCCAAAGAAGCCTTTCTTTCATTCTCCAGGGAAGCAATCCCTATAAAGATGAGTCCTCATCTCTGCCATCACCAATACCAACCACTGACCAGATATCACCCAAAAAGAAGAAATTCAAGAACCCTAGGAATAGCAGTGCCCCTTAGACCACAGGTCCTGGCAGCCCTTAGTCATCACCCAGGGGAAGAACCCTAATAAAGATAGAACCTGTCAGCTACTTCTGAAGACGCTCCGGCCCCAACCTCCTCATAGGCCACAGAGGCTCTAGAACAGGAAAGCAAAGTAAGAAAATGCCCCCTACAAAACAACAACGGCAACAAAAACCTTTGCGTTGTTTAACATTTTAATTCAATTCAGTCAACATTTAAGTGCTTACTATGTGCCAGGAACATCAGAAACAGTTTCAGTTTGATCAAAGGAAATGACACTAAAGCAGATGCTTTGCTGCTGTCCCCCAAGTACCCATGGGCCTTCTCATCTGTCCTGGGGCTGAACCACCTCTCTGTCCTGTCTCTCTCTAGCAAAATGTGAGCGTACTGGTTTGAGGAGAGAGCCTGCACTGGTTTGCTTTTCTAATTGTAACGAAATGAAAGTGTTTACTAAATACTGATTCATTCATTTATAGCCAACATTCCTATTCATTTATTGCTTGACCAGGGAGACAACAAGCTGCTGGGAAAGAGGCGCTTGAATTGAATGGATGAATGAAGAAATCATTTATTCAACACTTACAAACAGACAGGTAAGTTGGGTGCTGCTCTCAAGGCCCTGCTCACGTTCTAAGGCAGCGGTTCTCAATCTGTGGGTTATATTCAATTTTTAACAATGAAAATACATCCTGCATATCAGATATTTATATTACGATTCATAACAGTAGCAAAATTACAGTTATGAAGTAACAACAAAAATAATTTTATGGTTGTGGGGTCACCACAACATGAGGAACTGTATTAAAAGGTTGCGGCATTAGGAAGGTTGAGAACCACTGTTCTAAGGAGAGAAACAACACATACAGAGGGTTTCAGCTGCAAGTCAGACAGAAAGATCCCAGGATCCTCAGGATCCAGCAGAAAAGCAGATACATAACACTTCTGTTGAATGCCATTTCCTCTGATAAGTGGGGCAGCCAGGTGGCACCACAGAGCACAGAGCTTGGAGAGAGGAAGATTTTCCTGAGTTAAAAAGGGACCTCAGACACTTAGCAGCTGTGTGACCCTGGACAAGTCATTTACCTGTGCTTGCCTCAGATTCCTCATCTGTAAAATGAGTTGAAGAAGGAAATGGCGAACTACTCCACTATCTTTCCCAAGAAAAGCCCCAAAGAATCAGTCACAATTGGAAAACAAAAATAATGCCCTCTGATAAAACGCTATCAGCCAACAGTATAGAACCATTTGACAGCGCCGCTGACCTTGAAGGGAAGAGTGACTCTGACTGTGTCACTTGCAGGACCCAGGGTCTGCTTCCAAGGATGATGGCTAAGGGCACTAGGCTGGAAGCTCTTGGGTTCAAAGTTTTGTGTGGTCTACACTGGGGCTGAGGAGAGAGGGTGGTTTGACGTGCCTGATGGACGGTGCCTCTGTGTGTGAGGCAGCTGGTGAGGATTACCGGTCCCTTGTTCATAGGAGTGACTTGTCTGGACGGTGGCTGGGAGGGCTGGGCCAGAAGGAGGATCGGCGGTCCGATAGGATTCATAATTAGTGAGTTTCATTCCAGTCCTGACTCAGATATTCATGATCAATGTGATCTTAAGAAAACTGAGTCATCTCTCTGAGCATCAGTGTCTTCACCTGTAAAGTGAGGGGACTGGAACTAATGGCTGTGATTAATTGCTTGTTTTTTCTATGTGTATGTGTGCGTATATGCATGTGGTGGGGGAGGGAAGAGGGGAATTGCATGTGCATGTATGTAGGCATATGTGTGCAGGAATTCATTTAAAAGAAATTGTTATTCCAAGAATTTTTGACTCAGAAGAGACCCCAGAGTTCATGTTGGCTGATAATTACTGCACAATTAAAGGAAACATAATAATATAACATATTGTTGAATGAAATTTTACAAATTAGGAAACTGTATTCCACCAAGGTGAAGAGATTTGCCCAAGACCAAATGGGCAGCTAGTAACACAGGCAGTATTAGCACTCAGGTTGTCTCATGAAGAGACCATGAGCTTTTCTTGCATGGTATGGACTAGATCAGAGACAGATGTGGTCACTTCTTGAATTTAATACTAGAGGTGTCTTTTATGAAGTCAGTATTCTGGCGATTTTCTTTTATTTTCTTCTCTCCTGTTTCTGTCCTGTTTCACTGCCTTGCAAACTCATTCTCCTGTTTCAGACTCCCAGACTGTTATATTCCGCTGAGATCAAAGTTATTTTTCCTGGTTCTTTCATCATTGTGCCCTCAGATCCTGGATAATGTTTCAATCTCTGTGCCTCAGTTTCTCCACCTCTCAAATAAAGTGATGTTTGTTTGCTAATTCTTTCCTTGGGAGAGTATAAGAAAGCTCTGAATAAAAGGTCTTCCCCTCAAATTTCCTGTAGGTTGAGTTCATGCATGCCATATCCCATTTTTCCTATTGGCTTAGAAGAAGGGGAGGAGAAATTCACTTCCTAGAAGTAATAAATCAAATTTAGGAAACTGGGACTCCTTTAAAGAATGTACTTAAATACTACAAAAATCTTTTAAAATAATAATAATAATAATAATACTCAAAATTCACTTTAAAATATCACTGGCAAAAATCAGACTTAGATCAACATTTTGCCATGGATGTGTGTTCTTAAAATTAAAGCTTATTCCACAAAATAATCAGAAGAGACATAGATCATATGGTTTTCACACTGGCTAGGAGATAAATTCTTAAGCAAACAAGGGATTGAGGCAATACAGAATATAAAATAATTTTGATATAATAATAATTAACATTAATACAATGTTTACTATGTTCCAGGTACTAAGCTAAGTGCTTTACAATTATTACATCATTTGGTCCTCACAGCAAGCCTGGGAGATAGGTACTATTATTATCTCCATTTTACAGACAAAAGGAAGTTAAATGACTTGCCCAGGGTGACACATTTAGTAAGTGTCTCAGGCTGGATTTGAACTCACATCTTCCTGACCCCAGGCTCGGAGCTCTATCCACTGTGCCACCTGAGTTCCTCTGTGAAACTGAAAAACTTATGCACAAACAAAATTAATGCATCTTGAGTAAGCCATTCTCCAAAAGATAAGCCATCAAAGAATATGAATAAACATTTCTCAAAAGAATTGCAAATGATTACTAACCACAGGAAAGAATGTTACAAATCACTAATAATAAGATAAATGCAAATTAAAATAACCCTAAGATTTTACCTCATGTCTAGAAAATTGACAAAGATAACAAAAGACAGGAATAATCATTGTTGAACGATGGATGGTGTAAAGATAGCTAGTGCATTTTTGGTGGAATTGTCAATCAATGCAACCATTTCAGAAAGCAAATTGCAATGATGCAAATAAAGTTTTTAAAAGAAGATTCATTTCTTTTGACTCAGATATTCAACTACAAGAGTATATCCTAGATGTACAAATTGGGGAATCGTCTACAGAGAGACAATAGTTAAACCTATAATTTCTAAATTGTCATCAATCTGTAAAATATAAATGTGCAGAGTAATCTGCTGAGATGAATGTATTTTGACATTTGATATTTTCAAAGTTGTTTTACTTCAGTAAAATGACATTTGGGGTTTTGCCCCAAATTTTCACACTAATTTACTGGGAGATATACCTTCACTACTCTGAATATTTTAGGGCTGGAAATACCAACACACTTCTTTTGATTATTTTGGAAGTATTTCTCTTGACTTTTGTTACCCTGGGTTTTTCTTTAATATCTTTGCAATTGTTTGGCCTACATGGTGAATTTTTGTCTGCATATGTCAGTTATTTCCATCCATTTATCTTCACTGAGGCCATTCAGTACAAACGGGATTAATCAGTTCTGACACCTTGTGGTTTAATTTACTTGATCAGTTTTCCCTTTGGTTAGATTCAGATTCCTCTGAGTTCACCATTTTTGTCTCCCACACTCTATACAGACTCAAAATGTGTCCAATTGCTTTGTTTACCTTTATATAATTTTATCATCACATCATTTCATTATTTTTGCATCTTCAACAAAATGCATATTTTACAAATTCTAGGCCTGATATTCTAGAGAATTCTGGGTTCTGGAACACTAGACTGGCAGAACACAGTCTCTGGACAGGTCTATCAAGCTGAAAAGGCTTCAAATACAGGTTGGACAATAGGCTAACTCTCTCTCTCTTTCTCTCTCTCTCCTCTCCTCTCCTTTCCTCTCCTCTCCTCTCCTCTCCTTTCCTCTCTTCTCCTCTCCTTTCCTCTCCTTTTCTCCCCTCTCTCTCCATGTATATTCATGTATACATATGTATATGCATGCACATGTTATGTATATGCATACATACACATGTATGTCAATGTCTATGACCTGATGAGAGATTTATCGCCTGAGGGTTAGTTCTCAAGTGATGATTTTCTGATCATAGTACCTCAAAAACCATCTGTTGAGGAAAAAAAGAGGCTGCATTTTGGGCAGGTGGAGAGAATACCTACACAGTTGAAATACAGAAACAGTATATGAAAGCTGGAACATATTCTATAGATCATCTGGTCCATAGACCCCATTTTACAGATGAAGAAACTGTATGAAGAAACAATAATAGTAATAATAATAATAAATAGATGCCAGATAGGTAGATAATATAGAGACTGAGAGAGAGAAGATATATGGTGCTTTAGGGTAATGGTAGAAAGGAGACCATTAAACCTTACCTAAGGATGCTGAGAGGAAACATTGACTTAGAAAACCACACTACCTTCATTTGTCTAACATTATCTATATTCTACTGTATTTTCACTTTTTTGTTACATTTTTATTTGGTTCAGCTATACTCCAGAAGTGTTATCTACTAGCATCTGACACCTCTTCTTTAAGATATTCAAAGCACTTTATAAATATTATTTCATTTTATTCTACCCTGGAAGGTAGATACTGTTAGCAACCTCATTTTACAGATGAGGAAACAGGCAGAGAGAGATGGAGAGATTTATTCTTTGTTACGTAAAGTGTCTCAAAGGGGATTTGAACTCAGAATTCCTGACTCAAGATCCAGAGCTCTATCTACAGTGAGCAGGGAAGTGACAAGCCTAAGGTCACACAACTATGGCCAAACCAAGGTTCAAACCTCAGTAGTCTGACTCCAAAGCTAATATTCTTTTCCTTCTGCCTCAGAATTCTTCAAGTAGCATTGAAGTAGAATCTAATTACTTGAAGAGCATCCTTTTAAAGGCATACATCTTTGAGAGGCTGTGTCCTTAGGTAGGGTAAGTGTCCTTAAACAGGGTCATGGAAGAGTTTAACTGGTTCTCCTTTATATGAATGTTTCAGCCACTGCCTGCAGGCCCTTTTTTCTTCTTCCCTCATCAGCCCCAGGGGTAGTTTCTGATTCAGTTTCTGATTCAGCAGCTACAGGGGTCTCTTCTTTGGATGTTTGCTTAAATCTCTGCTCTTCTGCAGCCTCATATCAGAGAGTAAGTATTTCAGGGTCATGTAGAAGCTTTCCTTTCACAGTGGCCTACCTCCAACTGGTGACATGTTGGTCCTTTAATCAAATTGTCAGCTCAGGGTAGATTGTGATAAATCACTGATGTATTTCCTGCTTGTACCTTGCCATATCACTTTCTAATTGGGTGACTTCAAAACCATAGCATATTATGTGCCTGTTCATTTCTGCTGTCCATATCTGCTTAGTCTGTTCTACTGTAGTGGCTGGCTGGCCCAGAGACCCCAAATATTAGAAGTCTCATCCTTTTCCCCCCATGGTGAGCCAGCCTGCTTAGGAGTTTTCATTTTATATCACTTTTACCTTGTCTGATAAAATGTATTTGAGTCTGTGTATATCCCTGGGTTCTTAAGTATGAAATAATATAATTTCCATTATCATTATAATTATCATCATAATGATTTACCCCCTTTTCTACTCAAATAGAGTACTTTAAGTTTTACAAAGCACTTTCCTCAAAACAACATTACAATGAAAATAGCATAAATAATATTGTCCCCATTTTATAAATGGAGAAATCAAGGCTTTGGAAATATTGAATGACTTACAATTATGAAGCTGGTAAGTAAAAGAACTTGGACTCAACCACAGATCTTCTTTCCCAAGTTCATATATACACTTTCCACCATGCCATGCTATATCTTGATAAATATGTCTATCCTAATTCAATAAATACCTCTGAAACAATCAAAACTAAAAAGAAGTATCAATCAAAGTAACTTTAAATGCTGTGAGACAAAGGTCTTTTATCTAAAATCAAAGGCAAAATCAAATATTCTGAGGAACTGAGGGATTTGGGAGGAGGGGTTGTTTTTGTTTTTAATATTACCATCACAACTGCCTGCCATTGACTTTGAGGGTGTTCTCATCTGGTTTGTTTTTTGGACCTCTCTCCCAGAATAATCAAAGTACTTGGTAGTGTGACTTGTAATATGAGACTTCATTCAGCCTTTTCCATGTTAGCAGCCACAACAAAGATGCACTCTAAGTACACGCTAAATGGGCATCTTGGCCCAGGAAACAGTAACATCAGCAGCAGCAGCAGCATCTTTGACTATGAAGGGCACAGATATAAATGGTTGTTCAGACAGGGGAGTAAAGCAAACTTTACTCATCTTCTCCCAGCATGCCATAGGGGAGAGTTGTTTACTTAATATCCATTTCATGCTAATTCTATGATTTTCCTTCTAGATGGCCTATCTGCATTTGTCTACTTGGGAGCCAATTCACTGTGTATTTGGGTATCCCACCCTGATGCCACTCTGCATTGGATGATGATTCCTCAGTAATGCCTTGCAAATAAATGTGAGTGTAAGCTGATTTGGGACTCATATAATGAATTTAGCAACAGGACCTGGACTTTAGTTTCTTGATCTATAAAATAATGGCATTGGAGTCACTAGATCTAAAAAGTTCCTTAGATGAGAAAAGATTCCAAAAGGTTTCAAGATGAAATTTAAGAGGGAGAAATCTCAGGTCCAACATTTAGATTCACATGGAGAAGAGGGCATGACCTGGTTTTCCACAGTCCCTGTACATGCCATGTAGGAGAGGGGACTAACTATAAAGAAATTGAATATGAGCCAGTAGCATGACATAGTTGCTAAACAGAGGGAGGAAGGAAGGGAGGAAAGAAAGGAGGGAGGGAGGGAGGAAGGAAGGAAGGGAGGGAGGGAGGGAGGGAGGGAGGGAGGAAGGAGAAAAATTAAAATATTAACAAATTAGAATACATCCACAGAAAAGGAAGCTATACCATAGGAATAACGGTTGAAGGAACTGCAAATATTTACCTTGGAAAAGAGATTTTAGAAAGACAATTTTGTCATATTCAAATATTTGAAGGACTGTCACACAAAGTAATGATTAGATTAGTAGCTCCACAGGCCAGAGCAAGGATCAATAACTGTAAGTCATAAGCAGATTTCAGTTTAATATCAAGAAGAACTTAATAACTATTAAAATGTTCATAAATGAAATTGGATGTCTTGAAAAAATGTCAATAAAAAATGGAAATGATCAGACAAAGCTGAGCAATTTTCTACTAGGGATTTATGGAGGTAATCCCTGCTTTGGGTGGAAGGATCAGCTAGACAGCTTTTTAGGTTACTTCAGGTCTAAGGTTCAGTGATTCCAAAGGTAACTAGGTGGCAGGGAAGGTAAAGCACTTGGAGTCTGAAAGAACTGAGTTCAAATCCAGCCCAAGAAACTTTGCTGATCTCAGTTTCCCCATCTGTAAAATGGGAATAATAATAATAATAATACCTACTTCCCAAAGTTGTGAGGATCCAATGAGAATTTTTGTAAAATGCTTTACAAATTTTAAAACTATGAAAAAACTACTATTTTAATTGTTATCCTGTGATGTGATCTCCCTCTAATTTTCCGTTTTGCACTGATAAGAAATATGAGCATTTTGCTTCAATCTCAACCAGGGCAAACATTATATATAAAGAGGAGACATTTCCTTATGTGGAATAACTGAGGGAGTCCTAAATATCTCCTCCTCTTGCCCCACCATACCATCTAAAATTCCATCATTTGAAACACATTCCTATAAAATGAAAACACATTCTTATATTATAGGGTGACAATATTTCTGTCTCCTCACTAAAATGCAAAACCCTCTGGGAGGGATGGCATGTTAAGTTAATATACTATTAACACCTTAATATGAATCAATTTATCAGCTATGACCTTGAAAAGAAGAAAGGAGAAATCTAAGAGAACAAAATAGTGGAAAATAAGTTTTAATGCCTGAAAAAAATTGAGAGATGGACATGGGACATTTGATATTTCTTTGGAAGAGTAAGCAAGCCCACAGTGAGAAATCTGCCATAGTATATGGGGAAAAGTTATCTGTTTTATTCTGGAGAGTAGTGACAGGGGTAACATTAAAAGAGAAAGGAGGTAGGAGGCTACCAACCCCACCCAGTTCTTACTCCAAACTATTTCTCCTTTTGTTCTATTTTCTAAAGAAGATTTTAATGCTTATTGGTCTTTCATTTCATTTGAATTCCCTCTTTTCCCTCCCAAGCATTAATGGGTTGCTTTGATGAGGTATAAACCCATTGTGCTACAGTAACATAGTCCAAGAGATACAGCTCTCAAGACAAAAGAAAACCAGAATTTGCCTTGTTCTATTCTTCCTCATGTTATCTCTCACTCAGGCCTGGTTGTTCTCCAGCAGTCTTGGGGGAAGAGAAGCGGTCCCTTTAATCATATTAAAATATTGTTATGAGACGCGTTTAATAACCGGCAAATGTAATGAGTTCTTAGATCTGAAAATGGAGGGTTTAGTGCCATTTAAATGGCTGCTCATTATCCATCCCTACATTTTAATGATAGATGTGTCTATTACTTAAAAAGTAGAGGTTATGCACAGGAATGCTGAGAGAAGAAATGATGGGGGCAACACAAAAAGGTTACAGACAATGTTCTCTCATTGGAAGTTGAGATTCCATGCACAAATTTCCTGGGAGGAGGCACTCCCCTGAAACAAAAGGGAAGAACCTCAGGGAGTAGGTGGAGATCTTTCTTCCCATGAGGAGAAGGAAGCTGAGAAGATTCCAGTCACCAGAATAAATAGATCACTGGGACAATGGATGTATTATCCACCTAATCTATCAAAATGGCAGTCAGCCTAAGGGAATCCAGTTTCAGAGCAGGAAAGCATCTTACAGACTATTTCTTCCAGTCTCTTCATTTTCTAGATGAAAAAACTGAAGTCCAGAGAAGGGAAGACCCAGATTATCTCAAGATCACATAGCTAGTATGTTTCAGCCCTGTATCTAAAATCAGTTTTCACACCTCACAGGTCAGCAGTCTTTCCAGGGAAGAGACATATCATTTATGTATGTGTGGCCAAGTATTGTAGATGGGGGTGTGTGGATAGGGTAGCATCTATAGAGAAGACTGAAACGAATATTTTCTATTGTATATAAAGAGTGTATAAAAAGAAACATCTACTGTGTAATGGGAATAGTAACTTGGCTCCCCAAGGTTCAAAATTTGCTTATAACAAAAGATCAATAAATATTCTTACTTGCTTTTATTTCATTCTATCTGAAAAGATAAGTGGATGCTTCTTGCTTTAAAAAAAACACTGAAAAAAAATAAACCTGACATTTCACAAAAAAAAGTCTTTGCAAAAGAGTTTCCTGAAAGGTCCCTTTTAAATAACAGTTTCCCCAGGGACAATTAAGCAGGTGGTAATAGCTCAAGAAATGTGTGACAAAAAACAAAGAGGGGGGAAGGAGCAGAGAAAATTTTAAAATAAAAGTGATAAGACATGTTGATTAAAGATCAACCAATAATGAAGATATGAAGAAAAACAATTTCAGCAATGATAATGGGAGTCAATTGGAAAATTGTTTTCAAATTACAAAGATTCATTTTGGAACCCCATAGGTTACATAAAGGGAGGTCCACCTATAAAATGAAGCATTATCTCTCTTTAAGCACAGAAGGCTCTTAACAAAGGTGTCTGGTCTGATTTCTAAAGCAGGTTTTTGGTTTGGTTTTGGTTTTGTTGGTAGGAAAATACAGCTTAGAGCTTAAAAATGCACTAAGGTTTTGGGGACACCCTGCATTTTCAAAGTGGCCAGATGTCCCTGGAAATAAACAGTAAGATGTAGCCCCAGAAAAGAGTCCTGGAAGTGGAATTCCCTTTTTGACCCTGTTCCTCACAAACTCTGTGACCTTGGACAAGTTGCTTTACATCTCTTGGTTTCAGTTTCTCCCTCTGTAAAAGGAGTGGGTTAGAGTGAAGGATGTCATCAACCAAATCCACCAACCAATCAAGCTCCTATTGCTTCTAATTCCAAGTCTATTATTTAGACAGCCTTAGAAACCCCTTACAGCAATATTGGCTATGATTTGCCGTCTTTGTGAATGATCTTCCTTTCAAAGATAAATGTTTTAAAACCTGATAAAAAAAACTAAACCCAGCACCTAGAAAGGGTGGTTCTGGGAAAGGATCCTCAGACAATTGAAGAAACCCATGGGACAGTCCACCCCAAAGTCAAACTATAACAAAATCCCATCCCTAGACAGGGAAATTTTAGGTAGCCCATGTGTACAACTGGCAACTATGACAAAGGATCACTTGCCCTTCCACCTTCCCTTCCTAGCATTTCTACCTTCTGACACTGTCCTTTATAACATCCCAGGAGTAAGCAAAGCAGAGAAAACCTTTGGGCTGCTTACAAAATAATGGTATTTAAAGCAGGAAAAGAGCTTAGAAATCACCTAATTCAGCAGTTCTTAAGCTATTTTGTGGTTTTTTGGTTTAGAACCAATGAATTAGATGATTTCTAAGTCTCATTTTATATCTTTCTATCTATGTTCCTACCTACCTATCTATCTAGATAAGTAGATAGATAGTTCTATGTGTGTGTGTGTGTGTGTTTATCATATATATGTATGTAATTGGTTTATTGTGGATTTATTTTGTGCATTTAAAAACATTATTTTGAGGAGTCCATTGGTTTCACAGTCTTTGCCACATGCTACCACTCACTTTTCTCTTTTCTTCCCAGAAATATAATGAGAGATATTAACCAGACAGTGATCCCTGTGAGAGATAACAGGAGGTATTATATGTGAGTCCTGCCCTCTAGGAGTTTACAGTCTAGTTAGAGAGGAAATCAGCATAAATGAAATTAGATGATGTGGTTGTTTTCAGTTGTATCTCACTCTCCATGACCCCATTTGGGGCTTTCTTGGCAGAGATGCTAGAGTAGCTGCCAAGTGCTTTAAGAGTTTGGAGGAGGGGTCAGAGATACAAGAGGGTAGTGAAAAACCCTACACTTGGCTACCAAGTTTGAATGGTATTTTCATAGTCAGGGGGAAAAAAGGCAAGAAAACATTTCCATTGAAGTTAAAACAAAGACACTGTAAGCCAAGAAAGGACAAAGTCATCATATCAATGGGATGGGACAGTCCAGAAGCTTGTGAGTAATGTGGACTGAGTGATAAAATGGGAGTCAGGAAGAAGAACTGGGCTTGAATCCTTCCCTGTGAAAGAGATTGGGCAAGTCATTTAACTGCTTGGAGTCTCAGTTTTCTTATTTGTAAAATGAGCGTAATAATAGCACCTAGCACAAAGGAGAGCTCTGAGGACCAGACATAACATATCCTAAAGTGCTTTGCAGATTTTAAAGCACTGTGTTAGAAATTTCAGCTAGTATTATTATTGGTAATAATAATAATAAAAGTAATAACAATACTGCATCTCACTGCCTCTACTGATTGCTGACAAACAGAAGAAATAGGGGGAAGTCAAGCTCATGCCCAGAGTTTCAAGCCTGAGCAGAGCTTAGCAGCTCAGAGTTTCATGTTTTCATTCTGTAGCTACTCCACCTAGCTCAGGATGCTCATGAATAATGAAATGCCCAAAAACTGAGCATTCGAGGGAGGCATGTGGTATACAAATCCTGGGTACTCTAAAAGCTGAATAAGCACCTTCAGAATCATAGTATCACAGACACAGAGGAACCCCGGAAGACCTCCAGATTCAACTGTCTCATTTTACAGATGAAGAAACCAAAGTCTAAATCAGGGGTGACCTCTCGAGGCCACATGTGCCCCTCCAGGCCATCAAGTACAGCCCTTTGACTGAATCCAAACTTCACAGAACCAATTGTTCTGAACAACTGAATAGAGTATCCTTGGGCCAATGAAATTATTTGCCCAATATGAAGCAGTTAGTAATGATAGCTAGCATTTATATAATGTCTTATAGTCTGCAAAGAACTTTACAAATATTATTTAATTTGCTCCTCACAACTATAAGAGGTAGGTGCTATCATTTACCTCCTGTAATGGTAATGAGATTTGAAGATCTTCCATGCCCCTCGCATCGGCAGGCTGGCAGGTACTTAGCACTTAGTTTTGAGTTCATAATTGTGTCAGGTACTGAGACCCAGAAGTTATAAATCCCCCAGTGGGATGAACTTGCTGACTTGTCAGGAGAGGTTGGGCAAAGAAGGAGCTGGAGCCAAGTAGAGGGCCAGGCTAGAGCCAGCATGGTGACGAGAAGTGGCTGAGCAGCAGTGGCAGTGGGTGGAGACACAAGCAGCAGCCGCAGGTGACACAAACTTCTTCTGAGAGCCAGCCAGAACTTCTGCTGAGGACTTCTGCTGAGAACTGCCAGGAATGAGACTTCTGGGAGCGAGCAGCATGGAGGCTGAGCAGCTGTGGTGAGTGAGGGGTAGAGGATCTTTGCCTGAGGGAGCCTGTTTTGTTTTAAAGGCTTGGGAATGTGGGTGTTCACTGCTTTAACTATGTGTACCAGCTTCAGTGACTACTGTAATGACTTTGATTTTCTGGTTTTGGGATTCAGCTTTCTGGTATTTGAATAAATGCTTTGGTTCTGTCCCCCATGTGGAAAGCCTGTTATATTTTGTGATTTACAACTGTACCAGCATATTTATAGTAACTGTAGGCATTGTAAATATTGCATTGTTGTTACACCTCCCTATTTTACAGATGAGGAAACTGAAGCAGAAAAAAAGGATAAGTGACTTGCCCAGGCTCACACATCAAGTTAAGTGTCTGAGGTTGGATTTGAACGCAAGAATTCCTGGCTCTGTGTTCAGGGCTATATCTACCATGCTGCCTAGCTAGTGAGTGGCAGAGTCAGGATTTTACTTTCTACAATACCTTTGGCCCTGTTTTCTATTCTAAAGAACAATCTCATAGAGGCACACACAGGGGCATGTGGGAGGTCTCCAGTTCTCACAGCATTACAGCATGTGAAGGCCAGGAGAGTTGGGTAGTTTCTTGACTGGGCTGCCTTTATCTCTTAGGGAGTCCGTCAGAAAGAAAAGCAATCCACCCCACTGCAGAGATGTCTAATGGCATGAGAGAAAGGATCCATCATGGGGATTATTTTTTGGCCTCCATTTTTGTGGCCCAGCAAAGACCACAAAAGCTACCTTTGAGCACAAAGAAGCTGTCCCAGTTTTCTGGGGCTGTCCTAATAGACTCGGCCTGGGTGCAGGTTCCATTCACTGAGCACAAGTTAGAAAAATGTTGTACTTCACTTACAGTTTGGGATCTCATGCATCATTTTAGATGCCCTTGCCCTATCATAATATTAATGTGGGTTTTCCCAAACAACAACAGAGAAGACAGATGTGTTTCTGCCATTCTTGACTCAAAAGCAGAGGCTGGGTCTATGGGGGAAATAAAGAGATGAGGGACTGGGAATGGAGATAACTGTAGTACACTCACTGTAGGTTGCTGCCATTCTTGATTTTTTTTTTCAGAAAGAAGGGTAAATATCTTAGGGAGTATTGAGCACCATAGAGCCAACGATTGTCATTTGACTAAAGACTTGGTTCAGAGTCCCTGATAACCTTTGGCAAGTCAGACTTTCTAAACTGATTATTAGGATATGTTTTTAAAACTTAAATTATTAAGGAAATTTGATGAAGAAGTGATGGACTCAAGGTGTAGAATATTTTCTTGGACATGATCAATACAGAAATTTGTTTTGTTCTATTATGCATATTTATTACAAGGGTCCCCCCATCCCCACTATTTTATTGGAAGAAGCGTAAGAAGTAGGAGGGAGAAAAGTTAGATCCTTTTTTTGCTTTTTTTTTTTTGGAGGGCAATTGGGGTTGACTTGCCCAAAGTCACACGGCTAGCTTTTTGTGTCAAGTGTCTGAGGCCAGATTTAAACTCAGGTCCTCTTGACTCCAGGGCCGGTGCTCTACTCCCTGTGCCACCTAGCCACCCCTGAGAAGTTTTTGTTATTTGAAAAAAAATTTAAACGATTATTAAGGAATACTCCCATCTGTTGCCAGTCTGTTTACCTTCAAAAACCTCAAGTATTCACCCTCTTCTCTCCTCTGACCCTTCTACCACCTTCGTGCAAGCCATCATTACCTCAGGCCTGGCCTATTGCAGTTTACTTTTGGTTCTTCTCCTTGCCTCAAATCACTTCTCACTCTAGTCCATCTTCCACTCAGCTGTCAAATTAATCATCCTGAAAGGCAGGTCTGACTATGTCCCCACTACTAGCAACACCACCTCATTCTATAAATCCAGCAATTCCCTAGAACCTCCAGGATCAAAAATAAAACTGTTTGACATTCCAAGTCCTTCATAATCTGCCCTTCTCCTACCTGTCCAGTCTTACACCTCATTTACCCCCCAGGAGATACAAAAAGACACAAAAGATAGCTCCTGCCCTCAAGGCACTTATAATCTAATGGAGGAGACCACATGTAAACCAATATAAACAAATAGATTATATGCAAAATTAATAGAAAATAATTAAAAGGGAAAGTATTGGAATTAAGAGAGGTTAGGGAAAGTTTTCTATTGAAGGGGGGATTTTTGTTGGGATTTAAAGGAAGCCTGGGATGTCAGTAGTTAGAGAAGAGGAGGAAGAGTGTTCTAAGCATGGAGGACAGCCAGAGAAAATGCTTGGAGTCCAAAGATGCAGCATCTTGTTTGTGGATAGGCAGAATGCCATGTCAGTGGATGGAAGAGTATGTGTCAGGGTATAAGAGGACTGGGAAGGTAGGAGAGGCTAGGTTAAAAGGAAAACTAGGAAAGCTAGGAGGCTTTGCATGTCAAGCAAAGGATTTTATATTTGCTTCTCAAGGCAACAGCGAGTAGATGACTGGGCTTGTCATCAGGAGGACCTGGGTCTGAATCCTGCTTTTGAAACTAGGAAGCTATGTGTTAACAGGGAAGTCACTTGACTTTCTCTGAGCCTCAGTTTCTTCTTCTGTAAAACAGCAATAATAATATCTGTATTACCTAACTCAAAGGGTTGCTATGTGGGTAAAAGAAGCTAAATATGTGAAGCGCTTTGTAAACTTTTAAATTATATGTGTGCCAAAATCTGAATATTTACTCTAAATTGCTATATAGGTGCCAAATATCTAAATATTTACCTTGAAAATTACTCTTTCCAAGACTATTTCATTTTCTTTGTATCTCTAGCTCTTAGGACAAAGCCTGGAAGATAGCAGGTAGTTAATAAATATTTATTGAGCGAATGAATAAATCCCAGCTGCTGCCTCATATGCTGGTGTCCACTTCTACTTTTGTTTCTGGTCTTGACCCCAGTGCATTAGCCCCATCCCATCCTGCCCAGCCCAGCCCCTCTGGTCTTTCTCCAGCTTATGATGCTACAAGATGAGCCCCTGATACTTTGCCAGTCCACTCATAATTTCCTGGCCTTGAGGCAGTGGCCTTTGTCTAACCCTGTCCTATGGTGTCACCACTTGTGGTTACTCAGATCAAAAACTGTCTACATGCACCAGTTCTAACTATACTGGTGACCTCTCAGCTGCTTCCTACCAATGAGTCACGGCCCACTTCTTACTGAACAGAAGCAGGAAATACTCCTCATCAGAAACAATTGGCCTGTCATACCCATGTATGCCCTCATGGCTGGGGGTAGGGCATGGGGAGAAGGGGAGGAAATAAGCATTTAGATAGTGTCTACTATGTGCCAGGCACTGGGATAAATCCTGGTGGAAATATAGTAAAAAGAAAGGCAATCTCTTTGGGGTTGGGGGTAGGGGAAGGCGGGGAGAAAAATTGTAACTCAAAAATCTCATGGAAATGAATGATGTAAACAAGAAAACAAATAAAAAATTATATTTAAAAAATAAACAAATAAACTAAAGCAAAAAAGAAAAATAATAAAATACTGAATAAGGTTCAATTCTGTGCCTTTATGTATTGAAAGATGATACATACGTCTTTTGAAAAACTTATCACTATTAGAGTTCTTTCTACATATTATCTATAGAATAGAATAGAATATGATATGATAGAATAGAATATATTATACATAAAATATATTATAATCTAATGGGAGAAGACACACATAAAAAAACTGGAAGGGGAGGGAAAGGAAGGGAAGGGGAAAGAAGAGGAGGAGAGTTCAGTACTCTATTCACTGTGCCACCTAGCTGCCTCAAAACACTATTTTTTAAGAAGGACTTTGAAGAAATTGGACTTTCTTCTTTTTGGAGGTAAATTTTGTAATAGCATTTAAAAAGAAGTCACCTAATCATAAAAAAAAGATAAACAAAGGAAGGGCCAGATCCTGAATTACAACTTACAGTTATTCTGACAGCGTAAAGACAATGCTGCATTTCATCTTTAAAGTGTTTCATAGGTTTTAGTAAATTAGCTTCCCTTCCCTTCCCATTCTGACACACGTACCATCAACATATTATCAATAGTATTTTCCCCAATTTACAGATAAGGAAGTTGATGCCTTCAACAGAAACCAATTTTAAATTTCAAATACAAATCCAAAAGTAGCTGGTTTAATATTGGAAGACAAGTAATAATGCTTTTCCAGATTAGCAGAAGGAAAAGTATTTCTTGGGTTTCACTCAAGCACAGATACTATAAAGGGTGTCCCTAAGTTCTGAGAAATCATGGGACCCAGGCACCCCTGAAATGACCTTTTGTATGTAGCAAGGTTATATCCAAAAATAGTATTACAATAAAGGGCAGCCACTATAGAGCATGCTGGGAAAATATCTATGATGCTAAATTTCCAGGGGTCTAAAGCACTATTTCTCCCTTTTCTGATCAGGAAAGCATAAAAAAGACAGATGGTTCCAAAAACCACTGGACTAACTCCTGTGACCAGAAGAATGAATCCACCCCTATAAAAATTATCTTAGATCTACAGATACTCAGAAATCCAGCCTAGAAGGAGCAACTGTAATAATTGCAAAAGCTTAGCACAGTACCTGGTACAAGGTAGATATTTAACAAATGTTTATTGACCAATTGATTGCAGACACATAAAGGAAAAATGGACTTCACACAAGAACTATAACAACACTCAGAAGAAATGACAAGAAAGGGAGCGGCTAGGTGGTGCAGTGAATAGTGCACTGGCCCTGGAGTCAGAAGAATCTGAGTTCAAATCCAGCCTCAGACACTAAAACACAAAACTAGCCATGTGACCTTGCCTCAATTGCCCTACCTCAATTGCCTAGGGAAAAGATAAGGGATTTAAAACAAAAAGAACTTGCCCTGTAAAACTGAGTATAGCTGTATAGGAGGGATGATAAACATTTAATGGAATAGAGTATGTCCATGCATTTCTGAGGAAAAGAAGTAAGCCTTGAGTTACAAAGATGAGAGCCAACAGAAACCTAGAGAGGTAAATGTATGAGTAGATTGGTTGGGACTGTGTGATAATGCAATGCTAAGGTTTGAACATATAAGAAGAAACAAATGCCCCTTCAGAATCTTAATTTATTTAAATGATATTGAGGGTGGGGTAAAGGAAAAGAAAACAGCAGGCCCTCTGAGGGATTGCTTCTATTCTAAAAGTTGTAGGAGAAGGAAAAGAAGGTAGAGCAAAAAGGAGGAAGAGAATGAAATTTGCTGTTTCTTATTCTCGGGATTTGTACAAAGAATATGTAAACATGAAATAAGAAAAGGTAGGAGTGAGCACTGGATGATCCTCATTTTTATCCGAAACAGACAAAGGAGAGTTGAATACACAAACACAAACAGTCTGATGTAAAAATATATGAAACTCAACTATTCTCTCAATACAATGATCCAAGACGCAATTCTTCAGGACTTAGGATGAAAAGAGCTATCTACCACTGGAGAAAGAACTGGTGGCGTCTGAATGCAGATTGAGGCATACTTTTTTTTTTTTACTTTCTTTATTATTCTTGGATTTTTTTATTCTGTTTTTTTTTCCTGCAACATAGCTAATACTGAAATATTTTGCATGGCTGTACATGTATAATCTATATCAAATTGCTTGCCTTCTCAAGAAGAAGAGGAGGGGAAAGAGGGAGAGAATATAGAACTTAGCATTTTTAAATGGATGTTTAAAAATTTTTGTTTACATGTCATTGAGAAAAAACCAAATTAAAAAATTAAATGTAATATATACATATAGGTATATATACTTATTTCTCTGTTGAGTTCCATATATGCATATATATATATTACATATGTACATGTATATATGTGTGTGTGTACATGGAAATAAACAGTAAAACAAGTGGGGATAAAGAGAGAGAATATTAAGAGAAAGTTTTAAACTGGGGAGGAAAAATTCCCAAACAAAACCAACTACCTGATCCCAAAGAAGGGATTAAAAGAAAAAAGGGAAGGAAAAAGAATTCCCATTAAATGGGCAATGACTAAACAAATTGTGATACAATGAAATATTATTGTTCTATGATAAATGATAATATTTCAAAGAATCTTAGGAAGTACAAACTGATTCACAGTGAAATGAATAGAGCCAAGAAACGAGTGTGTGCAATAACAACAACATTATAAAGAAAAACAACCTTTAAAGACAAAATTCTGATCAAAGCCATCTTTGGCTTTGATTAACATTTGACTAACCAATGTATTGAGAGGATCTATGATGAAACCTGTTATTCATCTCTTGACATAGAATAGATGGATGGAAGGCACAGAAAGAGACATACAATTTGAACAGAACCATTGTGTGGATTAACTTTGCTTGACTATTCTTATTATATTATAAGGTTTCCTCCCTGCCACACCTCTATTTTTAATTGGGAGAAGGAAGGTGGAGTTTGAAGGTGGCAATAGTGATGAAAAAAGAGGGCCCTTGAAACTTTTAAAATGCACAGAAGGAAACAAGTGAATTCAGAAGTACAGATAAACAGGACAGTTGAAAGTTAATGTAGAATGTATCATATACTTTCAAAAAGCATGCAAAGATTCATGGTGTCACATACCTTCCATCCTCTTTTGTGCTCTGCTGTTTATATCGAAAAGTTCTTTCTGGTATTTAAACTCAAAAAAAAAGTAAAACTAAAAAAAGAAATTGAATGCTGTGACATTATAATGATTAAGGTGGATCCTACTTCTTCAGTGGAGAAGATGTGATGTGAGGTGGGGGACTATAGATGTGAGGATTTTCCAAAGTGTTGGTTAGTTTTGCTGCATGATTTTTTCCTCTCTCTCTTTTTATTCTTTGTTGTAATGGATAGCTCTGTAGGAAGAAGAGCAAAGAACAGCATGTTGAGAATTGAAGATAATACGAAAACAAAGTGTAACAGTATTCTGTTAATATACTTTGTCTTTTATGGAGGCAGGTAAGAACCTTAGGTAGGAAGACAAATCCTTTGTCCCAGTCCTGTTCATGAGCATAGTTTCTTGTTAATATCATTAGAGAATGAAACCAACCCCAGAGTTATAAGTTCTAATTCTGGGCAAAGCAATGTGTGTGATGTGAAAGCAAAAATGAGGGAGATTGGCATGCTGGGAAGATTGCAAGATCAAAGGGAATTTAGGGGTCAGCTATCCCATCAAGGGACAAGAAGCATAGCATTGGTTACAAATATTTAATACTTCACAGGAGGAAACAGACGACCATTAGAAGTGAGAGAAAGAGAGTAAGGATTCAATTAAAAGTTATCCCATAGTAGAGTCCAGGGAAACTTTATCCAGCTCCATCTAGTGACCTTAGAATCATCCCGTGGACTAAAGAAAGCAATTAACAAAATACTACCATGTGGTAGAAACCCACCTAGTCACCCTCACCCCCTGAGGACCAGAGAACTTGTCCAAACTAGGCGATCTGAGAAGACAGAGAATAGGAATATTGAAAAGAGTTACAATAGTGATAAATTAATTAAACAAATTGACAAGCCAAACAAGAGAATAAATAATTTCACACAATAGAGAAAATTTTCAAAAAAGTAGATCTTTCTGAAAAAAAAAAGAGAATGACAGAATTATCATGCAAAATTTCAAAGACAGAAGGAAAATAATAGATCAAAATTAAAAAACAAAGCTGGGGGTTGGCTAGGTGGCACAGTGAACAGAGCACTGGCCCTGGAGTCAGGAGGACCTGAGTTCAAATCCAGACTCAGACACTTAACACACACACACAGACATACACACACACACACACACACACACACACACACAAACTAGCCATGTGGCGTTGGGCAAGTCACTTAAAGTCAACTGCCCTACCTTCCCCCTTCCAAAAAAAAAGGCAAAAAACAAAAACAAAACAAAACTGGAAGTGTACGTGAGAACTTTATAAGAATACAGGAATACTAAACAAGAATACTGAAGACAAAAATTAAAGAGATCTCTAAAGATCAGAAGTCTTTCAGAAAAACATCATAAACAAGAAAAGCTGCATACCATATTTAAGTAATTCGTCTAGGAAAATTGCCCAGAAATATCAGAGGCAGACAACAAAGTACAAAGTAAAAGAATACTCACTTCAACAGAAACAGACTCCAAATTTAACTCACCAACAAATATTATAGCCAAAATTCAGAACTATAACATCAAACAACAATTTTTTTCAGGAAGAAAGGAAGGAGGAAAAAACTTTCCCTTTTTTAAAAAAATTTTTGCTTTTTGGAGGGGGAGGGGAAGTCAGTTGGGGTTAAGTGACTTGCCCATGGTCACCCAGCTAGTTTTGTGTTAAGTGTCTGAGGCCAAATTTGAACTCAGGTCCTCCTGACTCTGCGGCCGGTGCTCTATTCGCTGCACCACCTACCGACCCCAAAACTTTCCTATTTTAAGAAGAACCAACAGAATAACACAAGATTACATGCTAGTTAAAAAAAAAACAAAGGAAGAATTGAAATACGGTGTTCTGAAAAGAATATTCTACAAAGGTAAATATAAGCATGAAAGAAAATAATTGAATATTCAGTAAAAGTGTGGATTCAAATCATTCCTCCAGAAGAACTCAAAGATGACAAAGGTATTCACCATACAAACTGATCAAACAAAACAAACTTAAACACTTTCACATGACAATGAAAGACTAAGAAACAAAATGTCTTCATTTGGGCAGTGCTAGACACTTACGGGAATATTTTCGTTTATTCTTCATTTTTTTCTTTAAAAGAACTCATATACTATCTGACAGACGTAGAGAAGGCAATGTAAACATCACCAGACTAAAGAATTTAAGAAAGAAAACCACAATAGGAAAAATACACTGGGGAATAGAAACAAATTTGTATTTAGAGTAAAAAATAATCTCATCATCATTAGTGACAGGTGGCAGGAAAATAAAAAGGAATTTCAGGAGAGGAGAGGAAAGGATGAGAGTTCCCAGATAAAACTGGTCAGAACATGGTAAGAGATATGGATGAAAAGCATTAAGTTTCTCCCTGTTTATTAGTGGAGGGAAAGTAAAGTTAGAACACTGGGACATTACAGAAAAAAAGGAATAGAAATAGGATCTTGAAAGCAAAATAAGAGAAAATTCTAACAACAAGAATACATCACACAGAATTTGGAGAGGGTTTAGCAGGAGCCTTTCAATGAATTCTGCTGAGAGTGGTTGGATACTATAGGAGGTCAACTGCTCCCATATGGGCCTGTACATATAGGTACTATGATACTCTCATTAGGTAGCGATGAAGGTAGGGATCCTGGAGGGGCACAATTAATAAAGGCTTAAAAGAAAGTATTCATGACAATAAAATAGAGAAATGACAGGGATTACCAACCTATTTCCTCCTGAATCCTGCTGCCTGTGCCAAGAATTAACCCTCCTGGGAATATATTCTAGAGTATTTAGAATAGTTATTGAGGAAGAAAGGTGGAATGAAAACATTTCTTGGAATGGGACGGTACAAATTAATGTCACTATATTGAAAGAATGAATGAGATGGCTGTGGGAGGGCAGAGAAATAGAGAATTAGGTATTTTGACTTTATTCCTTTTTTATAATTTATTACTATATGCATATTTAACTGTGAAAAGGAAAGGTAAAATTAGAGAAAGACAGAGACTGAGTCAAATTGGTGTAGTGAATAAAGAGCCAGCCTTGAAACCAAAAGAACTTTGGTTGAAGTCCTGACCCTAACACAAACAGGCTGTGTGACTATGAACAAGTCACTTAACCTCTCAATACTTTAGGTAAATCTCTAAAACTACATGTCTAGAGAATATACCCATTTGCATTGCTAGAAGGTGTTTCCTTACCTGGAAATTACCTAGATTAATGAAATCAGAGGTCTAGTTAATATACATTCATATATAATCCATATATTATACATGTACATATTGAACATGTAAAATTGCACATATTTATATGTAATATTAAGACATCTATTACACATGCTATTATATTATTATGCTTGTTATATGTTATGTGTATTATTTGCATATTGCATTTTTTTTTAGTTGTTTCCATCATGTCTGAATCTTTGTGACCACTTTGGGATTTTCTTGACAAAGATACTAGAGTAGTTTGCCATGTCCTTCTTCAGCCCATTTTACAGATGAGGAAACTGAGGCAAACAGGGTTAAAGACTTGCCCAGAGTTACAGTTAGTAAGAATCTGAGGCCAGATTGGAACTCAGAAAGATGAGATTTCCTGACTCTAGGCTTAGAGTTCTATCATCTGAACCATTTAGCTGCCCCTATATTGCATATATAATACATATGTCATTCACACATGTACAAGGAGATGATTGTTTTGCCTCTGTCTGGAGAGAATGAAAATTTCTCAGGCAGTTTTGGATTGTTAACTGCCCTTCACTGCCCCCCTCCATTCAGCAAACCCTTTCAGGAATCTTTCTGATTTCCTGCCTCTGTGGGCCCCTCTGCCTGGCCAGTGGAAGTCTTATCCTAAGAGATCTCCATGGTCTTGATTAAATTTTGGGTGAGGTTTTTCATCCCAAACACCTCTAAAACACTAATTTGCTTCTTGCTTCTACTCTCCTCTATATTTTTCTGATTATATCTTTCGCTTCTTAGATTAGTTAGCCCATTGACATTCTCATTGCTCTCTTTCAAATAATGTATGATTATTTTTTAGGAAAAATAATTTTTAGGAATTTTTAGGAAAAATAATCAAATAACAAATAAAAGGCTCCCTAAATCCATTGCCTTGTCTAGCTATACCTCTATGAAAATGAACATTTCATTTCTTAACATTTAAACTACATACAATGGGAAGAACACCAACTCTGTAGTCAGAGGAGTAGAATGGAATTTCAACCCTCATGCTTAGTACCTGCATGATCATGGACGAGTCATTTAACCTCCTAAAGCTTCAGTTTAGTATTCTGTAAAATGAAGGGCCCGAACTATGAGGCCTTTGAAGACTCTTCTAGCCCCTAGCTCTATGATCCTATTACATAGCAACTAACAAAGGAAAAGGTGACTAATAAAAACAACAAATAACTATGTTCAAAATAAAAGTAAGAATTAAATAACATACCAGAACTTATGGGATATATAGCTAAGATGGTACTAAAAAGAATTTTTTCTCTGAAAATATATAATAATATTATTATGGGGGGCTCACTTTGGAAAGAGTTGTGTGATTTGGTCAGATGAGACTCTGTGGGCAGTCGCTGAGCCCCCCGGCTTTGAAAACCCAGATGTTGGCGCTTCCCTCTCTGGTAACTAACTAGGTATGGATGTAATGGTCAGACAGCTGGAAGCTCTGTCTGCTGATCTGTTTCTTTGTCTGCGTCTAACTTCTGTTTGTATTCTGTTTGTTCTCTGAAGTTCAGGGTGTTGACTTTTTCCCCTGAACTAAGTAAATGATATATGTTTGACTGATTAAAGTAAGATTATTAATGCCCCCCAAATAATAATATTTTTATGGTAATAAAATAGAAAAGGTGAGAATGAACTGACCATGCATTTATGAAAAATAAAAAATAAAAAATTTACTACCTTAAAATAAACAGGAAAAGAGATGTCTTTAAAATTAGAGCATAAACAAAACAACTTGAAAAATAAATATTATAGAACTGACACTATTAAAACCAGATTTTAAAAGGACAACCAAATCAAAGAAAAAAATTAAATTACCCAAAGAAAAAACATTAATGTGAATTTACAACAAAGAAGAGATAAAATAATCATCACGATTAAATATCAGCAAAATTGAGATCTGAAAGATAGTAGATGAAAATCTACAAAAATATAAAATACTCAAGGGAGCAAAATAAAACTAGCAATCCTAAATGACACAATTTCAGAAAAACAAGTCAAGAAAGCCATAAGGGAGTGGTGGAGGAACGGGGGAGGGAAGGATCACTTGGGCCAGATGGATTCACAAGTGAATTCTATAAAATATTTAAAGAATACTTAAGATACAAAATAATTATTCTCAAAAAACATAGACAGAAGATAACTATTTCTTTTTATGGGTAAAATATTGTTCTTATATCCAAACTATTGAGAAACCAAGCAAGGAATGAAAATTATAGATCAATTTCTCTAAGGAATATTGACACAAAATTTTTAAATAGACCCTTGTAAGACTTCAGCAATATATTCAGAAAACAATTACTAACACCAAGATAGATTTATACCAGGGATTCAGGGACTGTTGAAAATAAAATAAGCATTTCTAATCATATCAACAACATCAAAAAACAAAAACCCTGATTATTTCAACAGATGCAGAAAACGTCCTTGACAGAATCACCCCCACTCAAATGGATTCTTTGTTGTTTTTAGGGGTCAAGCTTTACAAAAATAATGTCTCTTCTATGTGACAACCCTTTAAATGTTTTTTAAAAAAGAGCTGCCATGTTCTTTCCCAGTCCATTCTTTTTAGGCTTAAGATTCCCAGCTCCCTCAACTAATTCTTATAGGGCGTGGTCATCAGTTCCTTGACTATTGCAGTCACTTTTTTTCGAATATGCTCCAGCTTTTCAGTATCTCTCCTAAAATGAAAGACCCTGCATGGAATACAATATTCCAGATGAAGGCGTATCAGAATATAATAGGACCATTACATTCAATGTTCTGGCTGCTATTCTTCACACACTGTTGACACAAATTCAACTTTCAGTCCTCTAAAACCTTCAGATATTTTCTCTCACCTTCTCTATACTGTACTCATGCAATGTTTTTGAAAGCTATGTCAGAGTTTACATTTTGTTCTATCATTTAATGAACTTAATGAATTGTTGCACTGTTGTGGTTTGTCCTTTATTCTCACAGAGGACCATGACATTAGGAAGGCGATGCCATGACTTGCAAATTATTTGGATTTAAGTGAGGGAGGGCTGTGCTGTGCAAAGTCACCAGCCTCACTTTTTCCTCCAGAACCATCTGGGTCCAGTGAAGAGATATAGATCAGAACAACTGGAGACAGCCCCCAGTTGAATTGTATATTGAAAGTTTGAAAAAAACTACGCCTTCTTTTACTTTTTTTGTGTGTTGTGTTGTCTTCCAATGAGGAATTATCTTTATTTTTCTGATTTGCATCACCAGCACTTTTTTTTTATTAAAGTGATTTGCTTGTTTCTTTACTTTTTAGTTTACAAGATTCACTTCCAGAGTCCCTTGAGTTGCAAGTTTTCTCCCTCCCTCCCCTCCCACCTTCCCCACCATGACAGCATGCAGTCAAGTATAGAATCTGTAAATACTTTCACATTGGACAGTCTGGTTGTATAGAAGGGTTGTAACCACTGGAGTGGACAATAGGAAAGAGGAAACAAAGCCAAACATGGGAAAGAGCGATATATGCTTTCTTTTTCATTTCTAAGGATTTAACATTTTCTTTACACTCATTTTCTTCTTTCTTTTTAAAATTTTGCTTATTTTTCTCAATTACATGTAAACAAAATTTTTAATACTTGTTTTTTAAAATTTTGAGTTCTGAATTCTCCATTTCCCCTGCCCCATCCTTGAGAAGGTAAGCAATTTCATAAAAATTATACATGTTCACTTATACAAAACATATTTCCAAATTAGTCATGTTTTGCACTGGTTTTCTAAACAATTTCTGTGTGTCACCTAATCATGATATCCCCATTGTTTTAGAGGAAGTTTCATTTGAGAGGGCCAGAATGGGCATGGGTTGTTCTTATCTACAAAGTTATAGGGAAGCTGAGCTATTGTTTATTGTTATTATTTTTATTATTCCGGGATCAATGTGCTTCTACCATAAAGTCACAAATAAAATTCATCATTAATGGTAATAATAGCCAACATTTATATAAAGCTGTGGAGTTTTCAGACCATTTTATACATATCTCATTTTATTTAAAAAATCAAAACCTTGTGTAGGAGGGGCTTTTATTATCCCCATTTCACAGATTAGGAAACTAAGACAGAGGTTAAATGACTTGACCAGGGTCATACATCTAGGTGTGTCTGGGACCAGATTTAAACACAGGTCTTCCTGAATACAAATCTATCACTCAAATCTGTCTATTGTACCACCCTGACAACTATCAATAAAAAGGAATAACAGCAGAGTGCCCTTAGTTCACAGCATTTTTCTTTTGTCCTTGGAACCACTGTCTACCAGTGTACTGGGATACAGCCAAATTTCCTCCCTCCTTTTCCTTTAAGGCAACCCCATTTTTATCATGACACATGACTACACAGAGGGAATTTCCCTGCTTCCAAGGGGATCCCTTTACCACTAAAAGGAAATGTAGGAGGAGTCAAAGCCCCAGCACAATGCAATTCAGCACTCTTAGGGAAGTTTTAATTCCTAGTGGCTAATTGCCACCTGGCATCCATTCACTAATATGACACCAGGTCATTCAAACATTATGGTTTCAAAGCCACCGTATTTTTTTTAAGTCTATTAAATTGGAACACATTTCCTAAATGTATAGCAGAGCAATAATTATAAGAGCAATCATAAATATACCTGAGGCATGGTAGGTCAAAAAACTTCCTCTTCTTCCATATAGGAAGGAGAGGGCATATCCTATAGTCCTTTTCTCAAAATCCTATACAGATCTTATAGTTCTTCATATGTATGTGAATATGTACCTAATGTATATGTTTGCATGTGGTATGATTTGAGAGAGAGAGAGAGAGAGAGAGAGAGAGAGCATCAGTTAAGTGCTTGACCCAACAATAAAGGTCACATAATTAATCAGTGGTAGAGGAAGAAGTAGGAACCCAGGTCTCTTAACTTCCAGTCAAAAGCTCTCTACACTACACCTCTGTTCTCCCCAAGAATCAAATAGGTCCCATCAAGGGGGAGTAGCTGATCAAATTGTGGCATATGAATGAAATATGATTGTATCATAAAAAATTCAGAGAAACTGAAGAAGACTTGTATGAACTGATGAAGAGAAGAAAAAGCAGAACCAGGATAATAATATTCAAAATGATAATAATAATATAAATATAAATCAATTACGAAAGGCAACTGAACTCAGATTAATCACAATGGCAAATTCTGGTTCTAGAGAACAGATAATAACAGAAAGCATTCTCCTCCTCAAGGTAAAGGGTAAGGAAAAGAGGGTAAGGAAGAGGACAATGGTAACAGAATACAATGTAAAATGTGATTGTTTTATGAGTAGAGGTTAATTATATTTAAATTATAATGGAGGGTTCAATATGTGCCTGCGTATGAGGTACAAAACAAAAGAAATAATAAAACCTTTTAAAAAAGATAAGCTACTAGGGAAGGGAATAATAAAACATCTTTAATTTTAAAATGGGAACAGAGGGAAAGAGTACCCTGTAATCCACTAATCCAGGCTGACTTCATATTTATACCATGAGATAAACCTTTCTACTCTCTTCCACAAATAATAAAAATGTGTTAGAATAAAATTCAAGTCTCGCCAGTTGTCAATATGATAACCTACAAACATATTTGTAACAGGACACCTCCTAAAAAGTTTAACCCTTTGTCTTCCAAACCCAGGTATCAGCAACTCTGCCTATGACCATTTAATTCAACACATTTTTACTGAAAAGAACTTCTCTGTATCTAGCCCTAGGGCAGTTAGTCGTTGTGTTGGATAGAATGCTGTTCCTGAGTCAGAAAGATTCCTCTTTCTGTGTTCAAATCTGGCCTCAGACATTTGCCAGATGTGTGACGACCCTGGGCAAGTCGTTTAACCTTTTTCCTCACTTTCCTCATCTATAAAAGGAGCTGCAGAAGGAAATGGCAAATTGCTCCAGTATCTTTGCCAAGAAAGCCTCAGATGGGGGCACTACAACAGCAATAACAAATAACTAACCCTTTGCTAGGCCTTTAGAGAATATTTTTTTGAAGACCTTATGCCGGCCTTCAGGGAGATTACAATCTGACGGGCATTGCCAGACAAAAACTCTTGAAACAATTAGAGAACTATATAAGGCAGTGATCATGGGGGGGAAAAAATCCTTACAAAAGATGATGTAGACAGCAAATGTCTCCCTGGGTCAAGAAAGGACAGACTGATGTTGGCTTGCAGCTATGTTAGCAAATTAGGTAACATGGTAAAAACTAGTAAAAATCTCTTCAGCCCTCTGGGCTTTAGTTTCCTTGTCTGTAAAATGAGAAGGGTAGACTAGATGATCTTCCAGTCTAATATATTTCCTATACCCTATTAGAGAAAGCAATTTCAGAGATGCAGGATTTCAGGTGGACCTTTACAAGTTGGAAAAAGATGGAATTAGTGGAGACAAGAGGTTCACCAAGAATTCTTCATTAGAATTCTATGTTGGAGTGAGTTCTGGGCCTTCTTAAAAAGGTTAGAATTATTCCTGATTTTTCCTTTTAAAAAAACAACACTAAATGACAACCAAAAGAACATCTCTTATCTTGGGACTGGTAAGGGATGGTGCCCAACAGAGAAGCTAATATCTTAGGAGTTGTCCAAAAGTAGAATAGGTTGTCCCAGAGGTCAGAGGATCTGTGTTCAAATCTTGCATCTGTGTGACCTTAGACAAAGTCCCTTAACTCTTCTAGTCCTTATTTCTCGCCTTTGATCTCTACCAAGAGGATGGCAATGTTTTCCCTCCTATAGAATGTTCCTTAAAAATTTTCATGAAACAGTTATGTGTATGTATTATATATGTGTATGTGCATGTATTATGTGTGTATACGCACATGTATGTGCATGTAATACATATGTGTATAGAAAATTAATTTATTTTGAGTCACACCTCAAGTTATGAGAAGGTTAGGAGTTCTGGAAAAGGTGTTACATAGAAGATACTTGAGCTGTGTAGATGGAAGTAAGGGGATTCTGAAAGGTAGAGGTGAGTTGGGGGGAGGCAGTTAATATTTGTTGCTGAATGCTCCCTATTCCCCCCCCCACACACACACACTCAGTTTTCGTTCTTGTAGCTCACCAGAGAAGGCTGATTCAGACAACAAATGTTTCTCAAGGATGGGCTTTCTGAAGAATCATCACAATTGCCTTTGCCAAAAGCCTAAAACATCAGCTCTGTTTTCACCCTTGCAGCAATTATTAGTCTACTATTGCTCAAGTTTCCTTCCTTTTTAAATCGGTAACTTTTTGACCCAGCCATCTCCCAAATCAAATCAGGATCAATTAGAGTCATTTAGGAAAGCTATACATAACACAGTGTTCAGTAGCTGAAATATAATTAGGTATAATTGAGTACAAGTATTATGTAGTAAAATATTGCTGACCAACTACACAAGCTCTCCCTTATGGTTCTATTTAAAATTTCACCTAACACAAACCAATAGTAATGTTTAAAATATGAAAAACCTATAGGTTGGTATAACCCGGAGGAGGGGAGATTAAGAGGAGGTGCAATGTGATATAGTGGCGAGAAAGTTGGCCTCAGAGCCAGAAAGATCTGAGTTCAAGTCCTACCTCAGACATATACTGGTTGTGTGACCCTGTACCAATCACTTAACCTTTCAGTTCATAAGAATGCGGAAAAGGTGCTAAATCACACTGGTCAAGAGAGTTTGTCTTCTTGCCTGGGAACTCCCTATAGCAATGAAATCACAGGTCTAGTCCCTATTCCTATAGAACAGCACTAGATGCATCTCCTTAAACCAAGAGATTCAAAGGTCCCTTCTGAGCAACTCTTGCCTGCTGCAGTCTTGTGCTAGGCAACACGGGGAATATAGAGGAAATATTACACCCAGTTTCTGCACTCAAGGAGTGTCTTGAGAAGACAGTAGAAGACAGGTGGTATAGTGGAGTAAGTGCTAGTTTCAGAGTCAGAAAGAGATGCCTTGGGCATTAACTACCCTTGTAGCCCAGGGCAAGTCACCAGGATCCCTCACCCTCCTTCCTTTAACTGTAAAATGGTGACAATAAAGTGCCTGCCCACCAGAATTGCAAAGGGCTTTGCAAACCTTGGAGCACTATTCTAAAGGCTAGTTATTTTTATTTTGAGAAACAAGGAGGAAGGAATGGTACAGTAGAAAGAACCTTGGTTCTATAGTCAGAGAACCTGGATTCAAATCTTTCCTCTGATGCTCACAACCAATTTGACCTTGGCCAAATCACTTCATTCCCCTGAGTCAGTTTCTTCATCTCTAAAATGAGTTTGGTTTCTCTGGTCCCTTCTAACTCTTAAGTTATGACTCTAGGATTCTCTGAACCATGGAGCATAGTATAAAGTGAAGCATGTCCACCACTATTGCCCTAATTGAGGGTCAAACTGTGGCTATTTGTCCTTTGTTTTTGAATAGGATCGATGATATCACAGGTGAAGTCTTGACTTGTGAGTGAATTCAATTTAAATGAGACAGAGTTGTACAACATTATCAGCCTAATCCTCTCTTCCCAAGTCATCAAAGTCCAGTGGCAAGACAAAAGTTAAGATGACGGGTGATGGTCAGGGATGTAGTGGATGACTTTGGGGTCTTCAATGCCTAACCAACCTCTAAGTGCTCCAGAGTACCTGCTTCAGTCACCTCGATGGCTATTGGAACAAATTGTTCTGCCAGGGGAAATTTTAACACACTTAGCTTAAGACATCCCCATAACTCATCAACAGGTCAGTTACTTTCACCCTGGTTTACCCTTCCTGCCTAGAAGGCTTACTAGGGTGTGGACACTGCTCATGCAACAGCTTCTTGGGTCCACAGGGGAGAGTCAAGCAGACACCAAATTTGTATGAGCATCCCTGAAAAGGGATTGGGAAGCCCTCACACCAGAGGTATTGACCCCATTGACCATCCTATATACCTGAATTACATGTTCACTGTACTGCTGGACTAGTCTCCTTCCTGGTTTCCCTGCCTCCATTCTTTCCCCAACTCTATTCATTCCTTCAAACCACTGGCAAAGTCATCTTCCTAAGACACAGGTCTGACCACACCATTTTCCATTTCATAGGCTCTCTGTTGTCTACTAAGTAATGTCCAATCCAAATTCCTTGGTCTGGCATTCAAGTTAAATCCCACCTTTGACAGTTATTCCAACTATGTGACACTAGGCAAGTCAGTTTTGCTCTCTAAGCCTCACTTGGGCTCTCTGGTATAATGGAAATAATACAGAGCTTGGAGTAAGGAAATCTGGGTTCAAATTCCACTGGAGGTCCTAACTGTAAAACCATGGTCAAAGTCAATTGTGAAGATTCTTTAACAAGTACTATCCTGTTACAAAGAGTATAAACTCATTCTTTGCCCTCAATCAACTTAAAATCTAATTAGAGATAAGATTTATTTATTTGAAAAAGTTAAAATAAGAAGTAATATTTGCTAAAAAGCCAAATGAATTGTTTCAGTCATTAACAACTCTTCACGAACCCACTTGGGGTTTTCTTGCCAAAGATCCTGCAGTGATTTGTCATTTCCTTCTCCAGCTAATTTTACAGATATGGAAACTGAAGCCAATAGGGTGAAGAGACTTGGCCAGGGTCACACAGCTAGTAAGTGTCTGAGGTTTGATTTGAACTCAGGTCTTCCTGACCCCAGGTCTGACACTCTCTCCACTGTACCACCTAGCTGCCCTAATGACTGAAATGTATCAAATAAGTGGGATAGGAAGTGATAGAAGGAAGAGGAATGAAGTATTAGGGAGGAGGAAAAATTTGAGGTAGACCTTGAAACCTGGGTAGAATTGAAATAGGTGTTACAGGGTAAGGAGAGAATCCTAAAAGGTGGGCATTAATTAGCAAATATATAGAAAGAGATTGTACATTGGAGGGCACTAGAGACTAGACTGGTAGAATGCGTCAAGGAAGGAATGAACCGATTGGGCTAGACTAAAGGGGTGATACTGGGAAGATAATGTTGAGAATGTAGGTTGGAACCCTTTAGTGGACAGACTTGAATGTCAGGTCAAGGAAAAGTGACCTCCTCCAAAATTCATAGTCCTCCTCCTTCTCTTCTTCCTCCTTCTTCTTTTTCTCTCACTGGATTACTTTATCCTTTCTTAGGCACACTGTGGCCCTGCTCTTAGCAGCTCATCATACTGGTGCTAGACTTAGTGTGAATGCCTAATCAGCTTTAGCCCTACTATAACTCAGACCTCCTCAAGGTCCAGCTCAGCCTCCTCAATAGCAAGGATGGGGTGTGAGCCTTACAAGTATGAGCCACCTTTACCAATCTTCCCAGTTTTAATGGGTTTGGCACATCTCCTAGAACTAGTGACAGGAGGATGCAAGTTTAAATGTGGCCTTAGACATTTACTAGCAATGCAACCCCGGCCAAGTTAGTCTCTGCCTCAGTTTCCTTATCTGGAAAATGAGTCTAATAGGAGTGCCCATATCCTAGCATTGTTGAGAAGATAAAATGAAAAAACATTCATAAAATGCTTTGCAAACTTAAAGCGCTAAATAAATGCTAGTTGTCATTATTGTTATTTATTCTACTTCAGGTAAATTAGCATTTTCTATCTGAGATACAAGCAAACTAAGGTAAAAATATTTTTAATTTAAATTTAACTTTTTTCAATGAAAAACAATTTATTTTCACTCATCCATCCACTTCCCAACCACAAACCCTCATCATGATTTAAAATCCCCCCAAACGTAATCCTTGAAGCAAATATGCTTAATGAAGCAAAACAAATGCCCTTCAACGGTCATGTTCAAACACATACATGTCTCATTCCGTACTCTGAGCCCTTCACCTCTGTAAAGAGAGATGAGGAGTGGGTAGCATGCCTCTTCCTCAGTCCTTTGGACCAAGGCACATACATAATTCTCAAGCCGCTTACCCAAGGTCACCCAACAGCATCTCAGTAATCTGGGAAGCAAAATCCCAAGCTTCTGACTATCCCCCTGCTGGCACTCATTCTGCCAGGCCATACGTATGTTATAAATAATTAATAATGGGAAATGCACAACTCCATTTCCTTTCATTTATGATTCCCAGATGGCTTAGAGAGTGAATTTTCTTATCCAGGGAATCTCTGAGAAATGTGTTACCCAAAACGCTCAACCGCTACTATTTAGCTCCATATGAAAACAAAGCAGTGATTTCACTACCTCAGGAAAAAAGCATTCTTACATAAGGAAGTGGTAAGAAGTGATAGTTTGTGCTGGAGCAGAATTTTCATTTTAATTAAACTCTCTGTCCCTGGGTCCTGTACTTAAACAGAGGCTCAACTGTTCATGATAATGATGAAGATGAAGATAATAATGATAGTAATTCACAGAATGATGACAAACCCAGGACTCCTGACTTCTTTATCCCTTCACATACTGGCTGCCAATTTTCATTCATATCACTACTATTGCCTCATTCCCTAGAAAGAGCAATATTTTACCTTACACCAAGGGGTGGGGAACCTGTGGCCTCAAGATCACATGTAGGTGATATTAAGGGGATATGTTCTTTGAATTTTGGATTCAGTCGAAGGACCACATTTGAGGACCTAGAGGGTTACATGTATTCTTGAGGCCACAGGTTCTCCTCCCCTGCCTTAGACAAAGACTTGCAGAATTCATCTTAATTGTATCTATTACAAATGCAATAGATTTAGGTATTCAAGCTGAATCAGTGGAGGCAGAGTCGAGATGTTGGAATAAAGGCAGTGAGTTGCCTAAGATCTCCCCAAAACCTTTTTGAATACCTTTGAATGCCTTTTAAAAATACCAGAAAACAATTCCTAAACTGTCAGAGACCAAAAAAGGATAGGGTAAAATGATTTTCCAGTCAAAGACAACTTAGAAGGTTGTCAGGAAAGGTCTGTCACACCTGTCACAGTCCAGCACAGGATGAGTCAGCACAGAACAGGTGACAGCAAACCAGGAGAAAGCCTTGGGAAACACTGAATCTGCAACCACAGAGGCTACTTCAAGGTCTCTCCATCCACAGATGTTAAGGAGGTTGAACAGCTGATCCAAAAGACATTACATGGATCTTGTTGCTGGCACTTGGGGCAGGCCTCTGTTCTCTTCCTTTGCACATAATGAGATCTGAGTCACAGTCCTGAGTGAAAGTCCCAGGGCAAGGAGGAGCATACCAGAGCTTGCAGGCAGGTTCCTGCTCAGAAAAGAGTGCCTGTGGTCACTTACATGGCAGAGCATGGGCCAAGAGATCATGCCACCTTGGAAGAACTGTAAACCTACAGATCCCTAGAAATATCTCTGAAAACAGCTGCCCAAAACCCCTGAAACTTGGGACAATGTACCCTCCACCCTGAAAGAAGAGTCCCACTTTAACAAAGAGTTAAAAGACAAGAAACAGATGGGAAATGAGTAAACAATAGGAAAAAGCTTCTGATCATAAAAAGTTATTATGGTGACAGGGAAGATCAAAGTACACACTCAGAAGAAGATAATAAAGTCAAAGCTCCTACATCCAAAGCCCCCAAGAAAAATGTGAATTGGTCTCAGGCCATGGAAGGGCTCAAAAAGGATTTTGAAAATCAAGCCAAACAAGGCAGCTAGGTGGTGCAGTAAATAGAGCACTGACCCTGGAGTCAGGAGGACTTGAGTTCAAATCTGACCTCAGACACTTAACACAGACAAAACTAGCTGTGTGACCTTGGGCAAATCACTTAACTCCAATTGCCCTACCTTCCCCCTACAAAAAAAAGAAAAGAAAATCAAGCCACAGAGGCAGAGAAAAAAATGGGAAGAGAAATGAGAGTAAGGCAAAAACATCAAGAAAAAAAGAGTCAACAGTTTGGTAAGGGAGACACAAAAATTACTGAAGAAAATAACAACTTAAAAATGGACTGGGTCAAATGGTAAAAGAGGTACAAAAAAACCAATGAGGAGACAAATACATTGAGAAGCAGAATAGACCAAATAGAAAAAGAAGCACAAAAATTCACTGAGGAAAAAAAAACCTTAAAAAGCAGAAGTAGCCAAATGGAAAAGAAGGGACAAAAATAATTCCTTGAAAAAAAATTGAGCAAATGGAAGTTAATGACTTTATGAGAAATCAAGAAACAAAACAAAACTAAAAGAATGAAGAAATAGAAGATGATGTGAAATATCTCATTGAAAAAACAACTGAACTGGAAAATAGATCCAGGAGAAATAATTTTAAAACTATTGGACTACCTGAAAGTCATGATCAAAAAAAAGATCCTAGCCATCATCTTCCAAGAAAATATCAAGGAAAACTGCCCTGATGTTCTAGAACAAGAGGGTAAAACAAAAATGGAAAGAATCCACTGATCACTTCCTGAAAGAGATCTCAAAATTAAATCTCCCAGGAATATTATAGACAAATTTCAAAGCTCCCATACGAAGAGAATATTGCAAGCAACCAAAAAGAAACAATTCAAACAATATGGAGTAACAGACAAGATAATACAAGATTTAGCAGCTTCTCCATTAAAGGATTAGAGGGTTTAAAATATAATATTCTTGAGGGCAAAGGAGCTAGAATTACAACCAAGAATAACCTGCCCATCAAAACTGCATATAATTCTTCAGGGGGAAAACAGACGTTCAACAAAGTAGAAGTCTTTCCAGCATTCTTGATGAAAAACCAGAGTTGAATAGAAAATATGACTTTCAAATATAAGACCCAAGAGAAGCATAAAAAGGTAAACAGGAAAGGAAAATCATAAGGGACTTAATAAGGTTAAACTGTTTGCATTCCTACATGGGAAGATGATACTTGAAACTCATATAAGCTTTCTCATTACTAGGGCAGTTAAGAGTATATGTAGACAGAGGACACAGGTGTGAGTCGGATATGAAGGGATGATATCTAAAGAATAAAAATTAAATGGTGAGAGAGGAATGCACTGGGAGAAAGGAAAAGGAAAAAGCAGAATGGGGGCAAATTATTTCACATAAAAGAGGAAAGAAAAAGCTTTTACAGTGAAGGGGAGGATGGGGAAGATGAAAGGGAGTGAGTGAAACTTCATTGGAATTGGCTCAAAGAGGGAATAACATAGCCACCCAATTGGATACAAAAATCTATATTACCCTACAGGACAGTAGGAGGGGAAGGGGATAAGATGCAGTAGTGAGAAGCAAAACACTTTTGAGGAGGGACAGAGTGAAAGGAGAAAGAGTATATAATAAACAGAGGGGAAAGTAGGATGGAAGGAAATACAGTTAGCAATAGTAAATGTGAAAAAATTTTTAAGCAAGTTTCTCTGATAAAAGTCTTATCTCAAAAATATAGAGAACTGAGTCATATTTATAAAAATAAGAGCCATTTCCCAATGAATAATCAAAAGATATGAAGTAATCAAAGTTATCTATAGACATATGAAAAAATGTTCTAAATCACTATTCAGTGGAGAAATAAAAATTAAAACAATTCTGAGGCAGTACCTCACACCTATTACCTAATAAGAAAGAAAAGGAAAATGGCAAATGTTGGAGGGACTGTGGGGGAAAATGAAAAATTAATGTGCTGTTAGTGGCATTGTGACCTAATTCAACCACTAAGTAGAGAAATTTAGAACTATGTACCCAAAGGGCTATAAAACCATGCACACCCTTTGACTTGGTACTACTACTAGGTTTGTATCCAAAAAGAGATTTAAAGAAAACAAAAAATACACATACACAAAAATATTTATAGCAACTTTTTCTGGTGCAAAAAAAATGAAAATTGAAGGGATGTCCATCAATTGGGGAATGGCTGAACAAAGTGTGGTATGTGATTGTGATGGAATATTACTGTGCTACGTGAAATGATAAGCAGGATGCTCTCAGAAAAACCTGGAAAGACTTACAGAACCTGATGCAAAATGATATGTACTGTGTACAAAGTAGCAGCAATATTGCGACATGATCAGCTGTGAATGATAGCTATTCTCAGCAATACAATGATCCAAAACAACTCTAATGTACTGAATGATGAAAAATGCTGTCTGTTCCCAGAAAAAGAACTGGTGGTGTCTGAATACAGATTTAAGTGTGCTTTTTTAACTTTATTTTTCTTGAGGTTTTTTCCTCTCTTTTGTTTCACAACATGACTAATGTGGAAATATGTTTTGCATGACTACATATGTCATGTGACATATACATGGTGAGAGAGGAATGCACTGGGAGAAAGGAAAAAGGAAAAGCAGAATGGGGGCAAATTATTTCAGATAAAAGAGGAAAGAAAAAGCTTTTACAGTGAAGGGGAGGATGGGGAGATGAAAGGGAGGGAGTGAACCTTTCATTGGAATTGGCTCGAAGAGGGAATAACATAGCCACCCAATTGGATACAAAAATCTATATTACCCTACAGGAAAGTAGGAGGGGAAGGGAATAAGAAGCAGTAGTGAGAAGCAAAACACTTTTGAGGAAGAAAGGAGGAAGAGAGAGAATTTGGAACTCAAAGTTTTAAAAATGAATGTTAAAAAATGTTTTTACATGTAACTGGAGAAAAATAAAACACTAAACAAGATGAAGCAGTTACCAAGGTTCTGCAAAAGACAATCTTTTAAAATCAATCATATGAGTAACAGAGAACATATAACACAGTAACTACAAGAATTTTCATTCATACATCAAAGATAATC
This sequence comes from Pseudocheirus occidentalis, assembly GCA_028646575.1. Taxonomy (NCBI): domain Eukaryota; kingdom Metazoa; phylum Chordata; class Mammalia; order Diprotodontia; family Pseudocheiridae; genus Pseudocheirus; species Pseudocheirus occidentalis. The sequence continues at coordinate 69,111,498 of CM053597.1, forward strand.
TATAAATAACTTAAGAAGACCCTATAATGCCAAAATCATTAAATAGCAGTTAATGAATTCTCTCAGAGTGCTACTGTACTAACCAATGGGAATCATACAAAATCAGATTTTTAAAGGCGAATTTTATTTAATAACCAAAAATGCTATGAAAAAGACTAAATAGGTAAAACTCAACAGAAACTGAACATAATAGCCAAGTATTCAAGAAAATCCAAGTACACAAACTACCAGGGAAAGGACTCCTTCCCCATGCTCCAGAGAACTGTTATAAAAATTATTCCTAAGTTTGGCAAAAATAATAAGTACAGAATACCAATTTATACTATGTACCACAGTAAACTGCAAACATACATGACCTTAATTTAAAGGGTCACATCATTTAAAAAATTAGGTAGGAACAGAAAGAGAAGAGAATTCTTAACCAAAAAAGGGATAAAATTTGATCATAAAAATGAAATTGTTTAGATTGATTACTTAAAATTAAAACTAATGTATTTATAAGAGAACTTTCAAGTGGTAAAAAAAAATCTTTGCATCAAATACAGATGATAAAAGTCTGATATTCAAGACATGTAGAGAATTGATACAAAAATATAACAGAGCCATTCCCCAACAGATAAAATATTCAAAAGATATAAAACAAATATTTTTCCTTTTTCTCCCATAAGTTAACCCATTTACTGTTGGACTAAGGACTACAGATATTTTGATGAAGTGAAGGTCTTTACTGGTCTTTTAGTTCCTTCAATCATCTGAAGATATCAGCTACTGTTTTCAAACAGGATTCACAGAGCTAGATACTTACAGCTCATTTCTTCATTTTGGTTTTGCCAAAGAAGGAGTAGTTATATTTGCTATGTTGGTTAATTTCAATTTCTTCACCATTTTTCTGATGGATACAACATAATAGGTTCCATATTTCCAACAATTCTGATATTTCTTGATGTTCTTAGCCATGTCACCAGTTGCAGAACCCAAGTATGGAAAGACCAGAAAATTTTTACAATAAAAACTATCAACAATCCTACAGAAACACTCCAAATCACCAACAATAGAGTACTTGCAAATTAAAACAACTCTAACGTTTCACCTCAAATCCAACAAATTGACAAAGATGATAACATCCAAGATGACATCATAACAAAGATGATGATGCCATCAATGCAGGAGGACCCATGAGAAGACAGCCACATTGATACACTGTTGGTGAAGATGTGAATTGTTCCAATTGTTCTGGAAAAACAGTTTAGAAATATATAGCAAAAATGGTTAAAATGTCCATATCCTTTAATCCCTCTATCCCACTGTTCTGCATATAACCCAAAAAAGTTAAAGATGGAGGGGAAACTTTCATATATACAAAAATATTCATAGTAGCATTTTTTGTGGCAGAAATTGATGTATTTCTAAACAAATTGTGGTATGTTAATGTTATGGAATATTTTCAAGTCATAGAAAACAAATATAAGGAATTCAGAGAAATAAGTAAAGATTTGTACAAACTTATGCAGGATAGAATCATTAGAATAAGAACAATATACACAAAACCTAAAATAATATAAATTAAACAATGCCAAGGAGCAGCTTAACTTTGATTAGTTTCAATGACCTAATTTCATTCTGGTGCTTATATGATGAAACCCAATTCCCTCCCTTTAACAGATTTTTATTTTAAAAAATTAATAATAGCAAATATAAATGAAAATTTGTGAAAGCTTAAAAGTTCTGCTTTCAGATCTCTACTACTCCACTCATAGGAATTTCCTTAAACTTATAGAAGAATACTGAAGTAACTATATGGGAGATCCTCCTATCTCTGCCACGGATTAGAAGTATATGGGCTTCAGTATTCTCACCTATTTTTTAAAAATTGAGAATTTGAGATGATCTCCAAGAGACCTTCCAGCTCTGAAATTCCCTAATGTTAGAATTCTTCCATTTTCCAAGGGCAAAGGAAACATAACTTCAAATTAGGGCTAGCCTTTGTACTGAATCCCACACAATGGGGACAAAGTCATGCTTTTCCTTTGAAAAGTCACACACTTGGAAGTCCCTGCCTGCCACGGGTTAAGCCAGGAAGAGGATGTACATTGTCAACAGAGTAGCACCCATCCTGCATCAGGCCCAGGGGGAATGATCCAAACCTCCTGAGAAGTAGCCCTTTGTTCAATCTCTTCCTGGCACAATCTGAAAGTCAAAGAAGTACCCCTTCTTGTGATTAAAGGATCTAGGAAGATTCATGGGTTTAAATTTTTTTTAAATAAAATTTAATTACCCATGGATTTCTAAAGACCAGTTAGTCTATTCTCAATCTAATCTCCCAATAAGCACCAGAGTCTATGCTCTGCACTGGAGTTTTTGACATAAATTATTTGAGGCCGTATGTATTTCATCTTGGTTGATTCAAGAAATTACAAGTGTCCTAAGCCTTAGTGACAGAAGCTGACATATCAAAGGATCCACAGGAACATAAACAAAAAATAAATCACCATTCCACTGCCCCTCCCCAAAACTAAATTCCTCATTTTACAAAGACCATATAATCCTTTCATTTTCAAACAAATACCACTGCATCATTGTTATTCTAGTGTAAGCTAGCATAAATCTTACAACGAGGAGCATGTTTAATGTGCTTTTTAATAGCCCTGTTTGAAGGGCTCCTAACTGACATCATATCATTGAGGAATCCAAGGGGGATTACGCGTGTCAGTCCAATCAGTTGGTGGTAATTGTAGCACAAAAGATATATCTAAGTACTCACCACAGTAAACTAGGCACTATATTTTCCTACCTTGTAAAAAAAAAAACAACTCAGAGCTATTATATTAATTGGCACTAAAAGCATGTAATAGCTATCTAATCTATTAATTTTCCGTTTAATATTAACTTGAGGGGCTGCCATGGCATGGTTTTGACCCAAAGAAGGAACCAGTTCCCCTTTGCATTGCCTCAAGGGAGAGAAATGCTTGTAAGAAGACAGGCCGCCATGACATTTGTTTGCCCTGACCTTGTATTCGAAGATTTTGTTTTCATACAAGTATTGACTTTCTGTGAGGCCAGCCTGGCTGAGCCTGATGTATCTTGTTCCTTGGGAAATTTTAAAGGCCCACTAGTTCAAGAAGTAGTTCTTTACTCTCAGGCACTGGGGGAGTGCAAGGTACATCACTGATTTTGGAAGGGAGAGAAAATATTAGTACTACAGCACATAAAACCCTTGGGTTGTCTTTACCTGTCCCCAGTTCCTATTACATTAACTGTAGCACTAGCTTTGGAGTTGGAAAACATAGGTTCTAGTATCAGTTCTGCTCTTCACTACCTCTTGGGACCATAGGTGAGTCATTTCACACCTCTCTGGGCCTCAGTTTCAACATCTGTAAAATGGAAGAATCAAAACTGGATTCTTAATGTAAGGTCTATGAACTCCTAAAAATTAGATATTTTGGTAAGTGTAGTTCAATATAATTGGCTTCCTTTCTAGTTCTATGTATTTTATTTTGTGCATTTAAAAACATTATGGAAAAAAAAGATCCATAGACTTCACTAGATCAGTAAAAGGGTCCATGATTCCCCCAAAATTGAAGAATCTCTGGACTAAAGGATCTCTAAGGTATCTTACAGGTCTAAATTCCACAAAGAAGCTGGGTAACCATCAGAAAGTCACTTAACTTCTCCGTTCTATATTCTAGAAATGGTGAGTTAATCCAAATACAGGCTTCATCAAAAATGAGATCTTTTCTAAAGGAAAAAATTTATAAATTTTGGAGGGTCAGTTTTTTATCAGACCTATGATTTCACTGGCATAGGGAATTCTCTCTACCAGTTTAGATTGACATCTTTTATGAAATTTCTAATCTTAGAGAGTTTTCCAGGGTCACTTAGCCAGTATTCATAAGACGGAGGACACGAACCCAGATCTTCCTGACTTTCAGCTCTCTACACTGTACCACATTTGCTGCTATCTATACATATATGGACATGGGGAAGACAAACTTGAATTTTAGACCATAAAGATTTTATCCACAGCATATCTGGGATGAAAGGAGTATGGCCTTTATTGGGGCTAATGTGTGAGAGATCGTGGTGGACAGCCAACACTGGAGTTGGAAAGACTGTGTTCAAATCCTGACTTTGACCAGTATTCACCATGTAATCTGGTAAATCACTTAATCTGCCAGAGGCCCAGGTCACTCTCTAAGACTAAGTGTTTCAGAAGTTTGCTGGCATCAACATTAACATTGTGCCATGAGAGGGGAAGGGAGAATGATCCTACTAAGAAAAATTAAGTAATATCCTTGGCAGATGAGTATCACTTAGATGAAGTTTGCAATGAGTGAAAAGTAAGCCAGAGCAAGACAACTGGTTAGTGAAGAGCCACTTAGGGGTTCCATCTCAGTTACCCCAAATGCCAAAGTTAGATAGCCAAAGAGCATGGAGACATTAGAGAATCCATTGTGCCAGCTGTTATTGGACCTGATTGGCTTAAAAGAGGTGTGCTGTGCCAAGAGGTCTTGTCTTACTTTTGGGGGGAACACATTCCCTTGAGGTTCTGCCCCCTTTCACTCCCCTCGTTCTATTTCAGGTAATGAAATTGTATTCTCTGTATTTTAGAGATTCTAACCAGATTCTTTCTGAAGCTTTTTAGTAGGATTAATCTGGGCTAAACTTTTTTAAAAAATTTAAATTGCTTAATTTTTCTTAGTAGGATCATTCTCCCTTTGCTAGGGGTCAGACACTTACAGCCTCTTGTGAAATCAATATTCATATCCAAGAACAAGTAGAAAATATTCAGATCAATTGGGGTGACATCATAGCACAAACTTCAGGAAGAAGAGAAAAGCAAGAGGCAAAATAGGTACCACATTTCCTGGAGAGAGATAATAGGTTGTCTTCTGAAACTTGAGTACCCAATAAGATTCTTCTCCTCAGTTGTCAGTCATTTCTGAAACAGCATCTCAAGGGCAGAAGGTAAGGGATAGGGAGAGATATATTCTTGGCTTCCCAAACTGGAATTGGAAATGCAATTTCCTAGATAAATAATTTGATAAGGGGTTATTAGTTGTAGCTGAATTCTTAATACTACACTCCAAGATCATTGATTCAATTGATTTTATTCATCATTGATTTTATGGGCTGGCCTGGGAACCCAACCACCACATATAACACGGCTTCTACGAAACCAGGTGTGCCAGATTCTACACAGCTAAACTACAGATGAGCTTTGGGGACATGTACTAGTCTGGGCCTGTTCAAATTAAGGCAGCAAGTACAGGGCATTCAACAGAGTATTCAACCAGTGATGCTTTGGTAACAAGAGGCTGATGCCAGTTCTCTGAGTATTTGACTATGCTAGGGGTCAGAAACTTATAGCCTCTTGTGAAATAAATATTCAACCCTTGTTGACACTGATTGTGTCTTTGATCTGACTACTATAGCCACATGTATGATGGGGCCTCCTCCCAGACTGGACATTCTCTTTATATCTAGCCTCAGACACTAACTAAATGTGTGACCCTGGGTAAGTCATTCAACTTTTGTCTGCCTCCATTTCCTCAACTATAAAATGGGGATAATAATTGCACTTAGCCCCATGGCTGTTGTGAGGAAAAATTGAGATAATATTTTTAAGGAGCTTAGTACAATTCCTGGCACATAGTAGGTGCTTCATATCAATTCTTGTTCTCCTTTGTTTAAGATCCAGATTCTGGGTATGTTGGTTTCTTCCCAAATATTCTCTTTTACCTTCAGTAGCAATAGGGGGCTTAGAATCTCCTTTTTCTGATAAGTGGTATAAGACCAAATCTAAAAACATAACCAGAAGAGCATTTACACAGAGACAATTATATAAACGAAAATAATTCAACAAGGATTTGCTAAAGTAATTATTTTGTGCCAGGCACCGTGCTAGACACCAGGGAAACAAAGACATAAACAGTGGTTCCTACCCTCAAAGAACTTACACTCTACTGGAAGCCACACTGAAAGGTATTTGGAATAGGATTAACTGTAGGAACCCGTCTTGGTTTCTGGGGTTTTATGGAGCAGGTAGGTGGTCCAGTGGATAGAATTCTGGGCCTGGAATCAGGAAGACCTAAGTTCAAAGCCAGCCTCAGTCACTTATTAGCTGTGGGATCCTGGGCAAGTCACTTAACTTTGTTTCCCTCAGTTTCCTTATCTGTAAAAGAAGTTGGAAAAGGAAATGGCATAGCACCCCAGCTTTTTTGCCAAGAAAACCCCAAATGGGGTCACAAAGAGTCAGATGTGAATGGAATGACTGAACAACAAAAACAACATAAAGTCTTAATTTCAAAGGGCAATGATGAATATACCTCCCTCTTCTAAGGAAAGAGTTAGGCAAAGGGAAAACTATGGGTGTGGAATGCTGCCTACATTGTTGGAAGTGTTCAGTGTATTATTTGATTTTGCATAACTTGTCTTCCCTTTTTTTTGCAAGGAAAAGTTCTATGCAGAAAAGGGAATATTAGGAATTTTCTGTTGTATTTTAAATAAATTAATAAAACCTTAAGCAGTCTGGCTCCTAGTACCTCAAGCTTGGACTATTCATTGCAAGTCTTCAGGCTGATCCCCCTGCCTCCAATCTCTTCTCGCTCCTGTGCATCCTCCACCCAGCTGCAAGGTGATCTTCCCAAAGTGCAGGTGACAATGTAGCCTCCTTACTCAGTAAACTCTAATGGTTGCCTATTACACCCAGAGCCTTACAAAAAACATTCTGTTTGTTATTTAAAGACATTCACAACTTAACCCCTTCCTACCTTTCCATTTTTCTTACCCTTTCCTTCCTTCTACCTGTGTTATAATCTTGCAATATGGGGCTTCTTGCTATTTCTCCAACATGACAACCTGTTTCTTCATACCATACCTTTTTTTACTGGCTGTTCCCAATGTCTGGAATGCTCTCCTTATTTACCTCTATCTACTGGCTTCTCTAACTTCCTTTTAGACTCAGCTCAGATTACACCTTTTGTAAGATGCCTTGCCAGATTCCTCCCTAGAAATCACATCCATCTATTCTGATCATATGTGACAGGTACATAGATGTTTACATACTGTTTCTCCCAACAGAATGTGAGCTCCTTGAGGACAGGGACACCTAAAAGTGCCTCAGAAACCTCCAGAGGTAACCACATCAACTTTGAAAACTGTTTACCTATAGTCTCCCAAACCCCTAGTTCCTCAGCAGTCACAATACTCCTATCTAGGTAGTCTTCATCCCTCCCTGACACTCTATCACCTTTTATATGTCATCTTGCTAATATCACACATCTTCACTTATTCAATAGTCACCCCCCCCACACACACACCTGTAGGTTCAGCTCTTACTAACTCTTAAAGGGACAATAACCTCCAAGAATTTAAGGATTTTACTGATTTCATGAGAAACAATCAAGGATTGTGGCTGTCTACGTGAGTCCTGATATTTTCCTACACATGTGTGTATGTATTTGTATTCATATATGTATGTATGTATGTGTTGGTCTGTCTGTTTCCTGGCTTCCCATTCTCTTCTCACCTCACCTCCCAACACACACACACACATACACACACACACACGCATGCACACACACACATGCACACACACACACGCACACACACCTTGATTCTCAATCTTAACCCAGTGCTGCCAATATAATACCTGCTGTCTGGCTTACATCAAGGACTGATCTCAGAAGACCAAGGTTCAAGTTCTAGCTCCTGAGCCTACTACTAGCTATGTAACTCTGGCCATTAGGAAAATATGTGTACTATCCATCATATAAAGACAGTGTAGTATAGTGGCCTCTGAGTCAGAAAGACTCAGAAAGACCGTGATGGCCAACTCCTGGTCCTGACTATGTGACCCCAGGCAAATCACTTAATCTCTTTGTGCTCTAGGTAACTATAATTTGCAAAAAGATGCCAATCCTCAATGATAAAAGGATGTTTCCCTTCTTGGAGTACCCTCTTCAAATGAAATCACAGGTTCAGTCCCTACCCCCAACCATCTAGCTCTTGAGGTTGTCAGAAAAACACTTGGGAAATTTTAACTTGTTATATAATTGTGGGCTGTTAGGTGTCCATGTGCCCTGAATAGACTATCCCTTTTAATCCAGCCCCCTTGCCCCTTCTCCAAATGCTTTCTCAGTTCTCACTTCTGAGAAGTCTGTCCTGAGTGAATTGTTTTTAAAAAAGTTTAAACAAGAATTCAGCAACTTCTAGGATTTTATATTCATTTTATATTCTCCAATGCTTGTATATTCTCTCTCTCTCTCTTTCTCTCTCTCTCTCTCTCTCTCTCTCTCTTTCTCTCTCTCTCCTTCCCTCCTTCCCTCTCTCCAATCTATCTCCTGAGTTTACTCCTCCCCCCCCACTCCATGCCAGTGCTTCCCTGTGTTTATGCTTTGTCTGGCATTCTACTTTAGATTGTGAAAAATACCTTACACTCCATACACCAGAAATTTGAAATAAAGGACGAGATTAGAAGAAACATAGCAATGTATGTGTCAGAATGAGTCTGAAGACAACCAGAACTCTGGGTGTGTTGTGACACTGCCTTCCACACTCAGAGTTGAACCTGCTGAAGATGTTCCTCTCTATGGGGAGAATCTGGTCAAGTTACAAGCCAATGAACTCACAGGGCAAAGCTGATTCCCTACCAGAACCAAGAAACCTCTCTTCTCCACGGCCATGGACCTGGATTTCAACAATGCAGACAGTCCTCCTAACTGGCAAAGGGAATGGGGGAAGATAGACTAAACAACTCAGTGGAAACCTATCCCCACTGTTAGATACACAAGTTCAAACATTCTTCTTTACCAATGGTGGGTCAGATCATTCTCTTCATTTAAAGTATATCAGACACTTTTATTGCCTGGGCTATAGAGAGTGATGCAACAACATTACTTAGGTGGTAAAATACTTTACCATCTTTGTAAACTTTGGTTTACTGTTTGTGCACCTATTTCTTTGCCTCCTGAGTTTTATGATACCTAATTCCCCCTCTCCCCCCAAATTGTCACTGGCAGCTCTAGGAGGCAGACAAGTGGCTTACTTGATAGAGTTCTGGGTCTGAAGTCAGGAAGAACTGAATTCAAATCCAGCCTCAGTCACTGACTAGCACTGTGACCCTAGGCAAATCACTTAAACCGCCTGCCTCAGTTTCTTCAACTATAAAAATGTTTTTTTTTACCTAAAACTATAAAAAAAATTTTTATTGCCTTCCTCCTTGAGTTGTTTTGTTGTGAGGATGAAGTGAGATATTTGTAAAGCACTTAACACAGCACCTAAAGCATAGTAGGTACTTAAATGTTTGTTTCCTTCTGACTTACAATGGCCATCTTGCTATTGCCACTCCCCCAACTACCGTCATGTTATACAGTAGATGGACTTCAGTGTAGCTTTTTAAATTTCAAGTTCCAAATTCTCCCCCCCCATTCAGCCCCTGTCCAACCCATTGAGAAGGCAAAGTAATATGATACCTATTATACATATGAAGTCATACAAAATATATTTTCATCTTAGTCATGTTGAAAAAAAAAGCAAGAAAAATAAAATGAAAAAAGATGTTTCAGTTTACACTCACAGTTCATCAGTTCTCTTTCCGGAGGCTGATAGCACGTTGAGTGTGTTCTAAAGCACTTCTTCCTCAGGTCAGTCTAGGATCACATGATCCTAAGCTCTAGGGCATGAAAGGACCTTAGTGATCATCTGGTCCCAGGACCTTATTTTTGTAGATCAGGAAACTGAGCCTGAAATGTTAAGCAGCCTACCCAAATTCACACAGGTAGCAAGTAATAAAGCTTTCCATGCAGCACCAACCTGGGAGGGAATCTGGTGCCTGTCTTCCATATGCTTCTTGCCAAGGACATTATTTCTACATTAGTGATAACATGCTACAGCATGTTGTAGTTTGCCACACTATAATGTCCGTTATTAGACCCTGAGCTTCAGAACAGGGACTGTCTTTGATATTTCTTTGTATCCACAGAATTTGGTACAGTGCCTAACACATAGTGACTAAGTTCTAAGCACTCCATAGTACCTGCTTCAATCACCTTCATGGCTTTGGAATAAATTTTTCTTATCTGCCCATTCTACCGGGTGAAGTCTTCACATGTGTCAGGTAGACGTCCCCCTAAATCATCCACAAGTTTGAGACCTATGTCAGTTACCTTCCACCTGCTTTGAACCATCTGCCAAGATGGTTTCCTGGGGTGCGACTGCAGCACATGCTATAGCTTCTTGGAACCATAAGTAAGAGTTAGGTGGCAGGGAAGATATCAAAGATACCAACGTCATCCACTACATCCCAGGCCATCAACAGCCATCTTGACCTTTGTCTTGCCACTGGATTTCAATGACTCTGGAAGAGAGCATGAGGCCGCCAATGTTGTGCAATTCTGTCTCACTTAAATCCAATTTACACACAAGTCACAACATCACCTCATGATGTCATTGGTCCTCTTTGAAAACAAAGGACAAACAACAACAGCAACAAAAGCACACAGTAGGTGCTTAATAAATGTTTATCAGTTGACCAACTAACTATACTTTATTTAGTTATGTGATTTTCAAAGAATTTAGTTTCTCTGGGCCTGAATCTCTTCTTAACAATATTTCAAATTTAGATAGTGTTTTAAAATGTACAAAGTATTCTTATGAAAATCAAGGCTCAGAGATATTTCAGTGACTTTGTCCTCAGTCACATGTTAGAATCAGGATTTGATGCTAGTCTTCTGACTCCAAGTCCTGTAATCTTTAGCTATAAGAATTGACAGTAGGACTATGTCACCTTGAAGTACCTTTTCCTTCTCTAAGATTCTGGATCTATTCATGACTATGGTGCTACTCACCTTTCCATGTCATACAGATGAACAAGTTGTTGATGTAGTTTTGTAGGAATAGCCTTTGCTGTTAGCCCCTCATTGGCTAATATGTTGGCACGACTATAGAATGTTGACAGATATTACCAAAAGACATACATGCAAAGAAATTATGTCCTCCCCTCGGTCCAAAAGGAAAATTTGCCAAACATCCAAACTTTGCCACGAACCTAGGATTGAATTTCAGAGAATGAACAAGATCTAATATTAGATGTTCTGTTGAATGTATATTGGGGCAGGGTGTTTTATTTTGTTTAATAGTAGGGATGCATTTGCACTCATCATTTCTATACTTTCACTAGTAGGCACCCCTCAGATAGTGCGTGGTCTAAGTCAGCCAATTGCAGAGAGAGGTGCAATTTGTGATTATGGGATAAGCGGAACCAAACCTATGACCTAATACATAAAGGTAGCTGTCTGAATACTAGAGACTCTTTATTAGGGAGGACATCTTACTAATCACCACAATGGATCAGTGTGGCTAACAATCACTCAAGGATGTCAGTCTGTCACCAAAAAAAAAAAAGCCCTCCCATCCCTACAATAAGTGAATAATACTACACTGGCCTGGAAGAGAAAAGTAGATTCTCAAAGAATTACCAGAGAAGGTTCTTTTTCCAATTGTTCCCTCCCTAGGCAAGGGATAGAGTCTAAATCATGAGTAGAGTATAAATTTACCAATCTGTAAAATGGGGAAAATAATAGTCTTCTATCTACAAAGTTTTTGTGAGGATTACACAAGGTAATGTTTGCCAAGTGCATTGAAAATCTTAAAGCACTATAAAAATGTAACCTGTTATTATTTTACTGCAGTTTCCCCATCTGTTAAATGGGAATGATGGTAATGATACCCTACCTAATCCCTACCAACAAGATTGTTTTGAGGCTTGAATAAGACGCTTGTGATTCACGTTGGAAACTTTTAAGCACCATATAAATTTCAGTTATTATCATCATCATTTTTTTCTTACCTGGTCCTAACAGTATTGATCCTATCAGGATACATCAACCCATACAACAAAATAACAGAGCAAGAGGCATGGGAGAGATTCATTAGAGGAGCCTTACAGACATGGCAGCTACTTTATCCATCGCCCTCATGTTAGTTTAGACCAGAGGTGTCATACATGTTGCCCATGTGGCCCACAACACTCCTGAGTGCACCCTTAACTACATTAAATTACATAAAATGTAATGGGAAATATTTAGCAAAATAAATCAAAAAACAATAAAACATAGATAATATAACTTATTAAAACTAAGTCAGTATGCATTTCATACTGTCATTTTAGTCATATCTAATTCTCCATGGTCTCAACTGGGGTTTTCTTGGCAGAGATACCAGAGTGGTTTGCTATTTCTTCTCTAGTTCATTTTACAGATGAGGAAATTGAGCCAAACAGGGTTAAGTGACTTGCCCAGGATCACACAGCTGGAAGTATCTGAGAGCAGATTTGTACTCATGAACATGAGTTTTCCTGATTCCCAGCCCAGTGCTCTATCCACTACACCATCTAGCTGCCCACCTATACAGTTTATTGGCTCTTATTTTTGTCTCAGTTTGACAACATTGGCTTAGAACAATGTGGTACATTTTCAGCTTACATGTTATAAGAATATACAGCATTTAAGTAGCACACATTTGGGACTGAAATTCAATGTATTTGCTTCATTCATTTTTCTTACTCCACAAACAAAAAACAATTATTTTGTACCTTTCAAATCAAATGAGCCATCCCCCTTCCTTGGGAGTCCTGCCTACCCCTTTGGTTTTCACTGAGACAGTTAGGTGGTACAATGTATAAAATGCAGGGCCTAAGGTCAGGAAATTTTGAGTTTAAATCTAGATTCAGATACGTCTTAGCTGTGTGACCCTGAGCAAGTCACTTAACCTGTTTGCCTCAGTGCTCTTAGTCATAAAATGGGGATAATAACATCTCCTACCTCACTGGGTTGTTATAAGGATCAAAGGAGATAATATCTTTAAAGTGCTTAGCACAGTGCCTGCCACATAGTAGGTGTCATATAAATCCTTATTCCCCTTATCCCATATACCCCACTTTTGACCAACACTAAAGTGACGGGCATCAGGCCATGGTCTGACTTTCTCACATTCCTGTCTGATGGCTTGTTAGTGTACTTCAGCGATAAGAACCATGAATTTCAGAAGACATAGAGATTTGAAAATATGTTTGGAATTTAAGAGAACTATAGAAATCCCTGCATGCATCTCATTCCAATCCCAAAGCCCTTTACAATGGAATGAAATGCTAAAATGCAGGGCACAAATTGCTCCTTTTTTCTTTATGAAGGAGGAAAAAAACATTAAAGCATTTTAGACAGGTCCTTTAAAGAATATTATACAAAATTATATATGTTGCTTATTCCATCCAAAGTGAAATTGGGCTTGGAACTTACAAAACTACCTTACAGGGACCAAGTGGCAATTTTTTTTTAATTGTGGGAATTTAAAAAGTAGGGAAGATAATGAAATATTCAACTTTATTCCTATTACCTCCCCTTATAGAAAAAGTCCCTGGGATATTTTAAGGGAAATTAGGGTATCCTTAAATTTTCCTGACCAAAAAGTATTTATTATGCATCTCACTCAGAGATGCCTATCCTCTATGGAGAGACTCATGCCCCAATCTAAGCCAGAGCTAGAAAGGGGCAAGAAATAGGGGAAGATAAAGTCAGTTATCGTGATGCATCCAAAGAGATGATGCTGGGCTTCCCCATCATAGATTGCTGTGCCATTTCTCTATCATAAAGTGCCTAGGATCTTCTATACGACTGGGTATCTCTTCTATCCCAGTATGGTTGTATATTAATTTAATAGCATGGGAAAGGAAAGGAGATCAGGAATTGCATTATTCATAAGTGAAAATGTGACTGCCTACATTTGTGGATATGGTCAAATATGAAATGTATTGAAAGCAACCTCCTCCCTTCCCTCTCCATAAGATAGCATTGCCAATATGTATAAATTCCTTCTTTGAGAAGCAGTCTTTTGGATTAACAAAATGAAGGTAACTGGTAAATGGTAATTAGTCTACCCCCCAAATCCAGTGTGACTGTGATTTCATCACTATGAGTAATCTCCAAATGGTATAGATTGAAACCCATCCATTTTTCCCATTCTGTACAGTTCTCATCCACATCATCCCTTAGGTTTATTCAACATGTTACAGGTCACCTCACCTTTTCTTGAAATTGGAAGGAGACTAAAAGAGCATGTAAACTAACCATTCGCCAGTCATCACTTCTACTACATGTCTGTCCCATTTTCTTTGACAATAATACATCTTATTGAGGGCATCTTCTTTTCCTACCTAATCAGTTCCTTCTCTGTAATGTGTCTCAGATGATTCTATCCATCATGTGCCTCTCCGCTGCCTTTGTGATGATCCTTAACTGTAATTCTTTGGATGGTATAGCCTTCCATGATTTAGAGCCATACTTCACCAGAAGAAGGGTGGTAGGCATTCCAAGCGGTAGTATTCCTGTCTTAGAAATGAGAAAACTGAGGGTGTCAGTGAAGTGATTTGCCCGAAGCATGCAGTTAGTTGATATCAAAAGAAGTATTTGAATATAAGTCTTTCCTAATTCCAAGTGCAGTGCTCTTCCCACTCAAATACACTGCCTCTAGTCAAGCTAATTGAATTTCTCTTCATTTCTGGGCCCAGGCCATTTCTTATCTTTAGTGTTTGTCCTAGATCAGTAGTTCTCAACCTTCCTAATGCCATGATCCTTTAATATTCATATGTGGGCATATCTGCATGTGGGCAGACCCACCTGGAGACAGATAGAGGAGCAATGTCTCAGTTCCTAAGACCATCAGAAATATGTGTTTTCTGATGGTCTTAGGGGACCCCTGTGACCCCTGTGAAAGGGTTGTTTGACCCCCAAAGGGGTCATGACCCACAGGTTGAGAACAACTGTCCTAGATAAATGTATTATGGGACTAAATCAATGGAATGCCATCCAATATCATACTATATTCTAGAAAACAGATATTTATCCATAGGTTTTTCTTGTATTTATTATTATGTTGATTTCCTCTGAATGATAATGGATCTCATGGAGAGAAATTCAAGGCTAATAATGGGTTAATTTTAATTATTAAACATGCAGACATAAAATAATAATAGTTAATTTACCATTGCACTTTTATCATGCATCCAAAAGTAATGAGGAATATTATTTCATGGGACATTGTTTATCTCTTATTGCAATGTTAATGTTAAGCATCTTCAAAAAGACCACCATGAAAATAGTGGAGTTTATGTACCAATTTTAATTGCAGGGGATGAAAAGAAAGAAGAATTCTAGGAAGAACTGAATAAACCCTCCAGATTATATCAATATATATTTCCACACTTGAAAATCAAAGCTAGAAATAGATGAGGAAGGTGAAAATACATGAAAAAATGTGGTTCAGAAGTAATAAGATAGGTCAAAGACTTCTAGACTACATAGGAGCATTAAGGCTTTATATTATTAATATTTTCTTAGAGGAAAATAGTAGGAAAACACAGGATATGGTGAATACTGAATATAATTACAAAAATGAAATTGATTGATTCTATTTTAAAAGAGAGAACAGGACTCATTAATGGTATGGGAGTCATTCTTGAATCAACTATCTGTGTACAGTCAGACCACTGATGTGTTAGAGTTAAGATCTAAATTAATACAAAACAAGAAAAAAACAAGAAAAAGATATGGCATGTAATTAAACCAATTCAATCTGACCTAATTAAACAAGTTATTGATGTCAAAAATGGAAAATATATGGAGGAAAGTACATCAATAATAATTATAATAATTGCCATAAGGAGACCAAAATAGTCTAAAAATCCACTTTAATAAGCAAAGCACTTGATGTACTAGGAGATGTGGCAGCTATAACTGCACTCTCCAAATTAACCAATGATTTCTTAATTACTAAATCCAGTGGCTTTTTCTCAGTCTCCTTTCAATTATCTTTCAACTACCTTAATATTCTCCCTTTCCCCAGTTTTTAAGACACGTATCTCTTGGCTTTCTTCCTTCTTATATGACCACTCTTCAGTCTCCTTAACTGAATCATTATCCTACTTCCCACTAGTGTGAGTGTCCTCCACAGCATTGCTCTGGACCCTCTTTTCTTCTCTCCAATTCCTCCTCCTTCTCCTCTTCCTCCTTCTTTTTCTTCTCTTCCTCCTTTTTGTCTTTCTCTTCCTCCTACTCATCCTTTTTGTTTCTCTCTATGAGTCTATGTCTTAGCCTCTTGTTGTCTTTACCTATCTGTCTCCCTCTGTCTATTTCTCTCTTCCTTCCTTCTTCCTTTCTTTCTACCTGTATTTCTGACTTTCTGTCTTCCTTTCTCTCTTAGTAACCTCATAGCTTCAATTATTCTGTCTTTTCAGAGGACTCCCAAATCTACATATACAACCTAAATCTCTCTCCTGAATGATAGCTATCAATTATCTCCTTAGCATTTCCACCACATTGTTTCTACTAGAATCTCAAATTTAACATGTTCAAAATGGAATTCATTACTTATCAACTCCCTTCAACAATCTATTTTCCAAAATTCCCTTTTTCATTAAGAGTATCACCATCAGCTACCTCGTAGCAGTTAGATTGGCTAATAAAAACAGAAAAGGAAAATGACAAATTTTGGAGGGGGTGGGTGAAAATTAAGACACCATTAGTGGAGTTGTGAACCCAGTCAATCATTATGTAGAACAATTTCTTACTATGCCCCAAGAGCTATAAAACTGTACGTGTCTGTTGACCCAGCAATGCTACTATTAGGTCTCTGTCCCAAACTAGATAAAAAATGAAAAGGATCTGTGTACAAAAATATTTATAGTACCTCTTTTCTGGCAGCAAAAAATTGAAAACTGAGGGGATGTCCATCAATTGGGAGATGGCTCAACAAGTGGTATATGATTGTGATGGAATACTATTGTTCTATAAGAAATGATGAACAGGATGCTCTCAGAAAAAAACCTGGAAAGATTTATATGAACTGATGCAAAATGAAATTAACAGAAGCAGGAGAACATTGTACACAGTAACAGCAATATTGTAAAATGATCAGCTGAGAACATGTGACTTAGTTATTCTTAACAATATAATGATCCAAGATAACTCTGAAGGACTTACAATGAAAAATCCATTCATCCTCAGAGAAAGTACTCACATAATACAAATTGAAGCTAACTTTTTTTTTACTTCCTTTATTTTTCTTGGGGTTTTTTTGGTCTGTGTTTTATTTTACAACATGACTAATATGGAAATGCGTTTTGCATGGCTGCACATGTATAACCCATATCAGACTACTTGCCTTCTTAATGGGGAGGGGAGAAAATTGGGAAAAATAAAATACCAAATACTTTTTTTAAAAAAATTGAAGAGTATCACCATGACTACAGTCACACAGCTTCTCAACTTTATAATCATCTTGAATTGTCCCTTTTTCTCACCTCCTCTTATATTCCAATCAGTTACTAAGTCCCAAGAATCTACCTCCACAATATCCGCTACATCCATCTCCTCCTCTCCACTCACAAGGCTATCACCCTAGGTCAAGTGTTCATCATCTCATTTGATGATTTTGGTGACCTCCCAATTAGTCTTCCGTTCATCCTTCACACAACTGCCAAACTAGTATCCTTACAAAAACAGAAAAAATACATATATTATCATTCCTTTATTTAAAAAAAAATCTTCATTAGCTCCTCATTGCTTCTAAGACAGTCCAATGTCTAAAGCATGCTATAATCTGGCTGCCGCCTATCTTCCCATTCTTATTTCATTACTTCCCTATTTTAATGATACTACCCTATGTAAGCTGCTTTCCTTTCAGACTGTGCACAAGTGATTTCCCTATGTCTAAAATACACTCCTTCCTTACCTCTGCCTCACAAAATACACAACTTCTTTTAAGGCGCAGCTTAGATGCCAAATCTCATAGTAGTGTTTTCTTGATAGCTCCTCCCAGTTGTTAGTGTTCACACTCTCCTGAAATGATTTCATATGTGTTATGTTTGCCTCTCTGTCTGCCTTTCTGTTTCTCTCTGTGTGTCTCTGTGTGCCTGTCTCCTCTTTATTGTATCTCTTCCCTCACCCCAGAATTTAGGACCATTTTAAAAAATTTTGTATCCCTGGTACCTTGCGTACAGTAGGGATTTTAAAGTGTTTGCTGTATTGGAGGGAAGTACAGTCCTTAATGCAGAAGTTCAAGCTGTCTCTAACACTTAAAATGCCCTTGTAACAAGATAGCTGATTCCCTTCAGCACATCAGAAACAATTCCTTTTTTACAATCCAAAGGTATCTCTCACTATCGTCCTACACAGAATATTCATACCAGTCAAACTGTTCTGCTAACTGAACCTTGCATAAGGTTCCCCAGTGCTTCCCCAGTTTCCTAATTCTGGAATGCCCTTCTTCTAGAGACTGTCTGAATCCTAGTCACCCTTCAAGGACCAATTCAAGACCTTCTTCCTCTATGAAGCCTTTCCTGAGTACAACCACTTATAAAAAAAAAATCTTTCCTTTCTCTGAATTCTTTTAAAAGTATTATCCTTTACTACTCATTTGACTTTTATAATTTACTATAACATACAGGAATATTGTTTATTATGTGTAATGTGTAGATGTCATCTCTAAACTGGAGGAGAAACACCTGAAGAAAGGGGACAGAAATGGTATCAAGGTGTGGGAACAGGCTAGGCAGGTGTCACCAATGGGGAGAGAGACCAAGAATGGGTACCAGGAATGGTCACAGCTTGGGGAAAAGGGAGTCTTAACCAAAGGAGAATATTCCAATCCAAATTTTGTCTACTTCACCATTCTGAGAGCCAGTCCTTTCTGATGCATAATAGATATTTTTAAAATGCTTGTTTGTTGATTATCATGTTATGTGCTAATCGTAATAGCTAATATGCATATTATGCTTTAAGATCAGCAAAGTTCTTTATTCTATAATATCTCATATGTTCCCCACAACAACTCCCATTTTTACAGATGAGGAAATTGAGACTCAGAGGTGTAAGTTACATGCTTGTCTCACTAGTAAGAGTCTAAGGCAAAGTTTGAACTCAAGTCTTCCTGACTCCACCTCTAATACTGTATTCACTGTACCACCTAGCTCCCTCTGTCACTGAAAAAAGTTGTTAGTGTAGCTTGATGGTAGACACTTAGACCCCAATATGGACTTATCAGTTTCTGGGTGTTAGGGAAAAGGAGGGAATTTGAATGGCGTGAAAGCGGTCTCTTGATATCATAGAAAGAATGCTGAATTAGCAGTCAGAAGACGTGGGCTGAAGTTCCAGCTCTGACACACTAGCTGTGTGACTGTGGACAAAGCACTGAATGCCAGTTTCCTTATGCATAAAATGATGGAAATAGTACTTACCCTATAAGAGTTGTTCTGAGAAAGCATGTTGTAAGTATAAAGTTCCATATACATGGGAGCTATTCCAGTCAGAGAGCAATAATCAAAGTATAATCTGATCAGACCTGATCCTGTGAGGGAGAAAAGGAATTTAATCACACCCTAGTTAGAATCTCTGTGATTTCTTTCTTTGCACTAGGATCTCTCTCGTGTAAACCATTAAGGAGAATTGACAAGATGGTGCTTGATGGGTCCTAGAACAGAGGACACTAAAGTAGTACAGGAGCTTCTAGAACCTTGGGTCAGTTGACAACAAAGGGTTAGGCTGTATATAGAAGGAAGGAAGCCAGATAAAGGTGCGATTCCATTTATGTGTATTTTACATTCAATCAACAAGCCTTTATTAAGCACCTGCTGTATTCCGAGTACTGTGTTGGGCACTGAGGACAGAAAGCTAAAAGAAAACAGTCTATACCTTCAATGAGCTTTCATTCTATCAAGGAAAACAACATGTATACATATAAAGATATATAAAATATAGGAAATAAATACAAGATAATTTGGGGAAACACTATTAATGGGGTGTTTTAATTAATTATATATATTATATATAAATCATATGTAATATATATATATAACTATTAATTCCTGAATCAGGAATAAACGGATTTTTGTAGGCCTAAAGGTCCTATATTAATAAAAATAATAGTAGTAATAATAATAACATGAGGCAGCTAGATGGTACAGTGAATAGAGCACCGGCCCTGAAGTCAGGAGGATGTGAGTTCAAATGTGACCTCAGACTCTTAACACTTACTAGCCCTGTGACCTTGGGCAAGTCATTTAACCCCAACTGCCCTCCCTCCCCCCTACAAAAGGAAATAACAATAACAACAACAACTGATAAAATCAATAGCACTTATAAATTTGCACAGTACTTTACATTATCTCACTTGGACTTGACGATAACGCCTTCGGTAAGTACTCTTTGGGATACTGGACTAGATAATCTCCATGCACCCTTTGTTATTGTGTCAGTCATGTTTGACTCTTCCTGACCAGTTTAGGGATTTCTTAGCAAAAAAACTAAAGTGACTTGTCATTTCCTTCTACGAGTCACTTTACAGATGAGGAAACTGAGGCAAACAGGGTTCAGTGATTTCCTCAGGGTCACACAGCTGGTAAGTGTTCCTGACTCCAGGCCTCGTGCTCTACCCACTGTGCCACCCACCTACCCAAGTACCCTCATAGTATGTTGATTCTTTTCATTGAAGTTTTTCCCAGTTGGCTTATCAGACAGTGTAATTCCAGTACCACTTGTTATTACTAAAACGTCTATGAACATCTAAGAGAAGACAGATATAATTTCTTTACTAGAAGTATCCATGTTGATCTTTTACAATGCTTTCTTTCCTACCCTCTTCTGAACATGATAAAACTGCCTATAGACTAACCTATACATACAGATATGCTTTCTTCAAGTAAATTTGATATATGAGTCTCCCAGATTTACACAGAAGACAAATCACCCACTTTATGAAAGAATTCACATAGTATTTCTTTAAATACTAGGTTCTCCCATGCATCTCAAGTGGGATGAGAAATACAGAAATTCAATCCAGACAGAGTTCTCTAAACCAAACAGTCCCAAGAAATCCATTCACTGGAATAGTCTTTTAGTTTTCTGACTTTCCCTTTTCTATTTAATTTCACCTGGATTTCCCACAGGCATCTCAGATTCAACCTGTGCAATTGGGCTCACTGGAAGTAGGACTTGGCTGGCTCATTAATGACAAACTCAAACTGTTCCCAACATAATAAAGTTGCATATTGAAAGAGCTAGATCCAGGATCCAGAGCTCCTAATTTCTAGACTAGCATATTTACAACTATTCTACATGGCATTCCTCTGTGACAGAAGAACTAAGAAACTAGTCATTAGGCATGGTGAGTTATCAAGCCTTGAGACCTTGACTCCAGAATCTTTGAAAAATGACCACTGGTTGACATTAAGATCTGCCCACTGTTATCTGTCTGACCCTTAGTATGACTGATGGCTAGATTTTACATTCTCTTGAAAACATTAACTTTCTATTTAGAATTAAGAGACAGAAGCCAAACTATTTTAACACCCCAGTGTGTCAGGTTTCAACTAGCAATCTTTAAGTCTATCCAAGAACTGAAGTCTCCTGGTGGGGGCATGGGTAGGGTAGCTGTTTGAATGAGTAATAAAACAACGTACCCGCTTTGAGGTTAAAGGTTAATAGGAAGGCCTTGAGCAGCCACTTTTTTTTTGGTTGGACTATTCTCTGTTGGCGGTGAAGCGGATAGAGCACTGGGGTTGGAATCAAGAAAACTCATCTTTGTGAGTTCAAATCCATCCTCAGACACTAACTAGCTGTGTGATGCTGGGCAAATCACTTAACTCTCTTTGCCTGAATTTCCTCATCTGTGTAAGCTGGAAAAGGAAATGGCCAACCACTTCAGCATCTCTGCCCAGAAAACCCCAAATAAAATTACAAAGAGTCTGATACAACTGAGCTGAATTCTATGTGGAGAACTATAAGGGAAGATCCCATTATGACTTGAAAATGAGCCAAAAACTCACCACCTTTCGTTGGCTTCATTTATCTCTGTGAGGAACAGTATGGTATTATGGGAAGAACTTTCACCTGAAAGGCAGCAGACCTGGGTTTTAGTCTGCCTCTATCTCTATTGGCAGAATGACCTGAAATAAATCATTCCACCTGACTCAGACTATTTCCTTCATCTGAAAAATGGAAACATTTGACTAAATGATTTCTATTAGCTAACTTGGGTTCTCATATAATACTAAAAAATTTCCAGCACCCTTTCTTCACTAAATATAGGACAGCAAACCTACCCTGACCCTGATATAACTTCAGCTTATACCTCACCCTCAAGGAAAGGAGACTCTATAGATATTTAAATTATAAATGTTAAATATTAAATTCACAAAAAAGGTCACCAAAGGTCACCATCCTATATTGGGGTTTAGATCAGGTGACTTTTTTTTTTTGCTTTTTTGGAGGGGGTGGGTGGGGCAGTTGGGGTTAAGTGACTTGCCCAAGGTCACACAGCTAGTTTTTGTGTTAACTGTCTGAGGCTGGATTTGAACTCAGATCCTCCTGACTCCAGGGCCAGTGCTCTTTCACTGAGTTACCTCTCTGCCAGGTTAGGTGACTTCTGAGATTCTTTCTAATTCAATGAACTGCCTCATCTCCTGCTCTACCTGGTCAAATGCTTTAATTTAGCATTTTAATACTCTCAGTCCTACACTCTGTGCATCTTTCTTTCTCTTTGTTTTGTTCAAGAAAAAGTAATCTTTTTCAACATTTTACGTGCAAACCTTACTGTCAGGTTACAAGCAAATATTCAAAAGGATCTGTGTATGATCTCACAGATGTCAATGTTTTTGCCTATGATTGATGTATATTTCATCCCCTTCTTGCCTGCATATTCTATGCAACTCTTGTCCATGTCCTCCCGTGCTTTGCCATTGGGGGTCCTTCCAGTATGTCTTCATTGTTTTATCCTGATGTAATGGGGATATCAGCAGAGTTCACAGGGGCCTTCCAGTGATGCCTCTGACTAGCCTCATGACTAGTCAATCTTCTTTTTCAGTCATATACTTGCCTACTCACTAGTTCCTTGAGGTTCTTCTTTCACTCTATGTTATAGCCCACTCCCATCCACCATGAGCTTTTCCATGACCATTGTTCCCAAGAACCCTTTTTCTAAATCTTTCCTCCCCCCCCCAACAAAACTTAAAGCATGCACACAAAAACACACATAAATATACTTGGAGCAAAAATCATTTCTGTTGAGAAACTATTGAACATTTTTAAACATCAATTAATAAAGCAGTTATTAGGACAATTTTCAAGCAATGCCTTACAGTAACAACTGTACTTTTTATGAGTCAACCCAAATGATAGAGTTCAGAAATTGCCCCAAATCTTGCTAAGTCCTTTCATGACCCACAAGTTAGTCAGTCACTCAAGGTTAAAGTTGCTAGATTTTTCATCCCCAAGTGCCAGGATTCCCTGTGGATTCAAGCCCATATCCAAGCCCCTCCAAGCTCATTATACCAAGAAAGGAATGTACCCAGTGGGACAAACAACCTATTGTAGGGTGTCAATGTGGATGGTGGGAAGGAGAGGGTTGGCAAGAAGGTAATACATGAGCTTCACAAAATATAGGAGCTGTTGGAACCTAGCAAAAGTACTTTTGATCTCAAAGTAACTAGGAAATCAGTTTGGTAGAGTTGAAAGAGCTCTATTCATCTTACAGAATAGAGAGACATGTATTCAAATCCTGTATCTAATATCTACTACCTGTGTGGGCAAATCACTTGACCCCTCTGAATTCAGTTTCCTCATCTATAAAATGGGCATCATAACTATATTCAATGAAATAATGTATGTAAAATATTTGATTGGAAGTACAGTACTCAATGTCAGCTAGCATTATTTTCAGTGGAAAGACTATTGATTCTAGAGTCAGAGAACCTGGGTTTAGATTCCCCTCTTTGATGAATAGTATCAACCTTCTTAGGTGTCGGGCAACCTTCTTAGGCCTCATTATTATTACTGTTCAACTCTTCATGGATCAACTGTCCATAGGGTTTTCTTGACAAAGATACTGTAATGTTTTGCCATTTCCTTTTCTAGTTCATTTTACAGATGAAGAAATTGAGTCAAAAAGAGTTAAATGACTTGTCCAGGATCACACAATTAGTGTCTGAGGCCAGATTTGAACTCAGGGAAGATAGGTCTTGTTGACACTAGGCCTGGCCCTCTATCCACTGACACCTAGCTGCTCAATCCCTTTATGTCTCTGATCCTATGATCCCAAATAATACAGTAGCTGTCTCATGATCTTTTTCTCTACATAATCAAATGCTTTAAATTCCTTTGATTTAAAGGAATACTCACTTATCATTTAAAGAAAAGGTAGCTGGAAATCTGTCTAGCAGTCTTCAGGAGAAGAAAACAGTTTCCCTTTAAATATCCAGAAACACATAGGAACAAGAAAACCAGGCCAAGGCGCCAAAGGATTTTCAGTGGAATGACAGCCTTCCAGGATCTGTCCCAAGCAGGTGTGCCCAGACTGAAAACATACCTTCTTGTGGGCTAAGTCCAGGGAGGTGTCACTGTGAAAACACAAGGTTTAGATGTAAACTGTAGAAGCTTTCCAGAAAGCCAATAGTTAAAGAAATGGTTGCGGCAGAAAAAGAAATTAAGGGACTGGATTTTTGGTTTTTTTTTTTAATAAAATAAAACCGACTCATCAGCTCTTAAACTGCTAACTACATTACATAACTACATTTAGTTAGTTAACTACATTTAAGACCTCTGGAGTGCAAGTGACTGAGAACATCAGTCAAGCAGCCTCTCCGTGATTCAGGGCTGGACAACGGCTCTACTTCGTCGTTTTATCCAGGTCTCTGACTGCTTCCCTTTCTCCTGGGGGCTTCTCACTCTTCAGTGATTCCTCAGCATATTAGCACCTTCCTCAAACATCAGGAGTGGAGAAAAATGCAAGAAATTTATATCCCAAGAAACTCAAAGACTCAGGTAAAAGTTCAGCATGTATCAAAATATGCATATGAGTGCTTTCTGTAATAGCAAAAAAAAGGAGGGGTATGGACATGGACTGGGGAATGAATAAATTTTGGTATATGAATGTAATCGAATATTATTGAATTGTAAGAAATGGTGAAGCAGAGAAACAAACGAAGATTTGCATAAATTGATATAGAATAGAGTCAGAAGAATCAAGTTTTCAAGGCACTGTAGAGAAGGATAACCATCACAGAGAGGAAAACAGTGTTAAAATGTTAAAAGACATCAGAATTCAGATCATTGCATGAGCAAAGGCTCATTCCAGGGATCAGATCATAATTCATCTCTCTTCTGTCTTCAATCAGTAAGTCAACAAGTATTTATTAAGTATAGAATAGATGCTCCTTGAGGGCAGAGACTATTTTTTGCCCTTTTTGTATCCCCTTTGCACTGTGATTGGCACTAGTAAGCAATAAACATTTATTGATTCATTGATAGATTAAGCATCCGTTTATGTTTTAGGCATCATACATTTTCTTGGTCATCTGGTAGTGTGCGATGGGTACAAAATGAGCCATACACTATCAGACAAGGCAAATGTCTCACTTTGTGCTGTTTAACCACACTTCTTTGTTACAGAAGGCAGTTTTTAGGAAGTTATAATAAGGAAATATCAAATGCAAGAAACTCAACTCAAAGTATTTGGTTTTTTGAGGCAGTGGTAAAGCTTGGCTTGGCTATATATATGCACACGCACATGCACACATACATAGCCATATGTATATATGTATACATGTATGTATGCATGTGTGCATGTATATAAATTGAGACTGATCCCTACCAGACTGTTTAATTGAATACTTTTTTTTCTGCAAGCTTTACTACTAATAGCCAACATTTATATAACATTTACTGTGTGTCAGGGATTGTACTAAGTGTTTTATGGTTATTGATTATTATCTTACTTGGTCCTCCCAAGAATCCTGGGAGTTAGGAGCTATTATTACCTTCAGTTTTAGAGATTAGGAAACTGAAGTAAACAGAGCTTAAGTGACTTGCCCAGGGTCATACAGTTAGTGTCTCAGATCATACTGGAACTCAGATCCTCCTGACTGCTGACCCAGTCCTCCACCTACTGGTCATCCAGCTATCTACCTATATTTTCATTATGCCAGCTCTTAATGTACCTAATCCTCCACTGATAGCAAGATATTCACTTTCTCAACCACTAGCTTTCTGTAGGGCTTAAATATGATTAATTAACAATTATTCAGGAACTAACAGGTCAGTTTGATTTTTTAATTTGATTTTTAAATAATCCATCTCCTTAGTTTCTCTTTCTTCTCCATTCATTTCTTTAGCTATTGGATATTAGACCAGTAAAATCAGATGAGAGGAAACTTAAAAAGGTTAAAATGACTGAAATAGTGCTATGTCCATAGTGGGTGCTTAATATGCATTTGGCTGAATGAGCAAACGAAAGAAGTTGATGAAGTTCTCTTCCTCTTGAAGTTCATAGGATGCTAAATTAAGTCCTGGAAAGGACCTTAGAAGCCATTAAATCCATCCCCTTTGTGTTATAGAAGAGGAACTGAGGACCAGAAAGATTGAGTGAATTGTTCAGTCACATAGGGAGTAAGAAGCAAAACCAGATTGAAGCCCTATCTCCTTATCTGTTAACATACTGTATTCCCCCAGTAGAATGAGGAACTCCTCAGAGGCAGAGACCATCATTTTTTGTCTTTTTCATCCTTAGCACCCAACACAGCAGCAAAGGAAAGTTCATTTTTTTTTCCTACTTGTTCATGGCTGTAGTTAGAATTTGGTAATAGGAGAGGCGGAGCCAAGATGGTGGCATAGAAACAGGAAAGCTCCACAGCTCCACAGATAGCCTCCTCAAATACCCATAAAATAGGACTCTAAACAAATTTTAGGGCTCCAGAATTCACAAAATTACAGAGGGGCACATCTCCCACTGAAGACAGCTCAGCAGGAATGGCTCATTGCAGCATGCTGGGAGCCAAAACTAGACCAGCCTGAAACTACAGCACACTCACCCCCGACACACACCCCCCAGCCCCCACCAGGATGAGCCTCAGCTGGAGCCTTCAGGAGAGTGGATCAGTGGCAACTGTGGAATTTCCAGAATTATCAAGACATAAGAAACAAGGACTAAGTGAAAGGTCAGTGGAACTCAGCTAAATTTGGGGGAGAAAAGCAGTCTGGCCAAACTGCCTCCAGGGCAAGGAAACAGCAGAAGTGGCAGCCCTACAGCTGCTTACATGTGGCTGCTTCAGAAGCTCCCAGCCTGCAGGCCGCAGGGGGGCCAAGCAATCATTCAGAGCCTAAGTGCTCTTGCATAGAATGTCCTGGATCCAGATCATGGTCTTGGGTGGTGGTCCTGGGGTGCATTTTCAATGAGCCAAAGCTGGTGGGGGCTGCAGTAGCCTCCTAATAGCTCCAGCAGCTGCAAAAACCCCAGTGATTTGGGACAGAGCTTTCCCCTCTGGAAGCAGAGTTCCACAGAGCTAAAAAGTCAAGTAATTGACTGGCAACATGAGCAGGCAAAGGAAGCAAAGTAAGACCAGCAACTGAAGTTTATATTCCCTTTTTGGGAACAAAAAGGATCAAAGCATGGAATGGGAAGAAGACAACACAGTCAGAACTCCCACACCAAAAGCTTCCAAGAAACATGAAGACTGCCATAGAGCAGTTTAAGAAGGATTTTGAAAACCAAATAAGAGAAGTGGAGGAAAAATT
>CM053597.1:69139611-69152900 GCA_028646575.1 Pseudocheirus occidentalis
TGGAAGACTGATATATTGTGAATTGATTGAATGAATGATTAAGCGAAAAGGGTATCCCCCGTAGGGAGACCAGATGATTATTCTTTTGTTCCTCGTTCTAAATATTGTGACCACTATAGTGAAAACTGTGTGACCATTCTAATGCTAAACTGTTATGAACACCATATTGTGACTTTCTGTGATAAGATGTAATGTTGTGAATATTATATTGTGAATGTTTGCCTTGATTTGTAATGGAATAAACAGTGTTCACTATTATTGTGTATTCCGAATCTTAAAAGCTGTTCACAGTAGCATTCTTTTGGGAATCTGCTGCTGCATGGTGTTACAAGCACCAACAGTCAAAAGCCCTGTTCAGAGGTTAGACATTTTTCCATTCCATCTGTTACTCCTGTTTGTTGGAGGTGAGACTTTAGGTAAGAAACAGAGTTTCCCTTACCTGCCAAAGAACTGAAGATCACCCCTGATCTAGAAAAATAAAAGGTATTTCTTCTAGCTTTTCATGTCAATCCATAAAAAAGGAAATCTATTCAAATTTACACAGTTTCTGTGTTTCAAGGATGTTGCTCTTGCCAGAATTAACCACTTAAGCAAATGAAAAGAAATATCCTTCATTTCATTAGACAAGCTCCAAACCAGAGAGGAGTTATTGTGGATGAGATACTAGTTGATAAGGATGCCCATTTCTCCATGTAGGATGAGGTATGTCATTGGACCAAGTCCATGGTACAGACATTTAATCTTCACTTCTGCAACTTCCTGAGCCCCACAGGGCAGGCCATGTGAACAATATTGACTGTCCACTATCCTTAAGATCATCCATGCACACTAAGCTCTCCCTTCAAAACTATCCTTTTATATTCAATGACTTTTCCAAAACAACTTTTTATTTCTTCACTAAATCAGTATAAAATGCTCTTCTATAAAACCACTGTCTTCACTATTTCATGCACATATTTCTCAGCTCCCCAAACAGATGGAAAGGTCTTCAGGTATAGGAACCATGTCTTATACTCCTTACTTACATTCATAGCTCTTTGAATCATATATGACATAAAACTCCAGGACCCAATAAATCCATTGAGCCCAGTGTAGCTGATATAGTGCCAACACAACTGAAAATGGACTGCCATGTTTGGTACATAGAGCTGACTAACAGATTCTTGAACTAGAAATCAGAAGACCTGAGTCTAGGGTTAAAATTACCATGAGATTAAATAGGACCTTGTCCCAGGGTAACAACAAGCACAGATGGATGGCACAATAGACTGCCAGGCCTGGATTCAGGAAATCCTGAGTTAAAATCTGGCCTCAGATACTAGCTGTGTGACCCTGGGCAAATCTCTTAACCCTGTTTGCCTCAGTTTCCTCATCTATAAAATGAGCTGAAGAAGGAAATGGCTAACTACTCTTAGTATCTTTGCCAAGAAAATCCCAAATGGGGTCATGAAGAGTTCAACATAACTGAAATGACACAACAACAACAAAAATATTTGACCCTGGAGGTAAAAGGGAGTCACTGCAGTTTATTGAGTATGTATATGACATAATCCCATCTACACTTTTGGAAAATCACTTTGGCAAATAAAAGGAGGATGAACTGACACAGGGATAGATGTGAGGCAAGGGAACTATAAAGCCTTCTAGACTTGCAATAGTACAGACAAGAGTAAATGAGGAGGGGGGTCGGCTAGGTGGTGCAGCAAATAGAGCACCGGCACTGGAGTCAGGAGTACCTGAGTTCAAATCCGGCTTCAGACACTTAACACAAAAACTAGCCGTGTGACCTTGGGCAAGTCACTTAACCCCAACTGCCCTCTAAAAAAAAGGCAAAAAAAAAATAGTAAATGAGGAGGCTGTACCAGGGTGGTAGCTATGAGTGGGGACAAGGGGACACATAGAAGAGATTTTGAATGGGCAAGAGAGACAAAATGTGAGATCGGAAATGTGGAGTGAGTGTTAATGAGGAGTCCAGGATAACAACAAAGCTGTGTGTCGGGTTGTGGGAGGATGTAGGTTCCCTCAGTAGTAATAGGGGTATTCAGAAGAGGAGAGGGCTTGGGGGGAAAGAGGAGTCTTGTTCTGGACATGTTAAGTTTGTGATGCCTACAGGACATCCAGATTAAGAAGTCCAAAAGGCAACTGCTGATGTCTGACTTTATCTCAGGAGAAAGAATAGGGATTGATATATAAATCTGGGACTCATCTGCATGGAGATGATAAGTAAATTCATTGTAGATGATGAGCTCACCAAGAAAAATAGTACAGAGAAGGGAAGATGAGCCAGGACAGAACCTTAGAGAATATACAGAGTTAATGGACATGACATGAAGGAAGGACTAGCTAAGAAGTTTGAATAGGCACAGACAGATAGCCTGAGAATCAGAAGAGGACAATATTACAAAAACCCTAAAGAAGAAAGAACATTGTCAAAGGCTAAAGAGAAGTCAAGAAGGAAGAGGACTGAAAAAAGGACATTAGAAATGCTCATTAAGATATCACTGATAACTTCTAGCTCTAAATCTATGATTCTAAAATAAAAGGGTTGGGTCAAATCACTTAATCACTTCTAGCTCCAGATACTAAAGGGATGACTCTAAATGACTTCATTTTAATTGGGTGGAGAGAATTGTGGGGTTCACTTGTTGCAAAGGCTGGTTTTTCCCAGTTTAACTGAGGGTAAAAAAAAAAAAGTTGGAGTTCCTTTCCCAGTTCCTTGCAGTGGGGATTTTTCCCTTGCCTCAAGGTATCATCACATCTCCCTGTGCCCTCAGCAAAAAATGGCTCCAGTGTTGTTTTTTCTCTCCAAGGTATTAGTTCCAAGCGATCCCACTGAAAGTTAAGATCTAAGAAAAGTTAAGAGAACAAACTACATGTATTATTAAACTTAACAAGTGCTGTTTGGGTTTGCTAAAGTGTCTATATCACAATGTCAATTCAATAGGCTGGTTGCATTGATAGGAGAAACAACAAAACACAGAGATCCTCAAAGTGCTGAGAACTCAACTTTTTTTTAGACACTTGCAGTCTCTTTCCTTGCATTCTGACTTTGAGTTTCTGATTTTTGCAGACTTTCTTTGCAGTCGTGCTCACAAAAATCTTCTGCACCTTAGAGCACAGCGTATCAACCCACTCTTCTCATCATTCTATCATTTTGGAGGGGAGGAAAAAACCCTCACAAAATATTGCTGAAAGCAGAAAAAAAAATCTTGTTAATTGGTTCCAATCTATTTACACTGGGCACACATGTTTATGAATTTGATAAGATCTTGTATGCATGTCTGGTAGGTGATGGCAGTAAATGCTTCATATCACGACATCAAAGTTACAAAGAGATGAAAGGGTATTTTTTTATTTGCATCATAAACAAGATTTACATATTATGATATTCCAAGAATCTTTCATTTAAACAGGTGGAAAAACAGGGACTGAGACACATGTGTAAAACACACAGACTTACTTGTGGTTGGTGATTAAATTTTATATGGCTTTGATATAACTACGGCAATTAAGTGCTGTGATGAGAAAGGACTTGTTTAGCTCTTTATAGGGTACACATTGTTTACTAATCCCCGGTTTACCCGATAAATCCATCATCATTTGGGCACAGCTGCAAATAAAAATTTAAAAGGACAATTTTCATTCTGTGTAACAAATTTTGAACTTTTCATCTCCTTTCCTGAAGGTTAGCAAACTTGAAAGGGGCAACAGGGTGCGTCCCAACTTGTTCAGTGCCAGGGAGGATGCACAATGCAGGTAACTGGTGTTTTAAGTGGTAATTGCCTCATTTGCCAATCTCTGAGACCAGATGGCTCAGATTCACGCCATAGGTCTCCAGTTGGTCCATGGGGAGCACAGGTAGTACTTTAAGGCTATGGAGTACCTCCATCCACTGTCAAGCTCCTGAACTAAGCACCACTCTGGTTGTTGTTAAGGATATATCACCCCTTGTTCTTCACCTTTGTGAAGAAGGACAAAAAGACAAATGGCTTTAATTAGGAATTAGTTATGAGAGAATTAGGTGTTCTTCTAATTATATCTAGAACCTTTTAAAGAGTCCCACTCAAGCTTATTTGATTTCTTAATCACTGAAATAGAAATACCACCCTGTAATTGCCTTGGCTTTCAAAATATAAATGCTGTCATTCATTGACTATTATGGACTGCCCTCCAATGAGAAGGGTGAAAGGTGTTAATTGCTCTAAGACAGCACACACTTATACCTCCGAACTTTGGTTGAAGCAATCTCTCCTACCCACAGCTCAAATGACATCATCTGATCTGATACTGATGCTGCAGCGAGTTTGTTTTGGAGATATTCCTTAATATAATACCTTAGGTTAAAGATACCATGTCCACAAATGTGCTACGCTCTGCAACTGAGTAGGGGCATGTTTCACAGCAGCATGTACCGGAGACATATGCTTTTGTTACTTTAAATGCATAAGTGAAATGTAATCCATATATGTTTATATACACTATAGTAATTCTCTAGTCTTTTCACAGGTAGGTATATCTTCCTCCCTAGAAAGCAACAGGAACAAGATGAGTGAAGATTTCTCAGCCAGAATGTTCCCCTTCCTTCTACTTCAATATACTTATCTAGAAAAATATTAGCTCTCTGAGGTCAGATACTGCTTTGTATCCCTGACAACAATCATGGTAGTTTGCCTTTGACAAGTGTTTATGCATTACTTATTGGATTAGAACCATATCAACCAGTAAATATTCATTAAGGACCTATTAGGTGCCCAGTCCTATGATAAATGTTGTGGGAGATCCAGAACAAAGGTAAGGCAGGATCCCTTCCCACAAAATACTTAAAATTCTCTTGGGGAAAGACAACTAATATGCATTATTATTATTATTATGTATAGTAATAATAATAGTAGCTGATAGTTATTTATTGCTAAAGGTTTGCAAAGCATTTCATATGCAGTGTCTCCTTTGATCCTCAACAGTGTGGCTGGCATAGGTACTACTATTATCCCCATTTTACAGATGAGGAAATGGGAACTTAGGTTAAGTAGCTTGAGCCTGGTCACACAGCTGGGAAGTGTCCAAGACAGTATTTGAATCTATGTCTTCCTGACCTCATGTCCAGTGCTCTATCCACTGTCTCATAATATCTGGGAAAGATCACTTTGATCTAGGATCCAGCCTCAAGGCTGCAGGTTCCCCACCCCTGATAGGTATTAACATTTGCAAGGCATTTTTCATGCATGACATTTTGAATGCACCTAAAGATATATGACAGTGTGTTATACTAACTCTCTTGATACCAATAGTGGACATGAGTAGTCTGTTACCTATTATATAGCACTTGAACACAAGAAATAGATAAAAGATCCAGAAAATGCACAATCAGAAAAAGACATGTGCCAATAATGCAGAAAAGGTCAAGGGAAAACATTTTTTAAAGTGAAAGGACAGCATTAGAGTAGCTCCTCCATGGAATTTATGGGAGACAAATAGTAAAGAATGTGGGGAATAAGGGGTTTCTTCCTGTTCTTCTCCCCTCTACCAGTAATAGTGCTTCTTGGTGATGATGGTCTCCTTAAAGACAATGTTGGCTAGAGGATGAAAAGAACAAGGACAATAACTGCACAGAGTAAAGAGGCCTAGATGCGTTGCAATCTGCTCTTTGGTCACAATATTCAATGCTATTATGATAAATATTATGTTACATATAGTATATTATATATTATACATATTATATATTATATATAAATTATAAATAAATAATATATTACATTACACAGAATGAAATATTTAATATAACCGCATAACAATTCATTGTTAAGGCCCATCATAATCTGACTCCAGCTGACCTTTCCAACCTTCGATCCTTCCAAAAAGGCTCCATTTCATTCTAATTGTTCCCTACACTCATCTCCCACCACCATGAATTTGCACAGGCTAATCCCCACGTCTCAAATATACTCCTTCCTTACATCTGCCTCTCAGAATCCCTGTCTTCTTTCAAGGTTCCTTTTCTGATTACCTGCCCCATTTGTACTTGTTCTCTCCCTGCCTCAAATAAGGAATACAGATAGAATCAGATCTGTGATTTCATTGGTACTGGGAACTCCCAAAGGAAAGGTGCTCTGATTCAGGTTGGCATCTTCTCTGTGATTTATATTCTTATAGAGTTGTTTGAAGAGCTGAAAGACTAAATGAATTACCCAGGGACACATACCCAGTATGGGTCAGACTACTTTTCCATCCTCAAATAAACTTGGATTATACTTAGTTGCATACATATTATATTAAATCGTACTAGAATAAGAGTTACCCAAAAGTAAACAATGTTTTGTTTTTACCTTGTATCTAGTGCCAAATAGGGTGCTATGCCTGTAGTCCTGAAAGTCCTCAATAAATGTTGGTTAAATTAAATTGAGTAGAGATAACAAAACCATTGAAGTATTAGCATAGACATCAATCAATCAAGTATTTATTAAACACCCACAATGTGCCAGGAACTGTGCTAGGCACTGAGGATACAAGTTCAAAGAATGAACTACTTCCTATTCCCAAAGGCACAAATTTGAATAAAAACATACAGAATAAACAGTAAATTAATAAACACACATTTTTATAACACAGTTAAGTACAAGGTATTTTGGGAGGAAGAACACTAGCAGCTGGGGGAGAGGGAAGGGAGACCAGAGATAAGCAAAGGCTTCATGCAAAGGATAGTACCTAAACTTCATCCCAAATGTATTCTAAGAAGAGGTATGAATGATGGGCATCCCAGACATGGAGGATGACCAATGGAAAGGCACTGAGGCAGCATTGGGAGTGCCATGTGAGAAGAACAGGAAGAAGGTTGATTTGGCTGGATCATGGGGGTGGTGAGGAGAATAATGTTTAATGAGGTTGGAAAGGTAGGTTGGGGCCAGATTATACAGGAATTTAAAAGTACTCTATAAAATTATACAGATTACTGGAGAACAAGATAATATGCAATAATTTGCTCAATGAAAAAGTAACAGTAGGGGCAGCTAGGTGTTACGGTGAACAGAGCACCAGCCGTGGAGTCAGGAGGACCTGAGTTCAAATCCGACCTCAGACACTTAACACTTACTAGCTGTGTGACCTTAGGCAAATCATTTAACTCCTAATGCCCTGCCTTCCCCCCTCCAAAAAGGAAAAAAAAAGAAAGAAAAATTAACTATTTCTAAAGAAGAAAGAAAAGATTTCAAGGTAGGGAAAAGCATAAGCAAAGAAACAAAAATGACAAAAATTTAGAACAAAATTACAAATGTCAATTAAACAAGCCCATGACATAAATTTTTTAAATTACAGCATCCCAGGGACAGTTTGGGTTTACTACATCTGCAATTTTGGAGTAGAAAAATGATATTCTGAAAAACAAAAAATCTAAATGAGTTACAACTCTCTTTACTTCCTCACATTTTCAAAATATCACAATTAATCAAGGTTCTCCCCTATTGGGTACATTTTGTACAAGGTAGGGGAGTGACCGTTGAAAAAATAAGGTCATTGACAACATTACAAGGCATTGTGGTTTCCTGTTTAAGGATTGACCATAGACTCAGAATCTCATGTGATTTTGTTAAGTATCACAAACTACCCTGGCTCACACTGCCTGAATACCAGGTTAGATTTCACCCTTCCTGGTAAGATTCTCTAATACCCTCAAAGGGGTATCTAGTCCTTCTGCAAATTGCTCCAGTCCCCACCAATGGTGTTTTCTCAGTCGTTGGGAATGGGATCCCCTTAAATCCCAGTTCTATTAGCCATAGTCAAATTAGCTTTTACACAGAAATACTTGCTTCAGAAGGCATATATATATATATATATATATATATATATATATACACTTACTCCCCCAATATATGGAAGGAATAATTCCCTTCTCTTATACCACCTAAGTCCTTGGGGAATAGAAAGGGATTAGGTTCATAGTTTAGCTCAGTTCCCATAGGATGCAGTCCCAGTTCTTCCAAGTCCAAAACTCCCTTCAGGCTCACATACAAGGCACCCTGGCTACACATCCATTCAGGTTGACTGGCTGCACTATCCTGCCTACAGTCTTGACTGCAATGTTGACATGGCTTGAACTACCCAGTCACAAATATGCATATCACCTCTAGCACTCAAAGAAAGGATAGTCCTTTCCTTCTCACTTCAGTTCATGGAGTCTTCACTCCAGGTGAACTGGGACTTTCACCCTCTGGACACAGCAAATAAGAGTTAGTGAAAAGAAAGTATCAGAAAAAAATACAGTCAAAAAATTATTGATTCAGTCTTGTCTGATTTAAAGATGTAAGCAGTCAATCAAAGGAGAATACACCAACCCAGGCAATGAGAGATGTGAGGGCTCCATTGCCATGGTAGGCAATTTGAACATACTCTACATGCCCCTCAGGTCATCTCCATGTTACACAACCTGAGCATGCCCAGACCAACTTGGATTACAGATGCTTAGTTTGTCTATCCATTTGTCTGATGGGAAACTGCCTATGTTTCAATATGTCTATGAATTTAAATGAATCACACTCATCAATAAGAAGGGGAAAGGATGCTACTGTATTGTTCCTAGAAGTTACAACTTTCAGCCTCAACCCAGAAGCTGGGTCAGGAGTTCTGTACATAACAGACTGGCAAAATACTCTCTTGGCTAGCCGCATTTAAAGGAGGGAGTATATTCCTAGAGGTGAAGAAATAAGAAGAAAACAGAAATAGAGGGGGGTCTTCTTTCCAGCAGGAAATAAGACTTTTCTTTCCTTCTCCTTTCTCACGTCCACAAGTAATGGTGCCACTGCCATGCTTATCTCCTGCCAATTAAATTGCTCCCCGTTGCTTTTCCAGATGCCATGTCCCTGAATCACAATATGGATGCCTGGGCATAGATGCTACTTAGAGGTACAATCTACTTTCCTTCTCCTGGTCATTCTTTTGGGGAAGGGGGACATAAGGGAATTCCTAAAATCCCATCTGTTCTACCAAAAAAGGTCAGAGACATGGACATCCACAGTTCTTGTCCATCATATATGCCAAGATCTGTGTCCCATTCCCTCCTATACCACACCCCCCATCCCAGGCCAAGGGATAGACAAGTCTCAGAGAACTGAATATATTCTTGAGTATGGAGTGAGTGTGTTGGAGAGAGAGGAGTGCAAGTGTAAAGGAAGTTATTTTCACTGTCATGGGCTGCTTGGCTCTTGACACACATTCCTTTGAACAGTGCCATCACCTAGATCAGGTCTTTACCTTCCTTTACTGGAGGAACTCCAGTCTTGATTTCCATGCTCTCTGGGTCAAGGTACCTGAAAACAGGAACCTTGCCTTATTAATCTATCACCCTCAGCACCTAACACAGAGCCACAAGCCACATAAGTAGACATGTTAACAAGTTTTTTGTCAAAATGAACTGGCCAGCTATGGGGACATATCCTATTTCCAGCAGACTTGTCTTACACTCCTCTGAGACTGGATGACTGGTCACTTCAAACAGGAAAAGGAGGTAGAAAAGACTGGGAGAATAATTCTATAAGTCCTTGTAGTACTGGCTTAGATCTATGACCTGGTCCCTGCTCCTTGCCTTAGGATTCTAACTTAGTAAACAAACTCTATGATTTCCAATCTCTGACCTTGTCCCCAGTTGGTAACAGATACTTCACTTGATTCCTCCAAAAAGGGATTACATAGGCTGGTGGCATATAAGGTGCAATTGTCTTTACAATGGGTCTCATTACTTATGTCCATCATGAGCATTGCAATATGAGATGACCAGTGTCCCGTGAAATTATGTTCCTTCTTATTTGGATATATGATAAAAAAAACTTTTGTTTGCCTCTTTGAAAAGAACCTGTGACAAATTCTTCCACTTACCTACAACTTTCTTAGGCTATCTGTTTTAATTTATAGCGGAATATCAATATTGATATGATTCATTCCTTCAGTAATATTGTCTCACGGTAAATTGGACAAGGAGCTCACAGAATATCAACAGTTCAGTCAATAATTGATAGTCTGTTAAAAGGAATTCTTAACCTGGAGTCCATGAATTTGTGGGGTTTTTAAAAATTACTTTGATAATTGTGTTTCAATATAATTGATTTCCTTTATAATCCTATTTGCCTTATTTTATGCACTTAAAAAGCATTATTCTGAGAAGGGGTCTAGAGGCTTTGCCAAACTACCAAAGCAGTCTGTGACATATTAAAAAAAATGTGAAGCATCCCTGGTCCAAAATCTACATGATTCTTAGCATGCTCTGGCCTTTTTTCTTCCTCTCTGCCAGTCACTGTTGAATCAGAAGGCAACTACATTGTATGAAGTGCCATTTGGCAGTTTTCCTTTTGCCATGGATTTCTATTGCCAGAAAATTCATCACCTCCTCATTCCCTTCTTGGTGATGAATTTCTTAGTACTTAACTAGGCTAGTTTTCAGAAAGATGATAGTCTATTGCCAAGTTAACTCATTAAGCTGTTCCAACAGAAGACCTGCCAGGACTCATACTGCAACAGCCTTCTAGAACCCTAAGTCACCGCCATGTTCCTATAAGGTATTAGAGCAGGACTTCTGTGAATGAACTATTATTATTGTTACAATAATAGCATGTCATGGGATGTTGCTTAATTAAACTTGCAGTTACAATTATAGAATCAAGGAGAGAATGAAGTGCTAAATGATCATCATAGCAATAATACTGATAATAATAACAATAATGGACTGGTGCCAATTGAGCATGTTTCAGTCATTGGACCAATCAATTCTTCCACCAAAGGGGGTGTTAATACGAGGTTTCTTCACAGAACTAGGGGTTTCCCATTAACTAACTGAACAAAGGGAACCGGATGTCAGTGAGTGTTATAATAATCCACAATCCCTTGCATACATGTACATTGCTCTAAGAAACTCATAGTCAATGCAAGCCACAATCCCCTTCAGCAGCTAATTTTTGGCCAATGCTTGATGAAATGCAGGATGCAGCAAGCCTACCAGGGTGAGTGATGCATTCCTGTGCCCAGGTGGGCATTGATCCAGTGCATTCTTCTAATGATAACAACAAGCTACACTCATCCCTTTTATCTTTTGCTCCACCTTCTGAAATAGTTAATATTTTGAATCTCATGTATGTGTATTTTTAAAATGAAAAAAACCATGAATAATTGTATGTAGAAGCATCCCACAGACATTGAGAGCTATCGAACATTTAAAACACTGATGTTCTAAAATTATGAGGTATTCATTTATAGTCATGGGTTTTTTTGTTTTATCATTGGAAACAACCAGGGTAGACATTTTCAGGGCTTCAAAAATATATTAAAAGTTTTTTTTTTCATATACTGATGAAGTCATGGTCAAAAATACTTTAATGTTACATACCTTCATGATCTAGAGCTGAAGAGACCTCAGAGGTTACCTGGTCATTTCACAAAGGAGGAAACTGGATACCAAGAAAGTGAACTGGTTCTCCCAAAGTTACACAAATAATAACCACCTGAATATAAAAGACAACATGTGAACCCAGATACTCTGTCTCCATTACCAATGCTTTTTACATTGGTTGAAGTAGCCTTTCTCTGAAGTTAGAATTGCAGGTTTGTGTCACTTTGATTGTCCTTAAGCCCCCAGAAGCTTTTAGTCTCTCTTGTTTTGTTAGGGTGTTAGGTCTTAAAGATCATGTAAGCCAACTCTTTAATAGTTTTGCCTGTGAATATCCATTTTATGGATGTGTCCAGGGTTAAGTGAGGAGACCAGCCTGGTTGGAGAAGAGGGTATGGACTGCAGAGCGGTAAAGATAAACCTGGTGTCTGCCATCATTCATATATATATATATATATATATATAGCTGGCCTAAGATACAGGAATACCTGGGTTCAAGTCTTGTCTCTAACACAGAGACTAGTCATGTGACCCTGAACAAGTCTCTACTTTTCTGAGCTTTTGGTCATCAGCTGGAAAATGAAGGGGCTGGATTACATGGCTTCTATTGTCCTTTGTAGCTCTAAATCTATGATACTGTGAACCCTGACACATCTGCCTCCTGTGCCCCATGCAGGATCCAGAGATAGGAAACAGAGGTTGGTTATCATTGCAACTCACCCAGATGGATTGAGATAGGACTAGCTGCTCACACAAATCCCCTGGCTTAAAAGTGCAAAAGTACATTCAGCTCTCTGAGGGTGAAGCATCTTCATGTGCTATCTAGAACACTCATTGGTCTTGGGGGCTGGTCACCTGAGTTGAATCCTGGCTTGGCCACTGACTATGTTTGTGACTTTGGTCAAGTTATTTCTCTGTATCTGTTTCCTTACATGTGTAAAATGGGAACTTTCCAGTTCCCTTTTAAATGTTTTCTGCCATTATGATTTAAGCCCCTTTAAGGTAAGGACTCTCGGTTGCTTATATATGTATCCTCAGCACTTAGAAGACATATAATAAATAGGCACCTAATAAATGTTCTATTTCTTTGGCTATGACTTGCCCTGAAACTCAGATTGTGCCATGACAGACCTGCCCACCTTTCCCAATACCAGACCATAGTACTTCTGCCTGAACCTTGGAAGACTCATAAACACAACAAGCTACCATTCTCAGGACTGGCTGCCCAGCCCTCACTCCCCAGGTCCACACCAGGGAAACAGAATAGTTGACCAAGTGCTGCCAAATTGAGGAGGGCCATCCCCAGAATACATTTTCCTTTGCTCTCTCCAGTTCATCTCTGAGCATCAAAATCGTACCTACTCTACTTGGCCTAACTCCAATGTCACCTCTTCCATGAAACGATCCATGATCTTCCCAACAGAATGTAATTTCTTCCTACTTTTAGTTTTTCTAGTCTTTTCTTTATAACACCCTTGTGGCATTTATCATGTATTACCTTACACAGTAACTGTTTGTGTATAAGCCATATGTCTTCCTCTGAGAAGCAGTGACTAGAGTCTTTTCTGAGAGTCAAAAGACCTGGGTTCCAATTCCCTCTCAAACATCAGCTGCCTGACTATGGACAAATAAGTCACTTAATATCTCAGAGTCTCAGTATTCTCACCTGTAAATTGGAGGTAAAAACTTTCACGCTACTTACCTTACAGGGGTTTCATGAGTTAAATATTCCATTAAATATAGTTTAGTAACTATATAGATGTGAATTATTATTATCAGAATATAGATTTTCAGAGGGCAGGAACTGTTTTACACAACTTTGCAACCCCAAGTGCCTTTCATAGAAAAGGTACCCAATAAATGGTTGGGAAGGAAAGAAAGAAGGAAGGAAGGAAGGAAAGAAGGAAGGAAGGAAGGAAGGAAGGAA
>CM053597.1:69153000-69224460 GCA_028646575.1 Pseudocheirus occidentalis
GTATCATATTTCATGAAAATTTTGACTGTAGTCATTTAGATGTCATGGACCCAAAATGAAGATTTGACTTCAATTTTTGTCTTTGCATCCTCATTTCCAAGCACTGCACCTGGCAGATAGCAGGTGCTTAATCCACATTTCTTCAGTTGAAATCATGAGGTAGAAAGGCACACAAACGGACATTAACCAGTTATTTAATAAGTCAGACTCTTCCACTTCACTTAAGTCAACTTATTTACATAACTACAATGACAGACTCATAAGCTTAA
Source organism: Pseudocheirus occidentalis (assembly GCA_028646575.1). Lineage (NCBI taxonomy): Eukaryota > Metazoa > Chordata > Mammalia > Diprotodontia > Pseudocheiridae > Pseudocheirus > Pseudocheirus occidentalis. The sequence continues at coordinate 69,153,270 of CM053597.1, forward strand.
ATTCTGTACCCTTCAGCCAAGCCAAATTAGGGCGAAGGGGCTTTGACTATAAAAGAGCATGTAATTTATGAGGCACTGGCAGCAACTGTCTTTTAGCAGCAAGAAAGAACTGCACTTAGCCGCTAGTTGGTAAGAGGAAATCATTAAAAGAAGTAGTCACCATTTCATAGTTGGGATGACATCCTTCCCAGCAGAGTCTCCCTGTCACCCCTCTCCCTGCCACCTCCCCAACAGTGAGGTTGTACTGATATCAATATGTTTTTGCCCCCTAATTCTATCCTCTTAGGTGAAGGTATGCTTAGCATTGTTTGCCCTGGGCACAAAATTCCTAGGTTCAGCTCTACCTATCAAAAAAAACATTTAGAAAGTTCCCCCTTCCTCCTTCTTTAAGTGTAAACTCAACTCATCATTAGTCAACATTCTCCTCTTTCCATGATATTTTTCCCAATGCATAGGTGAAATGGAATGAGTGCTGTATTTAGAATCAAAGGGTGTAGGTTCAAATTCTGCTTCTGGCATTAACTTTTTATATGATCAATTATGGAAAATTGAAAGAGTTTGTCTAGCTATCCTTTTTAGCTTTAAATCTGGGATCCAATGACCCTCAGATGACAAATCAACAGTATTTTAAGAAAAACCCACCAATAACTCCTCACCTGTACTACAGATTATCTCTTAGCGACTCATTCTTGAGTAGCTCAACACTTTAAAGTTTTTTCCTAACTAATTAACCCCCACCCCCAAACAATCCCTCCCCACTTCTATGCCACAAAATATACAGCATGAAAAAAAAGCCAGTTTAAGAAATGAAGCTACCAAAATTACAATTGAGTAAATACAGACGGGTCAGGCAAGGTGAGAAAATTTTTAATTGCTTCTTATCTTGACCAGAAAGTTCTTCACTGAGGAAATACATAAGCCTCCAAATACCAAATTCTCTGCTGTCTAAGTGAGTAGTGTTGAAACAGGCAAGCCTAGAGGTACAGGCCAGAGTGACAGGATTGTGACAGAGTGACAGAGTGACAGAGTGACAGAGTGACTCCAGCAAGTTCCAGTCAAATCCTTGACATTATTTTGTGGTCTAATCTGAATTCCTCACTCACTTGGTCTGGTGCTCACTGAAATCTGGCCCTTAGAGTAGAAAATGCTTAAATTTCTTCCCTTCCAGTTACACACATGTTTCAAGTCCCTCAGTTTCCCCATGAATTAAGAGAAGGATAAAGGACATGACCACTTAGCCACCTGGGTGATTAGCTTTTCCCCATGAACCTGACCTTCAGATTAATCTCTTAGAGAACACAGGAGAACCCTACCTTGGAAATGGGTTTCTGGGCTCTAAGGACACCAAACTGAAAGTTTGCCAGATCTTGATGGCCTGCCCACTGTATGAAACATTTGAGGAAGGACTATGTCTGCTGTCTTAATGCTATTGTTTGATAACTACTTTCTTTTGTTCTGCCTTATGAATGTCTTACCTAAATTTTGTATCACTCCCTAACTTAACCACGGTACCCCAAATACAGCAGGTGCTTAATAAATGTCTACTGAATGAATATGAAATCATTATGTCAAAAGCAGCAGACCAAAGAAATAGTTTCCTTATTACATCAACTATGTTTTTCATCATGGGGAATTACCAATGAGATCAGTTCTTACTTTCTTTGAGGTCTTGGGGGGAAAAATCTCAAGAGGAAAAATTACTAGATGATTCCTACCCTTCCACCTAGCAATTTCAATATTGAGCATGTATACCAAGGAGGCCAAAGAAAAAAAGATCCTAGTTATACTGGAATATTCCTAGCACTACTTTTTGTTGTAGCAAAAATTGAAAACAAAATGAGAGCCCACATAATTGGGAATGGTTGAACGAACTGGGGGATAGTCTTTGAGGGCATGGCCTACTTCATTTTTCTCTTTGTATCTTTAGCATTTAGCAGAGAGCCTGGTACATAACAAATGGTTGCTGACTGATTGATTGGCTAATGACTATGTAAGTGATTCAATATCATTGCTAATTAGAATGGGAAGTTTTAAGGACTTATCCAGGGTGCCACAGTCAGTATTTGTCAGAGGCAAGACTTGAATAAAGATTAAGATTCCAAAGAAGGTACTGTGGATATGTCATATATACTAAAGATGTTGAGGGTAGATACCAGAGAGACAGCACAATGGGAAGTAGATTGGGGTGGAGAATTTATAGAGTTAATCCACCTCCAGAGTCCTGAATGGAATTTGCAATATTGGTGCTTGTAGAGGGTCTACACAAATGTTCTTTCCCAGGTACCCTTTGCACCTTGGTTAAGGGAGATGGGCTTCTGGACTCCATGGAGGTAAGATAGGGTTGACAATCTATGGACTTCTACAAGCAGCAAGATAAGTATTCCTAATTTCCTAAAGTTTTCAAAGCTCTATAAGCAGCAGTCTGAGAGGCAGTAAAACATAGCAGAAAGAGAACCAACCAGGAATACCAGTATTCAGTCCCCACCTCTGATACATCCTGGCTGTGTGACCTTGAAAAGGCATTGAACCTCTCAGAACTCTAAACACCTCTCTAATACCATATGTTGCAGAGAAAGTGACAACCTGCATTGGTAGGGAGTTTCCTCACCTAGAAGTCCCTTATACTAATAAAATCCCAGCTCCGGTTCCTATACCCTAGATAAGAAGGCAACAAAAAGACTGACCTAATTTATTGAACATAGTCATTGATTCAGAAAACCAAATAGGACTGTCATATTTCCATAATCTCTCATTGGTTTAGATGTTCAAGAGGAATCGATTGTAATTGACTTCTTCAGGAATTTCCTAGTTTTGAGAGATGCCTATAGATACATCTACATCTACCTACATAGGACTTCTTAAATGTTTTCCACTTGTGACCACCTTCAGCTCTTTTTTAAACTGTGAATTGCGATCCTGTATGGGAACATAAGATCTTACAATTAAATCTTGGAAGGGAGCTTGGACATCATCTAGTTCAAATCTTTCCTTTTAACAGATGAGAAAACTGAAGCCCAGAGGAGCCAAGAAACTTCATCAGAGCTTCAGTGCAACTGAGCAAGGAGGAGTTGAACCCAGGTCCTTATATATCAGATCCAGTGCTCTTGGCTACTATATCAAGCTACTTTGAATCTCACTTGAAAACATGGGGATGATCTAGACAACTTGTTGTGGTTCTTTCCATAACTGATTAATTTGGTAGTGTGGGTCAGAACTACCTGGAAAAGGACAACTTTCCTTAGACATGCCTGTCTCTATGGACCTGAAGGTAATCATGGAAGAAACTGATCTGCATTGAAGTTCATAGTATATTTTGAACTCACCTAAGAAACCAGACTTAAGATGTGATCTTGGGTTTGAGCTAGCCCTTCTGATCAATTTTCCCATTTCCTCCTTGCCTAAATGGGAAAGAATCTCCAATCATATCATCATAAATCAGAAAAATGGTTTTTCCCATTATACAAATATGGTTATTAGTCATCCAGTGCAACCTGAAAAACACCCATCTGTGGGAGGATTATACTTGAAAGGGAGGAGTGACTAATAGTCCTCATGCTTTTCATCAATTTAAATTCATTAAAGAAAGCCTTCAACAGTCCCAAAACCATGGTATTCCTAGGATTGCCCAAGAACAAGCCAAAACACCCTAAAGAACATCATGTCAATAAATAGGCATGTGGATAGAAAGCACGTGGTTCAGAGTTGGCTCTGTGGTGATTTGTGACTTCGATTTACCCATATGCATTCACTTAGTTGCTCAAAAAATGAACTGGGATGTACAAACAACCCAGCCCTACTCACCCCAGAAAAGAAGGTAGGGAACTGATATTTGGAGCCCGGGAAGCTAACCCAAAGGTCATCTGTTCCAATCTTCTCATTTAAACAGATGAAGAAATTGAGAACCATAGAGAAGGGTCTTACTCAAGGCCATACAGCTACCTAGTCTCAGAGCTGAGGCCAGAACCTAGACCATGTGATTCTAAGGCCTTCTTTTTCCTATTATGCTACACTGACAAACTTTTACATTAGTAAGAAATTATATTTGTCCAAGACCAGTAATATCAGTTTGTATTTATTTTTTCAGCCCAAGGAAAACTAAAGTAAAGGTCAATTTCATGGACGGACATTCAACAAATATCCATGAAACTCTCAATATGTGACAGGCATTGTGTTATACACTGTGGCCAAAAAAAACAAAAATGAGACAATCTCAGTCTTCAAGAGGCTTATATTCTATGGGGAAGGCAACATGCATGGTGGCTTATTGTTTGGACATTTCTCTTAAATCCCTGGTGTGTGTGTATACACATGCATGTATATGCACATAAATGTACATACACATATGTATATATTTTGTTGTTGTTCAGTCTTCTGTCATGTCTAACTACATTACCCAATAGACCTTTGTCTGTGGAGTTTTCTTGGCAAAGATACTAGTGTGGTTTGTCATTTCCTTCTCCAGTATGACCCCATTTTAGAGATGAGGAACTAAGGTAAATAAGAGTTATGTGACTTGCCCAGGGTCATTAGTAAATATCTGAAACCAGATCTGAACTAAGGTCTTCCTGGTTCCAAGCCTGCTGCTCTATCCACTGTACCACCTAGCTACACACACACACACACACACACACACACACATATTTATATGTATATCTGTGTATTTGAAGTGCAGCTTAGTAAAGCTTAATCACTGTCTCTAAGTGATTACAAGACACACCTACAAAGGTTTCAAACACAACTTTTGAAAAGACTCAAGGCTAAAACTGAGAAGGGAATGGAGGGAGAAGGGAGAGAGAAGAGGAAGGGGAGGGAGGCTTATTATACAACAACTTATCATCCTTGCCAAATACTGATTTCTTGGAAGTTAAGAACAGACAGCTGGCACACCTGTGTCCATTGGCATCAAATTAAATCAATAACAAAACAAACAAAGAAGGAAGGGAGGAAGGTAGAAAAAGAGAGAGAGAGAGAGAGAGAGAAAGAGAGAAAGGATCAGATGAAAAATAGGCAACTTGCCAATTACCTGTCACCAAAAGATTCATTTGAAGGATCTAAGTAGAGTTTTTATAAGCATGAATTTAATCATTTCATATTTATAAGGTAGTCTTCCTAAGATACTTACAAAGACATTAAAATTTATAATGTTATTCATACAAAATTAGTACATAATAATAATGGGGAGCAAGTAATGATAATATTAGCAGCCTTTCTGAGTCCTATTTTGGATCTCTACATCATAAATGATCCCTTAGCCGTGGAAATGCATTTCCAAGCACTAATGTTTCTGGCTATTACTATGTAATAATAACGTCTTTTTTTTTTATCAACCTGTTTAGTTGACTTACTATCTACTGCCAGCATTGACACATAAATGAATCTAATTTTGAAACTTTAAAACACTTGTCTTTTTTTCAATAAAAGTAGGAAATTACTTTAAATGGTTATCTCAGGAAATATACTATTAATTTACTTAATAGCCACACCACCACCTCAAAGTTCTAAAAGCTCTGATGCTTATTAGTTGTATATCTATGGGAGGGTCACTTCTCCTCTTTGAACCTCAGTCCTCTTTGGTAAAATTGGATGATAATATTTGCATTACTTGTTTTACAGGTTTATTTTGATTAAAAGTGCTTTGTAAATCCTAAGATGTTACTGAAATTTGTTACCATCATTATTATTATAAAGTGAGTGGGAAAGGAATTCCCATGACCTAGTGCAGAAGGGTAGACATTATATGGAATTTTCCCTTTGACTTTAGTAGCTGTGTTCTATGACAAAAATTTATCTTGTACATCTATATCTGCCCACATAACGTAAAAATCTATTTAAGACAAGTCGAAAGAAGAATACTGGGCAGCTAGGTGGCACAGTGTCTAGAATGCTAGGCCTGGAGTCAAGAAGACTCATCTTTCTGAGTTGAAATCCAGTCTCAGTCACTTACTGGCTATGAGACCCTGGGCAAGTTACTTAACCCTGTCTGCCTTCATTTCCTCATCTGCAAAATGAACTGGAGAAGGAAATGGCAAACCACTCCAGTATCTCTGCCAAATGGGGTGACAAAAATTTGGACCCAAACTGAAAAATGGCTGAACAAAAAGATAAATATTTTGCATGGCTGGAAACTTTCAGATGATGATGGTAGCGGAGGCAGTAGTGAGGACAACGATGATGATATTGAATTTGACAACAAAGAATTGCCACCTTGGACAATCCTGGTAAGTTCTTTGTCCTTTCTGGTAATGGCTTTATGGTATCTTAATGTGCTGAGGAAGTAATGTTCAGTGCTTGTATTTGTATAACACGCTATACTTTCCTCTTTACTCATGTTCTTTTGATCCATACAACAAGGACAAATACCATTATTTCTATCTTATAGAGAAGAATGAAATGCAGGAAAGTTCAATGACTTGCCCAAAGTCATGCAGCTGCTCACATCTCTTGTCATGTAACTCAGCATTATTTCCACTGTACCGCACTGTCTAAGATTTACTTTGGAGCAAATGTCAAAGACACACCATAATGAAACCATATAATAACAGCAACTCACACTAATGTAGCAGTTTAAAGCTTATAGTATCATTATCCAGTATTAGACAGAGTGCTCTGAGATTCAAAGAGGATGTTTGACTTGCCTATGATCCTATAGGTAATAATATGATAGAACCAGGATTCAAACATAGATCTCTTGCTTGACTCTAAGCTCTGTGATCTTTCCTTGTATATACCATGCTGCCTCTCAAGGCCAAATTCATTCAATGGAATAATCTCATCTTGCAAGATAATATTTGCTTACTCTATTTATGAATCTCTACCCTACCTCCAAGAGGTCTATAGTTTGCCTCCCCGAGTCTAATTATCCCTGACTGGTCATTCAGTGGTTGCTTCAGTTTACCACATAGCAAAGGTAAGAAGGCTTAAGAGTTGGTATATGGAGCCTAGGCATAGCAAATGTACAGAGAAGAGCAGACATTCTTTAGAAATATACACCAAATTATGAACCTCCAGAGATATAGAAAAGGCTAGTTGGCTATTTGGGTCAATTAGCAATTTATCCCATCAGTGCTCAAGTTTAGATATATATGTTTAAATCTTACTCACCAATTATACTACCTCTTACTTAAGAGAAAGAATTTTTTTCCCTTAAAATTCTTCCTTTTCTCTGTCTTTAACCATCCCTTGGACTGAATTCTAGACAATTGGATTTTATCCAAAATGCTTATTTCCAGGACTCAGAAGGACAGCCAAGGTAGTTGTGTCTGATGTAAAGCTATAGAGGAATTTTATGGTCTTTCTGTCAATCTTTGTGTCCAAGCTAAGTGATTCAGAATCCTTGGAGGACTTGGTCTTTCTCCTTCTCTGTTGATCTAATGCCCCCAAAGGTGCCATCCTTTGGAATTGAATATCAGTTTGTTTAATATACTCAATACTGAATTCCATTAAAAGAAATGGATGCTGATGATTTTGAGCCTGTATGTTGCAAAAATGGCCTTCAGCAAAAGCTATGGCTACTTAAGGTGTCAACTCCATCATGGTGACTACCCCCTTGTCTACTATCTCCGGCAATAAAAACTTAATAATAATAATGACACAGAACTTGCCAACAAAATATTTCAGTATTCACTCTGTAGCCCTAAGAATATCTTGATATTTGGAGATAATAATGGGCCTAGCCCTAGGGACTCAAGACTAGAACTATAACCAGTTTAATAATATGTCATTCCTTGAGGATGGTTCCTAATGTTAAGTGGACCACTAACCATCAAATCTTAATTACTCAGGGCATACTTTTGCTACATGTTAATTATCCCAATCCTTGGCTTATCTTCCCTCCATGATCCATATTTTGGTCATTTTGCTGCTTATTTGCTACCTGGCACAGGAAAAAAAATACCCTCAAAGGACAAAGATAGGTCACCACTTAATAGCATATTCAAAATATAATCCAAGTATAGAAAGAGATTTCAGACCAGGAGAGTCTCCACACAGTTATGAGAAATGGGACCTTTATTGGAATATATAGATAGCTTCCCAAGGTTTCTTTGAAAGGGACAAAATTTATCTTGAAGAAGCTACAATGTCCCCCAGACAATGTTTTCTTAGGAATTATTTAAAGTAAAATAATCCCCCACTTCTGGGCTGTTTGGATCACATTGGGAGCATTGTTGACCTCTGTACATCATTGGAGAACGTCAGGCAGAGAGTGACCACAGTGATGAGGAGTCTGGGAGCCATATCCTATCCAGTCAATAAGCGTTTACTATGTTTGAAACACTCCACTAAGTTGGAAGAAAACAGAAAGGTGGAACTCACATTCTAATGGAAAAGACAACAAGAAAATAACTCACAATATAGGCTAATTCATGTTACATACAGAGTACATTTGGGGTAATCTCAGAAAGGAGTCATTAGTGACAGAACTAGAGATGTTTAAGCTAGAGAAGAGAAGGTTTAGGAGGGGCAGAATTGTCATCTTCAAATATACGAAGTGCTGGCATGTGGAAGAGAGTTTAGGCTTATTCTTTGTTGCTCCAGAGAACAAGTCTAGGATTACTGAGTCAAAGTTACAGAAATTAAATTTCCATTCAACCTCTAAGGAATAATATTATAATAATAAGAGCTGCCAGCACTGGTACAGGCTGTCAAGTAGAATTCCCTGCCGTTGGAAGCAGATAAAGACTAAATGACCCCCTGTCAGACTTGCTTACAGCAGGGATCCTTAAACTGGGTTTAAGGTTGGTCTGGATGACCTCTACAATCTGTTTCCAAGAGTCTAGGAGTCTATAAAAATTCTGCACATCTCAAGAGCCCATTTGTATTTTTTAATAAAAGGAATTTTAAATTCAAGAAATTATGAAAGCATCTTTTATTGACTTCCTAACTTTAGTCACTGTATGTACAGTCAGCCAAATGAAGGTCAATTGACATTGCTTTCCAAGTACCAATGAGATTTATGCCAACCACCATCAATTCACTGAACTTTCTGATCTGAAATTTTTAGCAGTCAAAACAGGAGGTTCTTATCCAAGTAATTCACAAGCAACTCCATTATCATTAGGCAGCTGGGTGGTTCAGTGGTTGGAGCATCAAACCTAGAGTTAGGAAGACTTAAGTTCAAATTTGTCTCAAATACTCTGACCTACGTGAATCTGGGAAAATCACTTCACCTCTGTCTGTCTCAGTTTCTTCCACTATAAAATGAGAAGAACTGCATGTTCTTCCAGAGTCCAGAGTCATGAGGACAAAATGAGATAATATTTGTAAAGTGTTTTGTAAACCTTAAAGCCCTTTATAAATGTTAAGTATTATTGTCATATGTTGTTGCTGCTGATATCTTTGTTACCAATATAAGTTCAATTCTCTTAATTTCCTCAAATACTAACTTCCTCTCTTACAATATAAACTTAAAACATATTAATATTAAGATGGGGAATTTAATGTGTTCTGCAACTCCAACTCCAAAATGTCATCTCATCAAGATAGACTTTCCACATTAGCACTTCCAACTTCATGGCCCAGGACCTCAGTGACTGAACTCCTGAACAGTCCTTACAGTAAGCCTCTCAGTTTGTCTGTCATTCTTATGGATTCTCTACGGTGCTTTACAACACAGGTTTTACCTCTGACTCCACTGTCCAAAGGCCAGATCTCTTGCATTTTACCTCCCCTTCCCCAGTCATCTGGTAGACTGAGAAGATTGGGGGAGCGTTTGTTCTGTTGCTATTGAGTTGAACCCCCATAGATTTTTTCTCCCTTTTTAATGGCCAGTAACCAGCACCCCACTTTCATTTAACCACTATATCATATTACCTTGTACAATGGAATATTTGCTTCAACATATCAAAAATGAATACACAAATATTTCCTCCTAATACTTCAGGGACATAATTCTCTTTACACTTCTTGGTCTGGGGGGGGCATGGAGATTAGGCTCATATCATAACTTAATTCCTATATAGCATTGGTCCCTCAAGATCAAGTACAAGGCTCCACTGAGCTGGCATCCCAGACTCTTGCTCTCCAGAGTTGTGCCACTGGACTGGCTCTAACACCCAGCCTAGATTCTTGGGTTCCTGAATCCTAAGGCTAGTGGATCCTGAATCAAAGACTACATGTCCTATACCTAGAACAGAAAAGGAAACAGGCCCAAAAACCAAGCCCATTTCTCATAAACACATGACTCAAGGGGGGGGGGGAGTGGCCCTCCACATACGGCATAGAAACCCCCTCCAGGAGTAAAGAAGTCCTCCACATTGGACACAAATGCAGGAAAATAAATAGATTGGGATTAGGCAAATAGTTTAAAGATGTAGACCGATCCAGCTATTTAGTCAGCGGAGAAAGGTCAGCACAGAATGGACTTCTCCAGTTCTCTTCTCTCCCAGATGTGGGTGATGCCAACATGCAACACCCGCTCTGCCCTGTTACACAAGCATATGTGTGACGCTGAGCATCCTAAAACTCATAAAAAGCATATGATGTAGCTGTGATGTAGTATATAACATGAGAAGAAATATGGGGAAGCACTTAGCATGCTAGATTTCAGATTAGAAGATTAGAAGATTTTTAAATCCCACCCCAAACTTAGTAGCTGTGGGACCTCAGACAAGTTATTTTCTATCTCTTAATGAGGGAGTTGGATTATGTGGACTGTCAGATCCCTTCCAGCTCTTCACCCCAACAGCTCTTACCTGAGCAATTATATCACAATCAAAGTTAATCAACAGAGAGACCACTTATCAGTCCCCTCTTCTGAGCTCCCATTTCCATTCATTCATGCCCTTAATACTTCTCTCAACTATTTCAATAGCCTTATAACTAGTTTCCCTGTCTCTAGGATTTCCCCTATCCCAATTCATCCTGGAACATGTCTATCACAGCCATCTTCCTTAATTTATCCTTCTGAACATATCTCAAAAACCTTCAAACCCCCACTCAAAACCTTCAATGATTCCCTAATGTTTTGCAATGAAATTCCAGCTCCTTGATCTAACACTCAAAGACCCTCCACAATCTTGCTCCAACCTGCCTTGACAGCCAGAGCACACACCTCTTCCTCTTACATACTCTGTGTCCCTTGAACACATTTTGCTTTCTCACCTCTGTACCTTTGTCCACATCTCATGCCCAGGGAATGTCCTCTCTATATTCTAAAGCCCCAACCCTTATAAAAATCTGATTCATCCTTGAACATCCTGCTAGAATTCCATTTCCTCTAAAAAGCCTTTCCAGACTATTCCATCCCCCAGTGCACACCCCCAGCTCTGAATTCACAGAACATATTGTCTCTTCCACTCATTTTCCTCTTAATCACTTACTGCTTTGTGACATTTCTTATATTATTGGGTAGAATTGCAATTTTAGTTTTGTTCACAGTTTACAGAAATTAGAACTGGAAAGGACCTTAGAGATTATCTTATTGTTGTACTTCTGTTTTCAGAGCAAACCAATGACATCACAGGGTAATGTCTTGACTTGCATATCAATTGTATTTAAGCTAGGCAAAGTTGCATAAAGTCATAAAGTCATTAACCTCACTCTCTCTTCCAGAGTCATTGAAGTCCAGTGGTAAAACAAAAGTCAAGATGACTGATGATGGCCTGGGATGCAAGGAAGGAAGGAAGGAAGGAAGGAAGGAAGGAAGGAAGGAAGGAAGGAAGGAAGGAAGGAAGGAAGGAAGATTTACAAAGTGCTTTCTCACAATAAGCCTATGAGCTCATTACTACAAGCATTATTACTGCCATTTCATAGGTGAGGAAACTAAATATCTAATAATTACACCAAGCAGTAAGAAAGTCAAGATTCAAACCTGGGTCTTTCTAACTTCAAGACTACAAATGGGTGAAAGGAGGCAGATTTTACTTTAGTATAGAGTCTTTTACTATAAATGCAAAGTACAATGAATATAATAACAGTATTTGTTAGCACTAGGCCATTTACAGATATAGGATAGAGAAGAACAGAAGAAACCAGGATGAGGAGTAAAGTTTGATTGGTGGGATTAGTAGATTGTGAGATATAAGGAGATCAATGAATCAGTCAATCAACAAGCATTTATTAAGTATCTTCTACCTTCCAGGCACTGTACTAGACTAGAGATATTAAAAATTCTCTTCTGTTAAAAAAAACTTATAGAGGGAGATAACACATAATTCACTTATTAACCTCTATCAGCCTCAGTTTCCACATCTGTAAAATACAGATAACAGTGGTAGAGCTGTGAAGATCAAATGAGAAAATGTAGTCATCAAGCAATCAAAATAAATTTATTAAATGCTTACTATGTATCAGTCACTGTGCTAAGTTCTGGGGAATCCAAGAAAGCCAAAAAAGTCCCTGTCCTCAATGAGTTTACATTCTTTTTTGCTTTTTTTTTAGAGGACAGTTGGAGTTAAGTGACTTGTCCAAGGTCACACGGCTAGTTTTTGTGTTAAGTGCCTGAGGCCGGATTTGAACTCAGGTACTCCTGACTCCAGGGCCAGTGCTCTATTCACTGCACCACCTAGCCACCCCAAAGAGTTTACATTCTAATGTGGGATTTAAAACATGCATTAACAAGGTACATACAAAGTAAGTGTTGGGGCTTGGGAAAGGCCTCCTTTAGAAGGGGGCATTTGAGAAGAGAGAATATATTTCAGGCACGAGAGGCAGTCTGTGAAAAGTTATGGAGACAAAAGAACAAGTGTCATGAGCAAGAAGCAGAGCACTTTGGAATCCTTGAAAGTTCTCCCTCTCTCTCCCTCTGTCTACCTCTCTGTCTCTGTATACGTATGTGTATGTACATGTGTATGTGTAGATGCAGATGTATATACACACAAATACACTTATACATTTTTAAATAAATGTTTTAATGTATATGTATAAATACTTATACATTTTTTATTCTTCATCTGTAAGATAAAGCCACTGAACCAAATGACCTCCAAAATTCCTTCTAGCTTGCTCAAATATTCCATAATTTACAAATCCCCACTGGTGAAGTATCATCTTTTGTAGCTTAGCCCAAAGAAGGAAGATAAAACATTATTTTTTTCAAGGGAAGAGCAATAATATTTTGGAGAAAAACCCAGTTATACATTAACAACCAAATAGTCCCACTTAGGGGAAAATTGAATTAAATAAAGACACTCAGCAAATAGCTAATCTGTTTCTCCTAAAATGACAGAAATGTAATATTTGTTGAGGCATAATTTTAAAAGTCTTCTTTAGCATTCAGTCATCTTACCTATTGCCTAGACTACTGATTATCAGAGAACTTAGAAAAGTTTCACTTTTCTTTAAGTTTAAAGATAAGCCACTCTCCCATTGACCAAAAGTACTTGAAATTTCAGTTTTGAAACAAAACATTTTTTTAAAAAAGTGAACACACCATAAATCTCTCATTTCTCTCTTTTTCCCCCTTACTTTTTGGAGTAGGCCAAGTCTGCTGTTAAGTTGGAGGTAGCTGCTGAGAAAAGGTCACCACTTCATATAGGAGCTCTGTTAGAACAGACCTCAAACATCTTCCTCTCAGCCATTCCGACTTCTTGTAAACGGAGAGAGGCCTTGGAACTAAAAGAGCTGAGAACAAAGCAATTCTCTCCTGTAACAGCCATTTAGATATAGCTTCCTGAGTTGGAGTTGAATTGCTGAGGAGTGCCTCCCCACTTCTCAACCTAAGACCTTGCTTTTGATTCTATTATCTGTGTCAGCAGAGAGAGTTTTCACACCCGAAGAACTCTACACAGCTAAAAGTCAGTCTGTACTTCACCCTCTTCCCCCACCCAAGAAACCTTTTTATGACTATAATTTTCCTTGGGAAAATGTGTTTATTTACATTTATATATATACATATATATGTACATATACACATGCATTAGGCAAGATCAATCTATTGGGGGAAATTACAAGTATAAAAACAACTATTATATAAAATGGGGTACGCTGGGTTCACAAGAGAAATATAAACAAGTTTCTCCGTGAGGTCCACAGAAGAAAAGATTATTTCCAACAAGGGAAATCAGCATAGCCCTTATTGAGTATACAGCATTTAAATTTCCCACCCAACTAGTAGGACAGGTCCAATAAGGAGGTGCATCCTTACCAAACATAAGAAAATGGTTCAGATTCCCAATTCTCAAACCCTTTATGCAATACTGCTGATGCCTTTGTGACGCCCTATAAATAGAAACTTGGTTCTGAATGACGGATTATTGTCCTTGGATTTTGGATCTGCAGGATAAAAGGTCTCTGCCATGGGCCAGCTTCTTTTCTTCAGGAAGCTGGGTTTAACTCCTTGGAACTATACAAAATTTCTCAGGTTAGATTTGCGACTCTTACCACTCTACTCACATACCCTAGCAATAGTCGTTTCTTGGATGATAATAAATTATATGTTTCAGAAGGACAGGAACCATGTTTTATTCAATTCAATAAACACTTATTAATGTCTACTGTGTGGAAATCTCCGTATTTAGTGTTGAAGATATCAAAACCAAAAACAAACAAGATATTATGACCTGCCACCAAGAAGCTTATATTTAAAGGGAGAGATACAGCCTATGCACTGATATATAAATGCAAAATAATTTCAAGAATAAGAGAGTTCTAATTTCTAGATACATTAGGAAAGACCTTTAGGAGGTGGCACCAAAGTATGTTTTCAAAGAAACAAGTAGTTCTAAAAGGCAGAAAAGAAGAAAGAATACATATCAAACAAACCGTTTATAAGAGATGGATATAGGGAACAGTTAGCAGGCCAGTTTAACTAAAACGGGAAATAAAAGAAATTGAGTAATATGAAATAAGACTGGGAAGTTAGGTGGGAGTCTAGTTGTGGAGTACTTTAAATTCTAGGCTGAAACTTACATGAACTGATACAAGGTGAAGTGAGCAGAATCAAGAGAACACTGTATATAGTAACAGCAATGCTGTACAATGATAAACTGTGGATGACTTAGTTATTCTCAGCAATACAGTGATCCAAGACAATTCCAAAGGACTCATGATGGAAAATGCTATCCACCTCCAAAAAAAAGAACTGATGTTACCTGAAAACAGACTGAAATGAACTGTTTTTTATTTGTTCCTTCCTTCCCTTCTTCCTTCTTTTCCTCCTTCCTTCCTTCCATCCTCCTTTCCTTCCTTTCCAAATCTTCTTGTACAAAATGACTAATATGGAAATGTTTTACAGGATTGTATGTGTATAACATGTTAGATTGCTTACCAGCTCAGTGAGAGCAGAGAAGAAAAAGGGGAATAGGATTTGGAACTCAAAAACTTAAAAAAACAAAACCAATAATAACAAAAGTTTCAATAGTTTTTACATGTAGTTGAGGGGAAAAAACTTTAAAGTGCTGAATAAATAAATTCTAGGCTGAAATTTCTATATTTTATCCTAGAATCATTAGGTAGATATTGAAGCTGATATGATCAGATCTATTTTAGAAATATCAATTTGATAACTACATAGAGGTTAGAGTAGAGAGGAAAGAGATGAAAGATAGGGAGACCAAACTGTTTCATCTACCCTAGAACCTAAAATAATGTCCTTCTTATAGTAGGTATTTAATAAATATTGTTTAATTGAATTTATTCAACCCATAACATACTATTATTATTTGTCAGGGAGTAGTACTACATTACCTTCATTCAGGACTCCACTTCACTTCACACCACCCCTACCCCCCAGTAGTGCAGACGTCACTCAGCAATCCTCTACTTAGCAAGAAGAGCTAAGCCTGGGACCTATGCCTACTTCCCTTCTGTGATTGAGGGTTATGTAATGGCATGAATGAATGAATTCATTCAACAAGTATTTATTTTTTATCATGCTCTGTTAAGGCAATGGATTAGGTGCTGAGGTACACTGTCACACTATTAAATGTTATAACAATTAACTTTTGCATTCAGAATGGTTTACAACTTATCTAAAGTACTCTGTGTGAAAGATATTTCAAGGATGCTCTATGATAATTATAAGGAATTCCATCACTTTCTATAAATCACACAAATAAGCAACTAAGAATATTATTCAGCTGAGAAGTCTTTTACTTGCAGAAACCATACTGGAGTTATTTTCTTTCAAGACCTAATTAGATTTAAACCTGCATTAGGGAAATAGAAGATGAAAATGAACCTCTTAAGTTTCTTCTGATGAGCCAGCCTCTTTATCCTTTCCTTCATATAAACAAAAATTAATTTCATGCATATATGGATAGATAGATATAGATGTAGATATGAAAATATAAAAATATCATTTATTTCTATAGTGAGATAGATAGATAGATAGATAGATAGATAGATAGATAGATAGATAGATAGATAGATAGATAGATAGAAAGATAACCATATAGCAATAGTAGATTGACTCAGGTCATAATTTAACCAAAGAACTCTGTTCTGTGAATATTACAACGAGAAGAAAAAAAATAAACTGAACCATGTATCACTACATTAAGGGATCACTGGTTATCATTTCTTTGATTAATTATCCAGCTTTGATATTACTTTATGATCATTATTTGAGAATGGAAATACCCTCAGGTGCCTCCAATAAACCCAAGTATTGTCATAAATATCTTTGCCCAAGTCAAAATTAGTTGTGAATATTAGTATATCCTGCACAGATCCTTTTAGGGAGAAGGATGGTGGAGCATCATGAACCTGACAAATGACAGGATACCACCACTTCCAAATGGTTGGGAATCACTGCTCTCATTATTTCAGACAAGCATTAACTGAAGCTGTATTTCCTCAGCCCTCTAAAATTGCTTTCAAAACAAACAGCTAAAGCCCAAGACTCCTTTCCCAGATAAAAGTGGTTGTTAACTTGGCAGTCATAAAACTATGATTGAGGCTCACTTTTAAGGAAGCCAGTGAATGAAACGAAGTCTGACTCCCCAACCAGATGAATTGCATAGGGGCAACTTACTCCCTTTACAAAGGAGACATAGCTTTATAGGAATTGCTGGAGGGATGCTCTTAAAAAGCAAACTCTGGGGAATGGCTGAACCAACTGGCATAGGAATGTAATGGAATATTATTTCCCTGTAAGAAATGAAGAATGTGAGACTTTCAAAGAAACATGGGAACATTTAAATGGCATGATGCAAAAGAACAAGATACACAATTAGCAGAATAATAAAAATGACAGCACTAAGAAGCAATCAAATTTGATGAATTATAATGAACTGAACTGGAGAACTGATAATAATCATTGGCATTCATATAGTGTTTTAAGGTTTACAAAGAACCTTACTGTTTTCTCGTTTGACTTCCCAACTCTGGGAGATAGGTGTTATTATTGTCATCATGTAATAGTTGACAAAACTGAGGCAGACAGAGCTCAAGTGACTTGCTCAGGGTCACACATAAGTGTCTGAGGTGGAATTTAAACCCAGGTCTTCCTAAGTGCAGGTACAGAACTTTATTCACTGAACTACCTTGCTTGAACAAGTTGCTTATCCACTTTGGTTATCATAAAGGTAACATTATTATATGGATACATACGAGTAAACATGGATAATAACCACTCTGAACTTTAGCTTCCTCATCTGTAACATGAAACCTCAGGACTAAATTCCTAAGTTTCCTTGTAGATCAGAGTCTGCCCATTCACCTGGGAATGCCTACTGCCCTGGGGAAAGCATATAAAAAGCCCATTTCACTGAGTATTTTGATTGCTTCATCATTTTTGACACCTAATATTGACAATGCTATCTGTTCAATTTTTTTACCCATTTCTTCTGTAAAAAAACATATTTCTTACATTCCCTTTTGTTACCTGGAAATCTGATTTTCTCATAACGCCTCAACTGAGGATCAACTGAGTAAACAGAGATTCATTTTTTAATATTAGTAAAGAAATATACAAATATAAAGTATTGTTGCTATTGAGGGGACTAGTTCTCTGTCTACCTCAGTTTCCTCAGTTGAAAGTGGGGATGATAATAATAGCACCTACCTCAAAGAGTTGTTATGAGGATCGAATGGGATAATATTTGTCAATCCCTTAGCACAATGCCTGGCGCACACTTATTTCAGAAATACTTATTTTCTTCCCCTTTCCTGTTAGTATTAACTGCCACCATCATCCCCACCCTACAGGACAGACCTACTTAGAAGTCCCATCTACACCTCAATTTCAACATATGTAAAATCTAGCTTATTTTATTAACTTTCTTCCATAACCTTATCAGTAACAGCACCATTTACCCAGTCTTTCAGGATCCAAAGTTACCTTTATCTCTCTACCTCTAGCCTTCTTCCTTTTCTTGTCAGTTATCAATCCTAATTCTGAATATTTCTTGTATCTCTGCTCCCCTCTCTATTCCCACTTCCACTAACCTAGTGCTGACCCTCATTACCACCTGCCTGAAGTGAAGAGAAAGTCTTTCAAGTGACTCTTCTTTCTAATCCATCCATCACAATACTGTCAGACTTTGGTTCTTTATGCACGTATGTAGTCACATTGCTTCTCTGCACAAAATCCTGGAATAGCAACTTATTGCCTAAGCAAATATAGCTCAGTCATTATCCCAGCACTGAAGGGCTTGCACCATTTGATAACACTCTACCTTTCTGCCACGCTTCATATTGTTGTTGTTCAGTTGTTTTCAGTAATCTCTAACTCTTTGTGACCTCATTTGGGGTTTTCTTGGCAAAGATACTAGAGTGGTTTGCCATTTCTTTCTCCAGCTTATTTTACAGATGAGAAAACTGAGTCAGACAGGGTTAAGTGACTTGCCCAGGGCCACACAGCTAGTAAGTGTCTGAGGCTAGATTTAAACTCATGAAGATAAGTCTTCCTGATTCCAAGCCTGGCACTCCCTATGTTGTCCCTCTTTGTGTACTCCCTATAGTACAGTCCAACTAAACTATTCATTGTCCTCTGGGTGTGCTCCATGCTTTCCTCACTCTGTGCCTTTGTCCTCTCTAAACTTTGTTGTCTCCCTCAGCATAATGCTTTGCTGTGCATATAATGGATTGTAAAATGTTTGCTGAAATATGGATAATTATGGAGAAAAGGGGGAGAAGAAAGAACAAAAGAGATCATTGTCCCACCAAACAGCAAGCATTTTCTAGCAGAAGAAAATTAATTCAGTTACTTCTCTTTCATAAATGGTATAACAAATTAATTATATGAACATTATTTCTTCAGTTTTAGAAAATTATTTCTCATTCTTTTTTAGGCTTAACTAGTAAACAGAAAATAACATTTTTTTAAAATGCCAGCTTATATTTAGAGATGAAGACGAAAATCACTTGTTAGTCATCTTTACATGAGGTCTCCTAAAATGTTCTCTGTAGATAAGCCCATCCAAATCAATCAGCAAGTATTAAGAGCCTATTATGTACCAAACAGTTTGCTAGGCATGGAGAGTACAAAGATAAAAACCAACCAGCCTTTTCCCTCAAGAAGTTTCCAACATGAACAATCAGTTGAACTATGATTATTAACTTGTCTGAGAGATGTTTGTTTTCTCAGTTACTTAACTTATGCAACAATTTTAGTCTCAGTGGTGTGGTTCCTTATAAATATGTCTTTTATATATGAGGCTTTCCTGGAGAGTCCCTGACCCATGCCAATCTTTCTTTCCCTGATCTCCCTTAATACTGTCTGTACTAGACACTTTGGCACTTGATTGATTGTTTTATTTTTTTAATTTATTTGTTTTTAGTTTTCAACATTCACTTCCATAAGATTTTGAATTTTAAATTTTCTCCCCCTCCCTACACTCCCTCCTCCTCAAGATGGCATGCAATCTGATATAGGCTCTACATATACATTTGTATTCAACATATTTTCAATTTACCCATGTTGTAAAAAAAAAAATTAGAATCAATGGGAGGAATCATGAGAAAGAAGAAACAAAACAAAAGAAAAAAGAGGGAGCAAATAGTATGCTACAATCTGCATTTAGACTCCACAGTTCTTTTTCGGGGTGTGGATAACATTTTCCATCATGAGTCTTTTGGAGTTGTCTCAGATCCTTACACTGCTGAGAAGAGTCTATTAAAGTTAGTCATCACACAATATTGCTTTACTATGTACGACGTTCTCCTGGTTCTGCTCACTTTACTCAACATCAGTTCACGTAAGTCTTTTTAGGTTTTCTGAAGTCTGCCTGCTCATCATTCCTTATGGAACAATAGTATTCCATTACATTCATTTATCACAACTTATTCAGCCATTCCTCAATTGGAGGGCATCCCCTCAGTTTCCAATTCTTTGCCACCACAAACAGAGCTGCTGTACATGTGGGTCCTTTTCCCATTTTTATGATCTCTTTGGGATACAGATCTAGTAGTGGCATTGCTGGTCAAAGGGTATGCACATTTTTATAGCCCTTTAGGCATAGTTCCAAATTGCTCTCCAAAATGGTTGGATTGGTTCACAATTTCACCAGCAATGCATTAGTGTTCCAATTTTCCCACATCTTCTCAAACATTTATCATTTTTCTGTTTTGTCATGTTAGCCAATCTGATATCCAATCCCCAGTACCTAGGGATTTTGAATTTGTTTTGAATTTGCATTTCTCTAATCAATACTGATTTGGAGCATTTTTTTTTGTATGACTATAGATAACTTTAATTTCTTCATCTGAAAATTGCCTGTTCATATCCTTTAACCATTTATCAATTGGGAGAACTTGACAGTTTTAAAGTCACCAAGATGTTTAATTGTATGAGTCTTGCTCCCCCAACTGTAAGCTTTTTTTTTTTTTTTTGGTTTTTGGAGGGGGGAAGGCAGGGCAACTGTGACTTGCCCAAGGTCACATGGCTAGTAAGTGTTAAGTGTCTGAGGCCAGATTTGAGCTCAGGTCCTCCTGACTTCAAGGCCAGTGCTCTATTCACTGTGCCACCTAGCCACTTTGCCCCTAGTTGTAAACTTTTTGAGGACAGTAATCATGCCATATGCTTCTTGATAATCCCCAACAGCTTCTAACACAGAGCCACATAGCAAAGGCTTGACACGTTCTTCTTATATGATTTGAAACTGAATTAACTGTAGTGAGTACTAGGGAAAAGTCATACATGCCCTTCTAAAAAGCATATGTTTCACCAAGTGGAGTACCTTAGAATTTGGAAATGGGTCTCATTCTTTAGAACCCTATTGACTTATTTTGTCATCATAAATAAGATGAATAAATAATTGAAAGAATGAATGAAAAAGGCATTTAGTAAGCACTTACTGTATGTCAGGCACTGGGATACAGATACAAAAAGTAAATCAGTCCCTGTCCTCAAGTAAGTTACATTCCAATAGGGGAAGGCATCACATTCAGGGGAATGAAAATCAAGTAGGAAGCCTTGGTCAGGGAAATCACAGGGATGGTGAATAAGTCACAGGGTAACAGGTTCCTACGCTGCTTCTTTTCTAGTGGAGATGAGGGGGAAAGAATCCTAGCCAAGGAGGACTGAAGGAAACCATTTTTTTTCTCCCTTCTGGGACTAAGAAAGCCTAGGCTGCATTTAGAGAGCTCACTGCATTAATACCCTGGAAGTACTTTACTATAATGCTTGCAATAAGCAAATGCAAGCATTCTAGATGATAGGTCACCAGAGACATCCGTGCTTATTAACATATCATTCATTTTATAACCACCATAGTACCCTGTAATAGGACCATAGATTTAGAGCTAGAAGGGGCCTTAGAGGCTGAGTCCAGCCAGGGGTGGGGAACTCGCAGCCATGAGGACCACTAGGTCCTCAAGTGTGGCTCTTTGACTGAATCCAAATTTCACAGAACAAATCAGTTTGGATTCAGGCAAAGGGCCATACTTCAGAATGTAGAGGACCACATGTGGCCTCAAAGCCACAGGTTCCCTACCCCTGGTCCAGCCCCTTTGTTTTGCAATCCCATTGATCATAGCAGAATTCACTCCTTTTCATATATACCCTCCCCACCCTGGTACCCCCTTCTCTTATCACCCCCATACACATACACACACACTCACTTTTTTTTTATTTAATGAGAAATGAGGTAGGAGATATTTGAGAGCAACCCATGTTCCTTACAAAATGTTCCACAAAGAATTATGTGTCATTCTGAACTAATCAGGTGAACAAATATAATACCACAATGGAAAATATAAAGGACTGGCCTTAAACGATCCCCTCACATTGCCTCTTCCAGTACATTAAGACGTTTTATAGCTTGCTTGCAAGTTCCAACCTTAAAAACCTGATTATTTATTTATGCCCTTTTTGTCTAAGAAGTTAAATCCCCAAAGCATCTCAATTTAGATCAAAAGCAAGTTACCAAACTTCACCTGGCACACCTGTGCCTTATGATTTGCTAATTACCTGCTTAGCATTTCCAAAGCCATAAGGCAGAGATGCAGGCCTCATTTAGTGCATGGAGAAGCCTCTGATATACTCCTCATGTAATAGAGCTTTTCCAGAATGCCTGAGGTGTTAAGCAGCCTTAAACCATCCTACAACTGCTAAGCCACATGCATATCTGCAAAAGACTTTCTTTCAGGGTTAGGAACTGTGCAATAGGCGGCCTCGGAAAGGAAGCCAAGGAAAGCACCTTACATATTTCTTGGCTACTTGATCAAATTATATAACAAATTTAATGCAACCTATCAACAGTAGCCCATGATATACACATACACATTAGCTACCACACTTATTTATACAGTACCTCCAGTTTGCCATTTGGCATTAGGCTATTAGGAATAACAATAATTACTTGCTTCTGCAATTGCTTCATATAAAAGAAATCATTAAGTTGTGTTTGTGAAAAAAGATGATCTCATTTCCAAGATGGCTACAATGACTTGTTTTGATCCTCTTTCTCTTCCTCCTTCCCCACACCCCTTTCCTCTTTCCCTCCCTGCCCCCCTCTCCTTTTCTCTCTCTGTCTCTGTCTCTCTCCTTATCTTTCTCTGTCACTGTCTCTGTCTCTGTATCTCTGTTTTTCTCTGTGTGTCTCTCTGCCTGTGTCTCTCTCTGCCTCTGCTTCTTTCTCTCTCTGTTTCTGTTGTCCATCAAATAACTTATCCTCTGTGGCCCTGCAAACACTATTTAAGAACTTCAAGTTAATTAAGAAAGTGGGAGTTTGGTAGAACTGAATTGTAAAGTGCTTAGCATAGTGCCCAGCATATAGTAGGAACTCAATAAATGCTTGCTCCTTTCCCTTCTCTTCATTTAGAGGGGAACCCTGCCCCACAGGGGTAGGGAGGATAGAACTGAGCATGATCCTAAGGAACTGATGGCCTTTGATGATCTACACTGTTGGTTGAAGTAGAGGGAAGGGCTACAAAACGTTTCCCATCATTGCCCATCTCCCAATAATCAAGGAATAACTAGAAGCAGGAGGAATACTGTGGTACTTTTTAAGCAGAAACATTAGGCTAGGGGTGGCTAGGTGGCACAATGAATAGAGTCCCGGCCCTGAAGTCAAGAGGACCTGAGTTCAAATCCGACCTCAGACACTTAACACAAAAAACTAGCTGTGTGACCTTGGGCAAGTCACTTAACCCTAACTGCCCTGCCTTCCCCCCTCCAAAAAAAAAGTGTTAGACTCAATGTCTGAGATGCAAGATGCCAGCAAAACTCCTGAGCATTGAACCAGATTAAAATATTTAACAAAATAAATAAAAATGCAAAACAACACAGATTATGTTAAATCTTGGTTTTCTATTTGAATTTGGCACCACTGGTGTAAAGAGTTTTGGATTTCCAGTCAGAAGAACTAGGTTCCAATAATGCTTCTGATTGACACTGCCTGTGCAACCTTAGTCAAGTCACTTCTCTTCTAGGACCTCAGTTTACTCATCTGTAAAAACCAAAGAAGAAACTGTAATGGATAGGCTCTAATGTCCCTTCCAGCTCTAAGTCTATGACTCTATGTTTCTATGTTGTGAGCTTCAAGCACAATTTACACACTAGAAGGCAAATTTGAAGGATTTAAATAAGATCCCTTATAAAAATCATACAATTCAATTCCTGACATTGGAATACTCAACGTGTAATACTTTAAGACAGCAGTGCCAAATGCAAATAGAAACAGATTCCTACAGGGTGCATATTGACTGAGAAAACCACAAATTAACATTATCTGTGTTGTATTGTACTTTTATTCATTGAGTTAATCCCAATTACATTTTAATTACATTAACCAGATCAGAGTTTTGTGCCAGACTGCATGGCCAGAGTTTGATATCTCTGCTGTAAGGGATTCTTACAATATGATGACAAACAAGGACCCAGGTTGGGAGAGAGAAACAAAGATCTGATAAACAGATATACTTTTACATGACAAGACAAAAACCAAGCAAAGGTTATGTTTTTGGAATCACTTTTGGCCAGGGGTTTACTTTTGGGGTTTGGGGCTTGTGGTGAGGTGTGTTTTGTTTGGGGCTAGGGTAAACCTATCGTCTATCGTTGATTTATTTTTGTTTTGTCTTTTTACAACAGCATTTGTCTTTTTACTAATGTATTAATTATACTCTAGGATTGCAAGTTCTTGTTGACAAATTGGTCATGAAGTGACACAAGTGTGGAACTCAATACAGGGAGAAAAGAAGAGAGGAGAGAAAAGAGGAGAGAAAATTATGAATGCATAGCTCAATGCAAAGCAGTTAAAGGTTATCACATGAATACTTTGTGAAGGGGTGGGGGAAGGTGATGATAGAATCTGGAATGACTAGAACTGGTTCTAGAAGATCCTAGGTTTCTGGGATGGAGGGAAATACTTGTGACATTTTCTTCAAATACAAGAAGACCATTTCCTACCCCCATGCCTGGTCCTGGGACACAGCTGGCTGCTTTGCCCCATTAATTCTCTCTTCCTTTTGTCCCCTTTTGCCCCCATGCCCTGCATTAATAAAACTACGCACAGAAACCGCAGTTCCACTCCTGAGCTCACAGTTTCCAGCTCTGGAACTGTCTATCTGGACAGGACATCTATCTTCCACCCTACTTCATATTCTGCACTTCAGTCCAAACTTCCCCCAAACAATTTACCTCCTACCCTGCAACCATGCGAGCCCCTAACAGAGTTCCAGATGTATCAGCATTGAGGACAGTCCTATCTTCAGATCCCAAAAGAAGAGCAACCTTGGCAATCATTGCCAAATAAATCCAGCCCTTAATAAAATAATGACATGATAGATAGAGAACAATCTCATAAAACACAAGGGATAATGAATCATAACTGATTAGCTCCTTGGTGTTATAAAGAACAGTCTACTGCCTGTTTATTTCAAGATATAAATCATGTAGTAAGGGGAGGCCCTTTCTGTGTGAAGATCAATGGGTAGGTTTCTTTTGAGACTGGCTCTCCCTAACTCACCCAAGATAGGGGCTATTGACAGACCAGATCTCAATACTGATTGGCATGGAAGCTTTTATCGCTGTCACTTTTCCAACCTGGACCAGCCTACCCTTCTTTAGGCAGCTTGGTAACTCACTGCTGCTAGAGGACTCATCACAACGGCACTGAACTCCTAACATGCTTCAGACTTACTGCAGCTCAGAACTATGGAACTTAAAGGATCCATCCTCTTCAGCCTCTCTCAGTACCGTGGTCTACAAAGCGTGCCACCATGTTGGGCCATCAATGATAAAGCTCTTGTTAGGTTTTTTTAATAGCTTCCTGTTCTCCAGGATTCCTGAGACTACACAGCTATGTGACCCAATGCATGTAGCACTGGACCTGAAGTCAGGAAGATGAGTTCAAATGCACTCTGTGACATTTACTAGCTGTGTGACCTTTGGCAAGTCACTGTGTGACATACTGTGTGCCTCATATGTAAAATGGGGATGATAATAATAATACTTACCCCCAGCACTATTGTGAGGACCAAATGAGATAATATTTGTAAAACACGTTGTAAGTCTTAAAGAACTATATAAGTGCTAGCTATGCTAATATGAATAAAGAAAAAAAATTTCGTTAACTTTATGCACTTGTACTTTAACATATTACTGGTTCTGCAACATCATCCCCATAGTCCCTCCCTGCAGCAATGGATTTATAAATTTATCCATGATCTCTTGCCAATCTCTTCCCATTTGCTGGGGACCCCTCTTCTATCTATTGACCTTACATGATGCATGTACTTGCAAGGCAAATTATTTATGTTGATAAGCCTTACAGACATGTTTGTTGATATAAATGCAATAGAAATTATTTTGATGACATGTAGATTTGTATGTTTATATAATTTGCTATTGTTTGTTGTTGTTTAATCATATTGCAATCATGTCCAACTCTTCATTTCCTTTTTAGGGGCTTTCTTGGCAAAGATACTAAAGCAGTCTACCATTCCCTTCTCCAGCTCATTTTGTAGATGAGGAAACTGAGGCAAACAGGATTAAGTGACTTGCCCAGGGTCACACAGCTAACAAGTATATGAAACCAGATTTGAAATCAGGAAGAGGAGTCTTACCGACTCCAAGCCCAGCACTTTGTCTATTGCACTAACTTTGTGAAATTTAAAACTGCCCAAAAGCAGTAATGGGTTCATGATATGCGTTCTGCTTGCCTGTAAAATTCCAGAGTATGACCTGACCCAGAATCAAATGTAATTGGAAAATGTTTAACAAAATAAATAAAAATATAATATAACATAGATAATGTTAATTTGTGACTTTCTATGTCAATATGAAAAACTGCAAGGGTCTGTTTGAGTTTGACACCACTGTTCTAAAGGAATCTAGATAACATTTCCCTAGGGATATTGTAGAAGGGAAGAAGGGATACTTGCTTCAAGTAAGAAGTAGGTAATCTTTGAGATTTCTTTGCATTCTAAAATTAGTCAATATCTAGGAGAGAAGCTGGAAATGTCCAATTCGAGGCCAAAGCAGAAACTAAAGACCAGCAGAGTTGAATAAAGAGGGATGCCAAGAAGAGCAAATTTAAAAAGGACAGGAACTGAGAAGGAGAGGACAAACCCATAGAGAAAATTAATAAAGTTACAGGAAACTAGGGCACCATGAAGTTGCAATATTGGGTGAGGAGTCACCACCCACCATGCCTTTTTGATGGGTACCAAGATATGACTTAACACAATATTGAAAAGAACCATTACTCAAGAAACTTAAGGCCTGACCCTGACTTCTCTAATTTCTTAAAGGCAGGAAGAGTTAGAGGAGGGAGAGTGGCAAATATTTCCTACTTCTTTGTTGTACCTGGAGACTACCTAGCACACCTCCTTGTGCATAGTAGAAAAAGAGTTGTTGAAATTTATAACTCACTTTATCCAGTGTTTGAAGTGTAATTAGCTATAGGGCATTGTTTGTAAATTATCCCAATTGCCCAATTTTGAGCTAATTTGTAACTATGTACATATTTATATTTATCAGCCTAAATAATTTATGTAAGAACCGTATCTAATTTCAAATATATTAGGCACTCAATATGTGTCTTACTGATTGGAAATTTTGTATTTAAGTAGTCTGCCTTTGTGAATGTAGGAGTGATAATATTTTCCCACTGTTTGATTCCATAAACTTGAGAAAGAAGAGAAGAATAAGGAGCTATTCTGTAACCATTATCCATAAACTACAATACTATCTTCTTTCTGGATCCAAGGTGTTCAATGAATTGCCTTCCAACTAATGGGCCACCCCTCTCCCTATCCCTTTTTCAGCCCCATCTGGAAAACAAGTCTTTGGGGGTAGTTTCTGTCATAAAAAAGCACCAGTCATAGATTACATACAATTACAATAAAGCAAGAGCAAATGTGTCATAAATTTTATTTGGAAACTAATGTTGTTTTCTGGAGAATAAATTTCATACAGGCTACAGCTTCACAGAAGGACTGCAAACAAAGGACATAGATAAGAAGTCCTTATTGGGTATCATATTTAATAGTATAGTTTAGGAATCTTTTTTTATTTCATCTTTTGGAAGAGTGTCAGAAGCTATAAATGTTAGCAAAACAGGAAAGGTATTGCAACAAAAATAGAAAAGGAGTTGATGTAGCTGTTTTGTCAGAAGGAGGGTCCAGAGTTTCTCCTAGTGGCAACCAATATAATTAAGTAGGGTAGAGCAATACAAACATTAATGACAACAATTTTTAAGACTGGTCCCCATAACTCTGTTGGTGCAGAGGAATCTGGAGAGAGGGACAGAGTCAAGTAGGGCCTTGACCTCAGTGTTCTGGGGTTTCAAGGCAGTTCTCCCTTCTATGTACCAGGGTATGTTTGTCCTTCTGACTGTCCAACAATCTCTATAAAGTATCAAGTGGTCATGTTGTCAAGCTGCTCTAAACTCCAGACACATATTACAGCATTAGGAAGTTGGTCTGTGATAATTTTATTACTCATGGCAACTGAAGGGTGCATATACACAATAGTGTACTAGTAATAATTAACAATGGGCTGGGAAAGTGGAAGAGGATGAATGTATGCACAGACCTTTTAAGTTTAATTGGAATTATTAATACTTTCTTAAATCTAAACAATCAGAAAAACAATAAATCAAGTCCTAATTTGTTACAACTTCCAGTTTCTGAGATGTAAATGTCCACATTGAAAATTTAACAGTAGGCTCTCCACAACCTTACTGCGTCTAGCCGGACATACCACTACATAAATAGTAATCACTAAGACCACTTCTAAGCCCTCCTTTTCCTGTCAGGTTCAGCTAGTAGCACTTAAAGAGTCTAACATGAAGGTATTTGAGATCTGTTGCAAAGGAGTGAGCAGCAGAATGTAACTGTGGAATGAGATCTGGACTGAGTGAAAAGAACAGAATTCTAGACCTGCTTCTACCCAGGTCCTCCTAACTGATTTTAGGAGAGTTATTGAACCTCTTTGGACCTCAGGTTTCTACATCTATAAAAGAAAGCTAGTAATATCTTCAAAGTGGCTCAGTGGATAGAGTGCCGGGCCTGGAGTCAGGAAGATTCATCATCTTCCTGAGTTCAAATCTGGTCTCAGATACTTACTAGTTGTGTGACCTGGGCACATCACTTAACCCTGTTTGCCTCAGTTCCTCATCTGTAAAATGAGCTGGAGAAGGAAAGAACAAACCACTCCAATGTCTTTGCCAAGAAAGTACCTAATGGACTCACAAAGAGTCAGAAACGACAACAACAACATCTTCAAAGTTATGAGGCTATAGATAGTGGATATGAAATCACTTTAAAAAGCATAAGGTAGTGTACAGATTATAGTAGCTTATCAGAGGAAATGGGGTGTGAGGGAAAAAACAAATGAAATCCTCAACTCTGGAAGGAAAAAAAAAACATGATTTCCACAGGTATGTCTGGACCTTTTTCCCTTATTTAATTTAGTATGTGGGAGGTACCTGGGAAGTAATCCCAGAATTTAGGAAGAATTGTAAGAATAGGCAAAGAGTGAAGGATTAAGAAAAAGGGGAGAAAATGGCACAATGACATAAATAAAAACAATATTGAAAGACAGTAGAACTGTAATCAATGCAGTGACCCATTCATGGGTGAGAGGATTAATGCTCAAATGGACCCCCCTCTTTTTGGCAGAAAGGTGAAAGACTATAGAGGAAGAATGAGGCATGTTGTCAGACATGGCCAATGTATTTATTTGTTTTATTTAACTGTACTTTTTTGTTAGAAAGGAGGGATCTACTGTGATCGTGGGAGGAGTCAATGGGAAACAACAAAAATATTTTTTAAAAGAGCATCAAAACAGGGAAAAGGAGATGAGGAAGGAAGGAAGGAAGGAAGGGAGGGAGGGAGGGAAGGAGGGAGGAAAAACAAACGAGAGAAAAGGAGGGAATAAAAGAAAGAAAAGGCTGAAGATTAGAAATTTAAAGAAAATAAAATCTGAGTTGATAAAGAATAGGGTATCAGATCTGAATGTGCAGACAGAAATGGCAAGGCAGAGAGAGAGAGAAGTGGAGGGATTTTAGGTAGCCTAGGCAAAAGTATTACAATGCTGCAAGACATTAGTGAATTTGTACTTGTAAGATTGCTTTCAGCTTATTCAGCCCAGGCAGCTCAATACAAGAAAGATAGACAATTTGGATGAGGTTCAGAGGAGAGGAGAGTAACAACAATATTAAGGGCTAGCTTCAGGGATTGATTTAGGAAGAAAGATTAAGGGAGCTAAGTGTGTACAGCCTTGCTAATCAAGAACTAAGTGAAGACATGATAAACATCTTCAGATATTTAAAGGGTAGAAGTAGTGAGGATAGAAAGGGATTATTTAGGCTAGATTTTCAATTTATGCAACACTATATAAACTATCGTAAAGAGCTACGTAGGATGAAGACTTGGCTCACTAAGACAAGTCAGCGAAGGTATTTTGGCTGAGTTGCCTTATAAAGCTGATCAGAGTTACCGCCTGTTCTAGGAAAGCCCTTCCTTGGAAAGACAGAAATGGAAAGAAAGAAAGGAAGGAAGGAAGGAAGGAAGGAAGGAAGGAAGGAAGGAAGGAAGGAAGGAAGGAAGGAAGGAAGGAAGGAAGGAAGGAAGGAAGGAAGGAAGGAAGGAAGGAAGGAAGGAAGGAAGGAAGGAACAAAAAAGAAAGAAAGGAACAAAAAAAGAAAGAGAAAGGAAAAAGAAGAAAGAAAGAAGGAAAGGAAGAAAGGAAGAAAGAAGGAAAGGAAGGAAGGAAGGAAGAAAAAAGAAAGAAACAAAAAAGAAAGAGAAAGGAAAAAGAAAGGAGAAAGAAAGAAAGAAGGAGGAGGAGAGGAAGGAAGGAAGGAAGGAAGGAAGGAAGGAAGGAAGAGGAAGAGGAAGAGGAAGGAAACAATCAGGAAATACTTACTGTACCATAGGCTAGGCCAGGGATATGGGAGAAGTATTGCTGCCCTCCAAGACAATGTTGTTGCATAGACAATATAGATGGTAGAAAAACATTCTGTATCTGGTATTTACCTCACAGTAATCTAAGGTGACCTGTGTCCAGTAAGAGCATTCTCCATATCCCGAACAGCCTCTTACTGGGGGCTGAGTATATTGCAAGGGCTAAATAAATATTGATTGATTGGAAAAGAATAAAATTGAAGGAGAGGAGATTAAACACTTGAACATCTGAATAATATAAAGAATGAAACATCCAAGTGGAAACAATCCTATCCAGGAAAAGGGACTGATCAAATCAGCCTCTCTATCTGAGGATCCCCTCCAAAGACCCTGATATTATTCCAGGTAGAAAGATCTTAGAATGGGGAATGCTTGTAAACAGAACAGAGCTCTTGCTTAAAATGAATGAACAAAAAAACAAAAGTGCTCATCCATTAGACCATGAGCTCCTTGGGGGCAGATAACTGTTTTGGTTCCTTGACTCTTTTTGTATCCTCAGCACTAAGAACAGTGCAAGATATGTGGTAGGTGCTGAATAAATGTTTATGAACTATTTTAAATAAGAAAAGAACTGGCATATTCCATATTCTCCTACCAGAAGGATTTATTTATTCATTCAACAAATGCTTATTAAGCAAAAGGTTAAAGAATTGGCCTCAAGATTCAGGAAGATCTGGATTCTAATCCCACCTCAGATATATGCTGGTTCTGTAAACCTGGACAGGTCACTTAACCTCTAGTGTCCCTTGGCAACCCTCAAATCTATAAATCACACAAAGGTGTGTACTCTGAATTGTGAGAATTTTAAAAAATTAATCACATGGTATTTATGCTAGGAGCTGAAGAAAATAGAAAGAAAGGGGAACAAATATTAATTACAAAGATTAAGGAGTTTACATTCTAGTGAAGAACATATAAGTATATTTATATACACACACAGCAGACAGAGCAAGGTGACTAAAGAACAATAGACTAGAAGTCAGAAAACCTGGATGCATATGCCACTTCTGCCACTTAATATCAATGTGACTGTGGGCAAGTCAGTGAACCTGAGATTCACTGACATCTGTAAAATGGGGACAAACATAACAGAATACTTCCCTCACAAGGTTGTTGTGAGGATTAAATACATGCTAACACATGCCACCCTGAAAGGTGGATGCCCGTGGATAATACCTCTAAATATTGCAAGTTGCCCATTCATTCACTAAATAAATATTTACTAAAATGTGATTCAGGTAGAAACAGCAGTGTATCTAGAGTCAGGGAAGCTGGGTCTGAGTACCAGATCTACAAGTTGTTACTTTCGTAACCTTGGGAAAAATCACTTTATTTCTCTGGGTCTCAGTTTCCTCACCTGAATTGGGGGGAGGGGAAAGTAGATGCAGTAACTTCCCTGAGTAACTGAAAGCTTTCCCCCCCTGTCATACTGCCCCCCTTCTCATTGATGAGCTCGTCCCAAGCAGCCTCTATTTGGGGTGGCATCCCTCCCAGTTTCGTCTCTCATCCTCCAGACTTCATAACCACCTCCCGCCTCAATCCACATATCCTCCACCCCAGCTTTTTAACTCCCTTGTAACTGTTGTCTTCCTTCCTTAGAGGGCAAGCTCTGTGAAGGCAGCAATTGGGTTTTTCTGCATTTGTATCTTCCGCACTTAGCAGCGACTGACGAATAACAAGTACTTAATAACACGCTTATATCCTGCCTTCCTCTGAGCTCTCTTCTGGCTCTGATTCTAGGATCTGATGAATCTGCTGGTACCCGCCATTGTGCTGATCATTGAGCGAGAAGGCAAATAAAATGTCTGTCTTCCAAGGAGATCATTGTGTAGTTGGGGAAGGAAAGCCACATACCTGTACCTTCGTTACTTTGATATCCCACTTAATATTTAAAATAAGAACAAAATACCATCGAGTGCCAAAGCGAATGACACAGTGAGTTCAGAGAAGAACGTCAGTGTGGGCTGGAGCCAGGGAGGTGCAGGCAAAAGCTTAACAACTAGCTGGGGGTGGGAGAGGTGGGCGGAGAATATAACTCATGACACACGTTTACGTTTAAAAGACATTTCCTCCATCACTTTCTTTGTTGTTATTTTTCTGTCATGTCTGACTCTTCATGACCCTATTTGAGGTTTTCTTGGCAAAGATATTGGAATGGTTTACCATGTCCTTCTCCAGCTTATTTTACAGATGAGGAAACTGAGAAAAACAGGGTTAAGTGATTTACCCAGAGTCACACAGCTAGAAAGTGTTTGAGGTCATATTTGACTCAGGTCTTCCCGACTCCAGGCCCAGTACTCTATCCACCTCACCACCTAGCTTCCCTTTACTTTCTTAAATCTTGACAATCAACCAAACAACAAATCAAGCCCTGATTTGTAGCATTTGGGGGTTTCTGACATGTAAATGCTCACAATGAATTTTAATGGTCAGCTCTGGCAGCCTCTAAGAATTGGCTTCAGCACACACTTGTTTTAAGCAGGCAGGAAAGACTTTCTAAAGAAAATGAGAGGTCATTTGGCTCTGAAGTAAAATGGAGAGGAATTAGATGAGCAAAAAAGGATTGATTGGAAAGCACAATGCATGAAAAAGAAATAGGGCAAGCAAAGTCAAGGAGTTGGGTATGAGCAAATCATAAGGACAGTGATGAGAAACTGTCAGAAACAGTATTTACACTGGAATGGGGTCCTTCAACTGGGGCCTATGAACTTTTTGGGTTTTTTATTTTCACATTTTGATTTTTTTAATCCTATGTATTTTATTTTATGCATTTCATAACATTATTCTGAAGAGAGTCCCATGGGCTTCACCAGGCTGCTAATGGAGTCCATGACTCAAAAGAGAGGCTAAAAACTCGAGCTAGAATATATAGGCAGATGAGTTTGGCTGTGTAGAGCAGTGGTGTCAAACTCAAGCAGAAACAGATCCCATAATGACCTAGAAAACCACACATTAACATTATTCATGTTGGAATGTATTTTTTTAATTTTGTTAAACATTTCTCAAGTACATTTTAATCTGGCTGGGCTAAATTTAACACTTTTGTTGTAGAGCAGACCTGCTCAGCCTCAGCATGGTTGGTGCTTAATAAATGCTCATTGATCTGATTTGACTTCTATGCTTCAGTGCTTAGGAATATTGTTCAGGATATTATGCAAACATCTTTAGAAAATAATTTTCTTCTGTTATTACCACTTCACTAGCAAAACTTAGGTGGGAGAATCACAGAACCACAGGGGAATGACTAGAAATGAGAGGGAAATGGGAAAAAGTTACAGAGTTCTTGGGTCAATTATCAAGGCAGTCCTAATTTGTTTTCCTAAAGGTTGGTCTTTTTGTTTTTCCACTCTGGCCTTAGCCTATTTCAATCTGGGGAGATTGTATTTTTAATGCATTTGGTACATCTTAGCACCAACAATGTACCTCTACCACTCACTTGAGTGGCACAATTTCAGAGTCCAAACAAATTAGAGTGATGCCATGGTCTTCTCCCGCTGGACAAGCCTCACTGAAGTGGAATCCAATCTGAATCCTGAAGTAATGGTTATATTGAGAAAGTGGGGTTTGATTTAATTACAGAGCACTGTGGTAATACAATGCCAAAAAGGAGAGAACAAGATAAACATGGTTCAATAGCACCTAAAACCTGTCTCTTGTGGAGACTATCACACAGGGTCATCCTTTAGACTGGGCTAATTATATTTGGCTTTATTTCCTTGTTTTGAGTGGGTGGGGGAGAAATGGGAGACAAGAAATCGTTTTTTAAATCTTGCTTTATTTTGCCTTATGTGAATTGGAATGTGGTTTTCAGTCAGGCAAATGAATTCATGTATTTAAGTTAGTAATGAGTTGTTAATTATCGACTTGCCTCACTGGAAATTGAATTGCCTCACAGTGTCGGGAAAATGTTTTGTTTTTATCTCCTTTGTGTTTCCCACAGACACCACTCCTTTGGTAAACTGATGATAGCCTTCAGGATAGAGATAAATCTCCTTGTTAAAACATGAATTATCCCCAGCTCCATTATCTGTTATATTGTCTCTATGTTGTTTCCATTGTGTCTTTTCTTTGGAAGGAATGTAAGGCTCATTTTTTTAATGGGCAATCATGTACTCAAACAGGCTTTTTGAGGGTCTCAAAGCCAATTTTCCCTTTAGATTTGCCCCCCCTTCCTATAGGAAACAGAGACCCTAGCATGTGCACCTCAATTGCAAAGGAATAGGTGTAACTGTGAGTCAGTCAACAAGCCTTTGTCATGGGCTTAATATATGTTACACAAGTGACCAAAAAAATTGTCAAAACCAGTGCCTAGCCTCAAGGAGCTCACATTCTAGTAGGATAATAACATATAAATAGGTACAAACAAGAGGTGTTAGGGAGAGAGAGAGATGAAAGAAAGAAAAAAAAATAGGGGAGGAAGGGTCAGGTATGGAAGGTAATGGAGATGGGATATCAACAGGGGGAAAAAAGTGAATGCTAAGGATGTCAAAACTTTTGTTGTTCAGTTGTTCATTCATGTCCAGTTTCTTGTGACTCCATGGACCATAGCACGTCAGACCTTTCTCCACTATCTCTTGATATCCAAATTCACATGTCAAAGAAAAACTTAGCCAACTTCTGAATTTTGCCTTCTGACAGTTGTCAACAGAATTTCCATTATATGTGCCAAGAAAACTATACATGTATATATGTGTGTATATACATATATGTATATGTATATATACATACAGACAAGATATATGTATGTGTATGTATATGTGTATGCATGCATATAGTTTAATGAAGGTCTGTCCTCTATTTAGCCTTTAAGACTTTTTATAACTTGGCTCCTTCCTACCTTTCCAGTCCTTATTCTTTATTCCCCTCCACACTCTTTGATATGTCTATATTGACTTAATTGCTCTTCTTGGAACAAGCTATTCCATTTTCCATCTCCTGCTTTTGTGCCAGCTGCTCCCCCATGCCTGGAATGTTCTTTCTCCTCATCTTAGAAACCCAGGCTTTCTTCAAGACTCAGCCCAAGCATAACCTTCTGTATGAAGCCTTTTTTAGTCCTTCCAGCTGCTAATGAGTTCCCCTCAGAGATTACCTTCCATACCTGACCTTTCCTCCCCTATTTTCTTCCTTTCTTTCTGAATGAGGCTCCCTCAACCTTCTTTTGCCTTTCCTAAGAATATTTACATTTTCAGCCTTAGCTCTAATAATAATATGAATAGTCTCCCCTCATGGCCCTGTAATCATGCTATAAAGGCTTTAGGCTACTTCACCTACATCTTTGTCCCCAGGCATAAAATTTTCCTTTTAGAAGAAATTCAGTGCTTTTCATTTAATTCATAAGAAACTTTCAGAAATCTGATTTTTCCAAAAATAAAAAACAGAGGCTAAAATATTGACCCATATGAGAAGAAGTCCCTAGATGAAAAATTTTTTTAATTTAATTTAAAAAATTAGTCCCTTACATTTAATAGCACTTGGTAATATATAAACAGCTTTCTCATATGGTATCTCCTTCAAATCTCACAAAAGCCCTGAGAGACAAATATGGCAAGCATCCATTATTTTCATTTTACAGATAAGGAAACCAAGGCTCAAGATGAAAAGTGACATGTCCAAGGTGTTAAGACTAGAACCCAGATCTCTGATTCCCATTTTTAATACTCTTTTCCACTGAACTGCCTCCCTATTAGCCACAATGCTTGTATAACTGAGGTGTAAATGAAAGTGAATATGACATTATATAAAAGGACAAAACAAATAAGAGAGATCTAGCTATTTAAACATTATTTTTTTCTTATGTCAATACAAAAGAAGGGACAAAACCACAGGATTAGAGGATAAGCAGATAATATGGAACTGTTGGCATCAGTTCATACTCAATATGCCAGTAGGTCAATGGATCAGTGATATCACTGGTGTGAGTGCTCTGTCCAAAGATAGATTATAACCCATCCATGCCTGCTCATCCTACATGATTCTTGTCCTTCTCCCCAACTCCCTGTAAGTTCATCACACAAGGTCCACCTGATATGCTGAGATGGAGAATTCAAGTTATCCCTGGGCTACCCCTCATTCTCACCACATGACCAATTCGTTCTTTTTTCAATCATACCTTTCACTAATGACATGCCTAATCCTGTTCTTGTCATAACTCTTTATTTATTATGCCATGTAGCCCACTCATAACCACCATGCCATTCCCTGGAGGAATTCTTTGGAGACTGTGGTTTTCTATGACTTGCAACAATATGGTAACATCCATAGAGTTTTGTTATTAAAAAGATGGCCCTTCATTTCATGGAAATGTTTAGGGTCATTGACAGAGCTCTACAATTTCTAACAGCCAATCTAGTCCATCTTCCTTAATTTTGCTCCCAAGTCTTTGTTCACTTGCAGGACCTTTCCAAGGTTCATGCATTGATAAATAATCACTCTAGGTTATCAATATAATTAATTAACATGATCTGGATTATAAGTATTCTTCATCCACTTAATTTATTCTTCATGGATTATTGAGCCAAATTCTTTTGATCAGTTACGGATCTTGTCTAGAAGGTCATTCCTGAAACTTGATCCAGCCAACAAAATATTGTTCACAAATAAAAGTATCTTGAAGATTTGAGAGTTCACATGATATTCCTCTTCAACTTCAACTCTCTTATGGATATCTACTATGACACTGGTGAATACCTTTGGTGAGTATTCATTTTTTTTAGTTTAATTTTTCTGTTTTCAGTTGTTTTTCAGTCATGTCCAACTCTTTGTGACCTCATTCGGGGTTTTCTTTGGAAAGATACTAAAGTGGTTTGTTATTTCCTTCTCTAGTTCATTTTACAGTTAAGGAACTGAAGCTGAGTTAAGTGACTTGCTCAGGGTCACATAGCTAGTAAGTATCTGAGGCTAGATTTGAACTCTAAAAGATGAGTCTTCCTGACTCCAGGTCTAATACTCCATCCACTGTGCCACATAACTTCCCCTTCCTTGTTTGATGTATCATCTGAAATCAGTGATCAGAAGGTCCTGGAAATGACTGATTATTGTATATTTCTCTTTTTTCTTTAGTAATAGAGTTTTTAGAAAATTTATTTAGTTTTTTATTTGACAGTTCATATTTTGTTCTTCTATCCTCCCCTTTCCATTTAAGTAAAAAAAGAAAAAGAAAATCCCTCACGACAAATATATATAATCAAGCAGAACAAATTCCCACATTGTCCGTGTCCAAAAAGTCCATCTCAATCTGCACCCTGAATCAACGATCTCTCTTTCAAGAATTATGCTTATAGTATGCTTCATCCAGAGTCCTCTGAAATCAAGGCTGATTATTTCATAGATCAAAGTTCTCAAGTCATTCAAACTTGTTTGTCTTTACAGTCTTGTTACTATATAAATTGTTCTCTGGCGTTTACTCTTTTCATTCTGCATCAGTTCATACAAGCCTTTCTAGGTTTCTCTGAAATCATCCCATCATGGAGAGGTGATATCTTGTTAGGATAGAGTCTTTGAAGCTGCATTTGGTCTTGAATCAAAAGCCTTTTATGGTATCACAACCAGCTTATACCCCTTATAAAGCTCCCCATTCATCCCTAGATAATCCCCAACCTCAGCTCATTGTGGTTGCAGCACCCTACGAGGTGCAGCCACACAACACTAGAGGAACATTGGTATCTAAAAGATTACCTCTCATACCCCTTCACAGAGAAGATTGGTGTTATCAAATGGTCTATACAACCTCTGCCCCCAAATAGCAATTCCAAAGGCACTATGTGGTCATTTAGAAAAGATGATGATGATGGTGATAGTAATAATTCTTACATTTCTATAACTCCTTAGCATTTTCAGGAGCATTTTTTTTCACTGCACCACACCTAAATGAAATCTAGACACAAACAAGTAGAAATAGGCCTTCAAATTGGATGCTTTCCAGTTGTAGACATTTAGAATCAGCTATGAGATACATTATTGCTGTGACCCACTGATCAGTGTGGGGGAGGCTAGTGAAGATGCCCCTGGACTCAGAGGTTAAAAAACAAACAACCTCACAATAATTCATCTTTGGGAACTGAACTCTAATTTCAAATAATCATGAAAAGGAAAAAAACCACCATTATATTTATGCTCTCATAGCCTTTTGGTTACATTAAGGTTATAATTGAATGGACTGAAGACAAAGCCCCTAAATTGGCATAAAAATTTAGCCAAATATTTTAAAACCCATTTGAAGAGATGTAGAATCTGGTGTTATTTCTTAGGCATAAATTATTTGAATCAAGGGCAGACAAAATGTCTAAACATAATTATAGCTTGCAGAAATGATTTTAATATTTATTAAAATGGAGGAGAATTTCACCAAAGGATGTGGATTTTTAAAAGGAACTTTTAGCAATATCTTTTATTTTTAACATCACCAAAATTTCTCCCAGTATCTCATCCCTCTCTCCTCCTAGGGAACCATCTTACATGACAAATAATATTTTTTGATGAAAAAAAGTAAGAAAAAATTGGCAAAACCAATCAATACATCAAAAAATATGAAATTATATGCATTGTTCTACACCCATTGGCCTCCTGACTCTGCAAAAGAGTAAGGTAGGGTTATCTTTTCATATCTTTTTGGAGGCCATACTTGTTTTTTGTAACTTTGCAACATTCACTTTTGATTTTTTTTATAGTTGTTAAGCTTCCCATTTACTTTGTTGTAGTCATTGTGTAAATTGTTTTTTTGGGCCTGTTTACTTCACTTTTCACCAGTTCATATAAGCTTTTCCATGCTTCACTGAACCCAAGGATAAGAAGGAAGTCCCCCATCTTCATCAAAATGTTTGTAGCAACACTTTTTTGTAGTGGCAAAGAATAAGAAACAAAGTAGTTTTCTTAACTTAATATTAAAACTAAAACTCAACATCCACCCCACCCTACCCCCACACATCAAAACTAAATAGTACTTCAGAATAAAAGAACTCTGTGATTTAGGTGTAGAGGTTCTTTGATGGCTGATCTGGACATCAACTCAGGAATTGATTCTAAGTCTTAAAGAGCAGCTGTCCTGGGGTAAATCACAGTTGGCTAGTCTAATCATGAACCCTCATACTGGTTGATCTTAGGAATACAGCCTCTGATTCTATCTCCATTAATTCCAGTCCTCGGCCTTTGAAATATCAATGTGGACTGAAGGAAGCATGATTGGCAGCATCTAAGTTTAAAGGCTATCAGTCCAAGAATATGATCTTGTCTCTTCTCCCAGTCCTTGACAGTAAGACTTCCCCCATCAAGGAGTACCACTACCCAGACATTTATACATAGGCCATAGGTCCTGAATCCTAGACTTAAGAGCCAGAAGAGACCTTACTGTGCCTGGCATTGTACCCAAACCCAAATCTCAGTTCACTGCACACCACCTGATTAGTGGCCCACCAATAAGCCCCCTTTTATATTTCTATCCTACATTTTGTCTTAGCTCAAAAACTGCTTAAGGCATGTCTGCACATATTGCTCAAGGCATAGTTCCCTGACTCCTCCTTCCCTAATCAGCATTGTATATATTTTCCTTGAATCATTATAATGTATGAGGTTCATTATGGTACGAGGATCTTATCTAGGGACCACCCTGTCCTGTCCCACTGACCAAGCAGGGCCCCCACCCTCTTTGCCCAGAATGTGACCCTACCCTGTTCTGGGGAATTCTAGTCCCTTTTACCCCATGACCCTACACCCTGCTCTGGAAGGCTCTGACTATGACCCTCCACCCTGTGCCCTCCACCTTGTTCTAGGAGGGACCCCATGGCACAGGAAGGTTGTACCCTTGCACCCCTGCACCATTTTCCCAAATTAGTTCTGAGCTATAGATCTAACCAATGGCTGTTCTTTGCTTCTGTATGTCATGGCTTCTGCTAGCTCCCCTCCCTGATTGTGGTTTTTGTGGTTTTAGCCCTTATAATCAAGTCTATACCCCCAAAAGATTACTACCCAATTTGAGTTTACCTCTGGATAGTTGTGTGCTTGATCAATAAATCCACACCTAAATTTATCTTGAACCCAGGTCTCGGCTTGCTCTTATTTCCTTTACAACATCACTCCCTCCTTACCCAGGCTCACAACCATGATGTCATCTTTGCCTTCCTCTCTCACTCTCATACCATGTTGCCTTGTAGGCTGTAATGGTAATGAAATTTGAATATCCCGTTGTATTCTAAGCTAAGAGGTACTTATCACCTAGTTTCAAATTACAACTCTGTTAAAGAAACAGAAGGTATGAACCCCTGTTGCTGAATAGGGAAGAACAATACTGTATAAAAGGAAAAACCCTGGCTGGAATTTCAGATCTTCTTGGAGCCAGGTTCTGGAGACTGAGGAAGAGAGGGCCAGGCTGGAGAGAATGATTTTTAGTTTGAGAACCTGGATGAAGTGATTTTGATTCTTGGAATGAGCTGAAACTTCTGTTGAGTCTGAGGGCTAGCAGGAGCTGCTGAGGAGCTGCTGAGGAGCTGCTGAGGAGCTGCTGAGGAGCTGCTGAGTCCAAGGGCCAGCAAAGCTGCTGAGGATTTCCGAGGACCAGCCAAAGCTGCAGAAGACTGAGGAAACATGACTGTGGTGCTGGTATTTTGTCTGTTTGTGGCTTTGTTAAGCCTTGACTTCCTGGGAACAGAAACTGTGAAGAATTTAAGGTGGATTGGACACTGTGAGCTTCAATGTGGAACAGGGTCTGCATGGAGAGCTGGACAAGGAGCTGGGAGCTATCTGCCTTTGAACCCAGGTGACAGTTTGGTGAATCCAGGTAGGAGCTGGGACCATAGAAGGGAATCAAGGGAATCTGAGAGCCTACCTTGGGTCAAGATGAAGAGACCTCTCTGTGGATACTGACTAGTGACTGATTGAAATTGTAACTTATTTATGACCTTGAAATTGTAACTTATTTATGATCAAGGGGTGGATGGCCTATGAATTTTATACTACCCCTTAAGAGAGTGCTGAGTAGTGACTAGTATTGTAACTTAGTGTGCCCCATGAGTGGAGAACTTTGACTATTGTATTTTGTGACCCAAGCCTCCTTAAGGATGATTGAATGATCAGGTTAATTGAATGGCTGAGTTACTAAGTGATTGACTAAATTATTGTACTATGTTCAAAACTAAGTGACCACTGTGGTGAAAACTATGTGGCCATTTTAGTGACAAGTTGCTGCGAATGCTGTATTTTGATCTTCTGCAATAAATTGTAATATTGTGAATCCTGTACCTTGATTTTTTGTGAATGTTTTGTTCTGATTTGTTACTGAATAATTAGAGCATTCACTATACTATATCATCAGAACCTTGAAAGCTGTTCACAGTAGTATTCTTCTGGAAAGTTTCTCATGTGTGGCTTTATATAGGTATATAGGTAGAATACAGCAGAACTGGAGTCAAGAAGACATGAGTTCATATCTAGCCTCAGACACTTACTAGCTGTGTGACTCTGGGCAAGTCACTTAACATCTTTTAGCCTCATATATAAAATGGGGATAATAATAGTACCAACTTACACCCCAGGGTTATTATGAGGAAAAAATGAGATAATATTTGTAAAGTCCTTTGCAAACCTTAAAGTGCTATATAAATAAATTATTTACTCTCCCTGCCCTAAGTCTAACCCTATTCCAATTAATCCTCCACATGACTACAATGCTGATTTTCATAAAATACAAATCTGACCCTCTCCCTATTCAGTAAACTTAAGTAAAATAAATTACAAAGAATTACAAAAGAAACCAATCACATCAACAAACATGTAATTTTCTCATCCAAGTTGACAGATACCCCTAAAATCTTTCCATAGTGAAGGGGTCTATGGGGTCAAGGTGAGGATTGCTACTCTTATAAAAGGATTGCATAAAACCATTATGAGGAACATGATTTGCACAATCAAATTTTGAAGCATCCCTCTGGGACTTTGATGTGAAAGTCTCCATCTTCCCTCTGACTCACACATTTAGAGGACAGAGAAGTTCTTGTCTGGCCTCTCCTTCACAAGTCAATGTCTTACTATTTTGGTGTTCTTGCTAATGACTGCGAAATACTCTCAAGTTCATGTATGAACAGAGAGAAGTCTAAGAGCAATGTGTTATTATTCTGAATATTCTTGATTCCATTTTTAATGAACGTGTATTTCTGCGTCACAGAACTACTTCACAATTGGCAGTGACGGCTAAGAGGTCAAAACCACAAGGAAGATAGACTTTCAAGTAAGAGGCCAAAGATGGAAAGTAAAATGCCACATGGACTCAGAGATGTGGGGCACAAGAAACCTCAGTGAAATAGTATTCCTTTTAAATATATTACAACTGTTGTGAGATTAATTGTTATCGTTGATAGTAATAACCAGCATTTGCATAGCCCGTAATGGCTTACAAAGCTATTTTTTTACATTGTCTCGCTTGATCCCTACCACCTTGGTAATATAGATAGTCCTTCCCATTTTCTAGATCTAGAAAACGGAGGTGGAGTGAGTCTTAAGTGACATGCCCAGAGAGAGAGAAAAGAATACAAGATGAGACAAAACTAAGCTTTGAGGTAGTACTCTCTTCATG
Source organism: Pseudocheirus occidentalis (assembly GCA_028646575.1). Taxonomy (NCBI): domain Eukaryota; kingdom Metazoa; phylum Chordata; class Mammalia; order Diprotodontia; family Pseudocheiridae; genus Pseudocheirus; species Pseudocheirus occidentalis. Next base: position 69,196,564 of record CM053597.1, read on the forward strand.
GATGAAAAGAGAAGGGAATATAGGGAAAGGCAAAGGAACAGCACAGTGGCAGCTGACAGTGCAATAATAGAGCCTTGGACCTGAAGTCAGGGTCAGAAGATCTGAGTTCAAATCTTACCTCAGACACTTATTAGCTGTGTGAACCAGGACAAATCACTTAACCACTGTCTGCATCAGTTTCTTCATCTGAAAATCAGGATGATAAGAGCACTTGCTTTCCAGGGTTATTGTGAGAATAAAATTAGATAATATTTGTAAAATGCTCTGCAAAACCTTAAAGTGCTATGTGGCTAAGTAATATGATTGCTCATATTATTTTTACATGGTGATAAGCAAACTATAATTTAGTAATAGAGGTTATCATCCAACCTTGTATTTCATATCATTAAGTAAAATTTATGAGGATGTTTAGCAAATTATTGCATGATCAATAAATATGTGAATTCCCTGAACAAATGAGCACCATGCTAGGTGCTATGGGCAACACAAAAGAAATGAGAGATGGTCCTTGCCATGAGGAAATGTATCATCTAGATAGGTGGAGGGGTGGGAGAACCCAGCCTACGAAGCCAATAGATGCAATAGAAGCTAAATGTATGGTAGTACAGTAGTTGGTACACACAGATGTAGTGAAGGGACATTCTCTATATAACAAATTGATCAAGGAAGGATCAATGGAAAAAGTTGGACTTGAGCTGGACTTCCAAGGATGCAGTGTTCACAAAGGGGAAAGGGAGGATGAAAGGCATTTCAGAAGAAGAAAATGCATAAGAAAAAAGCTTGAATTAGGGTGGCACATGTTGGAGATAGTAGAGATCACCCTAGATTTACAAAGAGGGTGGGATCCTCCTCTTCATCATTAACTTCATCATCATCAATAGTACACATTTATTAAGCGTCACCTACAACAAGTGATAGGGGTACAAAGAGATTTAATAAATGAGCCTTGACTTCAAGGAGTTTAAATTGATAAATGAAAAAAACAATTAATGTCAACCAATTAATAATCTTTTGGACCAGTGTGCAAAAGATGTTCAATAAAAGTCACTGAAAACATCTGTGATGCACTGAGATTTTACAAAAGAATAACGATAATTGTACTTACTGACATTTATATGAGCACTTTAAGAACTGTAGCAATAGAATCTCAGTATCAAAAAGTGCCTCAAAGATCATCTAATTCAACCAGCAACTAGTCTAGAATATAGCATACAGAGTAGTCATTAGGGTTGGACTTGGAGTAAGGAAGACCTGAGTTCAAATCCTGCCTGAGACAATATTTCTGTAACTGTGGGCAAGTCACCTAACCTTTCTCCACCTCAGTTTCCTCTTCTCTGAAATGGAAACAATAATAGATAATATATGTTAAATGCTTTGGAAGCCTTAAAATGCTATATAAACTTTAGCTATTTCTATAACTATTTTATTTTGTTTCAATTATGATTATATATTTATGATCTCATTTGATCATCAGAAAAACCCCAGGAGGCAGGTGACATTATTATCCCCATTTTACAGCTGGGAAAATTGAGAAAGACACAAGTTAAGTGACTTGCCCACACAGCTATGAAGTGTCTGAGGCAGGATTCAGACTCAAATCTTACTGGCTCCAAATCCTAAGCTCTAACCACTACACCACCTATCAGTAATATTATTATTATCCTTCACAAGTAATCATCCAACCTCCACTTTAAAAGTTTCTAGTGCTGAAGAAAACAGTATCTAGAACTTCTAGAAATCAGCCTCTCTAGGCATCTTATTCCATTTTTGGATAGCCCTAATTGTGAAGCTTTTCCTAATTTGAAGCTAAAATCTATCGCTCTACAAATTTCACTCTAGCTACTGATTCTTCCTTCTGGGGCCAAGTAAAACAAATCAGATTCCTCTTTCTTCCTTTTCAGATATCTGACCACAGGTGCCCTGTCCCTCCTAAGTCTTCTCTTCTCTTCTCCAGAACAAACACCCCTCATGTCTTCAACAGATCATCATGTCACATTGACATGGTTCCAAGTCCCTCACCATCCTGGTCTTCCTCCTTTGGGCATGCTCCAGCTTTTCAATCTCCTGCCTAGACATTCTTGTTTGTTTTTCCTTTGTTTTGTTTTTATTTTTTCTGCCTAGATATTCTAAAGAACCAGTTGCAATCAGATTACTCTTGGTTAGTTGGGAGAGAAACCCAAGGCCATCAGGCATCAAAGCCCACATTGCTTTAGGGATCAAAATGCAGATATCTGAACAAATCATAGTACTAAGCACTGTACAGAGGTCAATTAATCAACAAGTCTGCTTTGGTGCCTGCTTTGAATAAGACAGTAAGAAAAGGGTTTTAAGGGAAGAGATCCTTAAAGGAAATTACAAGCTTGTCATAAGGTAGGTAACTAAACATAAGGAGAAAACTAATAACATCATAGTAAAAGAATGACAGAAAGTGCTTTAGGAGTTTAGATGGAGGAAGAAAAAACTGGATACTGAGCTGAAAAAAAAAACCTTGGGGAAGAAATGTGGCACCATGGACAGAGTTGGGTTTAGAGACAGAGGGCCTGAATTCCAATTCCATTTCTAATCCTCATTACCTGTATGATCTTGGGCAACTAAAAATCTGTCTGGTGCTCAGTTTTTAAACTATAAAAATGAGGAAGTTGGACTAAGTGTCCTCTAAACTTCCTTCCCTTCCTAAAGTCCCTTCCATAGCCCCATGACCTAATCTAACTACCTCGCTTTACAAAAGAGAAAACTGAGGCATGGAGAGGTTTAAATGATGTCCTGGGTTACCCAGGACACAAGGAGCAAAGCTGGGTTTCAAACCCAGTTCTATCTGATTTAAGACTAAGGATGAGATGGTAAGGGAAGGTTTCATTATTTGAGCTCAGCCTTAAAGGACAATTGTTCAGTGTTCATTTTTGAAGAGTACCTCCATTTTTGAAGAATACCAATGACATCATAGGTAATGTCTTAATTTGCATGTGAACTGGATTTAAGTGACACAGCATTGTGCAGTCAACAGCCTCACTCTTTCTTCCTGAGTCACTGAAGTTCAGTGGCAGGACTAGCAATGGCCAAGAATGCAATGGATGACCTTGGTGCCTTTGATGTCTGATCAAGCTCTAAGCCCTCCACAGCACCTGCTTCAGCTGTCCTCATGGCAGTTGGAACAAATTGTTCTCATCCACCCATTCCAACCAGGGGAATTCTTCACATGATAGGGGTAGACATTTCCCTAACTCACTGATGGGTTCAGGGCTTATCAGTTATCCTCAACCTGGGTTAACCCAATGCCCAGATGTTTTTATTGGGGTACATAAAATGATGAGTATGATATGGTTAGGCAGAAGGAGAGAGTGATGGCCAAGGAAAACAAATGAGTAAAGGCATGGAGTCAGGATAGTTCAAGAGGTACCCAGGGGAATATTTGGACAGAATATAGAGATGTAATAGGAGAGTAAAGAGAAATAATGCTAGAAAGCTAACTGGAGCCAAACTCTGAAAAACACAAAAATCTGCCAGTTCAAGAACCCTGGATGAGGAGTTGAATGAGTGCTGGGTTCTATTTTCAGCTGCTCATCAGCTGAGTGACCTGGGGCAATTCACTTTCCCTCAAAGACTCCATTCACTCATCTGTAAAAATTAGCGGTTGAATTAGTTCTACAAAGTCCCTTCCAGCTCAAATATTGCTTTGTTTTGTTTTTCAAATAAAACAGCCTCTAGAGCTAAGGGTGCCAAAACATAGTTGATGCTGTTTATTTTGGTTTTGACTTTGAGTTAAAATTCTGGTTTTGCTCCTCACTTTAATAATAAATAATAGGACTGAGAGAAGAGATAGCTCAAAATAAATTTGCCCCTTTCCCAGGTATGGCATGTGCTTGTTCCTAAGCAGTCAGGAAGGAACATGAGAACATTGGACACCTCTGAACATGAATGCCAGTTTAAAGGAAAAGTTCCCAGATGCCAAAGACCAACTTCGCCTACTTTACAATTTTGCCTTCACTCAGACCCTATTTACTCATATTAGGACAAAGTCTGCTCAATTTCCTTATTCTTCTTGTTTAGTTTAAATTTTGAATTAAAGTCTGATTTGGTTTTACACATAAGTAATTATTGCTGTTGGGGCAAAGGGGCTGCCAAAATATTCATTTAGACCAGGAGTTTAAACCATTCTTAGCTCACAAGCCATTGAAAAATAGATAGCAGGATGGATTTGGCCTATGGGGGGAGGGATGTTATAGTTTGTGCACCCCTGACTTAGATATTCATCAAATATGTATCAGGTGCAGAGCATTGTTAGATATTGGGGGAATTGCCCAGTCTAGATAACATACAGATGTAGCTTCAGTTTAGGAGAGGGGATAAAACAAACACAAATAAGTACAATACACAAGAATGCAGGATGAGTGCATTAGAGGGGTGCAAAAAGGAAGTTCTTTGGGAGATCTAAAGACAAGGGTCTTTAGCCTGGGGGATAATTATGGGTTTTCTCAGAAACAGGTTGCTCTAATTTCCAGGATACATAATGACTTTTGAAAGGAACTCATTTGAATCTGAGTCTATCATATTAATTTCAATGGCCATTTCTACCTGCCAGGTTCTTAACTTGGGGGCTAAAGTCCTCTGGCAGAAACACAACAAAAAATATTCTGCTCATGAGTCATTATAGTAAGGCAGAACGTATGCTACCAAGTCTTGGGCCTAAGAGACACATGTAACGTATCCAGGGTCAGCCCTAGGAATACAGGTCTCTTCATGAGGGGAAGGAGCCAGATAGATCTGAATAATCTTATACAGAGTATATCCAAATCTGTATCATAGTAGTAAGCTGTATCATAATGAGGTTCTAAAAAAATTAAGAAGAAAACCATTTTCCAGTAGCCAATATAAATACAAATCAATACTGTCTCTTTTTTTATCAAAAGATAACCCTTTATTTTTTTTTAAAAAAAAAGACCTTTTGAAATTATAAAATGTTTAGTCCTCAGATTTTAATTCTATGAACATATGTTATAAGGATCTAATTAAATAATATACATAAAGTATATAATGGATAGAGAGAGAAAGCTAGCCTTGCAGTTGGAAAGACCTTGGTTCAAATCCTAACACATACTGACTCTGTGACCCTGGGCAAATCATTTAACCTGTCTATGCTCTAAACAACTTCCTAAGACCATAAGAGAAGTATTTATTAATGAATGCTGGTAGACAGTTTCCTTATTCAGGCTTTTCCTACATCAATGCTGTCATAGGTCTAGTTTATATCCATGTCTCATTTATGCACATATAAGATATAATTCAGTGTTGTCCTTCACTTGAAGAAGATAATAGGATGTCATGACCTAAATATTCATTACCATTAATGAGCTTGTCATTGAGGATTTATGTAGAAAGATGGTCATCTGAGGATGGTGGCAGCCTTAGGGATCCTGACCCTTCATGATGAGAGACAGAGAGATAAGAGACAGAGACAGAGAGAGACAGAGAGAAAGACAGAGACAGAGACAGAGAGAGACAGAGAGAAAGGTATTGAGTATTAGAGCCCAGCAGAGAATGTCACCTACAAAAAATCTCATGAGGACTCTAAATATAGAGAAGGACTCTGAGGTCTAGGCATTGGGAAGTTGTCCTTGAAGCCTAACATGGTAAAACTTGTCAGAATTTGTGCTCTACTATGTAGGCCTTCAAGAGTCCAGGGTCACCTTCATGCTACCATAGTTTGTAAGAGTATGGCATTGTGACTTTGATAATGTGGTAGGAAAATCTATAGGACATACAAGATGCATAGATCACACAAAATATACCTAGCATCCTCCACCAAAGGCCTCCTCGGATGCTTCTTCTTGGCATGGAAGTGATTCTGCACTTTTGAAGACTATTCAGATAAGAATCCTGCAATGAATTGCATATCTGTTCTTTTAGTACCAGTCTGATTGTTTGGAGAAGTCTCATCATTAGGCTGACTGGGGACTAATACATTTTTCAGGCATAGCGATTATTAAAGACCATCTAGTAAGGTACTAAGGGGTTGCAATGTATGTCAAGGGCAGCTAGGTGGCACAATGAATAGAGTGCTGGTCCTGTAGTCAGGAAGACAAATATTTGTGAGTTCAAATCTAACCTCAGACACATACTAGCTAGGTAAATCACTTAACTCTATTTGCCTCAGTTTCCTCAACTGTAAAATGCTCTGGAAAAGGAAACAGCAAACTATTCCAGTATCTTTGACAAGAAAAGTCCAGGGCGGCTAGGTGGTGCAGTGAGTAGAGCACCGGTCCTGGAGTCAGGAGTACCTGAGTTCAAATCCAGCCTCAGACGCTTAACACACACAAAAAAAAGCTAGCCGTGTGACCTTCGGCAAGTCACTTAACCCCAACTGCCCTCAAAAAAAAAAGACAAGAAAAGTCCAAAATGAGGTCATGAATTATTGAACACTAATGAAAATGACTGAAGAACAATCTGTGTTAACAAAAGAAATACCAACTCTAAGGATATAATAGCTCCGTGCATTATTGAAGAGAACATACACAGGACATGAAACAGTCTCTTTGGCTTAATAATTTTCCAATGCACACTCTCATTCATAGGTTAAGTACCTAGACCACAAAATACCATTATAATATTTTCTTCAGCATTCTAGAAGCAACTCTGAAGAAATGGGATTTCTAACACTGTGGTTCCTGTGCCCCATATGGTTATGTTCCCCATGTTCAAACAATCAGTAGAATTCTATTAACTTTTTCAAATGGAATTGAGAGGTATAGGAAAAACAGTAATTAAAAAACATTCCCCCTAACTTGGGGGCACACTTTCCCTTTATGCACAGAAGGTTCCTAGGAAGAGTAGATTCAAATTTTAAAACAAAAGCAGTGAGGTACCTGTATGGATTACAAATTTAGTCAAAGAATATCTCCCAAACCTAGCCCTGAAAGCCCTTTTATCATTTTATGGAATCCTCATTAGATTTTTCTTAAGTGTAGCCCTCTCCTCAGTTCCAAGGCTCAGTGCCTTCCTACTTCTTGCTATCCTTAAGGGTCAGGAACCCTAAGGCAGCCATCATCTTCAGATGACTCTTTCCACATAAATCTCCTATTACCAGCCACTGGTAGGCTCTACTGACTAGTCTTCTGTAGAACCTCTAATGACTCTTTTCAAAATTCATAAGGTCATAATCTGGTCAATTACATCTCTCAATATTCACTGGCCTAAGATCAAGAAAGAATAAATACAAAAGAAGAAGAAGAAGAAGAAGAAGAAGAAGAAGAAGAAGAAGAAGAAGAAGAAGAAGAAGAAAAAGAAAGAAAGAAAGAAAGAAAGAAAGAAAGAAAGAAAGAAAGAAAGAGAAAGAAAGAAAGGAAGAAAGAAAGAACCATTTGCTCACAGATATATGACAAATGGGTGGGAGAATACAGTTTGTTGCTGTTCCCCAACCAGGCAGTTCATAGCATTTCTACCCCATTTGCTACAATGAAGAAAAAGAAGCTACTACTAGAAACTAGACCCTCCCTTTTGTGCATATGTTCAGTTCTGGCTCAGTACCTCCTTAGTCATCAGTTCTTCCATCTCCATCACCAAAGAAGACTTTTTGTCACTACCCCATACCAGTCACTCATTGCCAAAACCCAGGTCCCTGAAGTTCCCTATGGTGTATTGGAACTAGATAAGGGATGTCTATGTATGCTCTCTATGACCCAATGAGAAAAAGCAAATCTAAGCATGCTCCAAGGACTGATGCACCATTGGCCACTCCTGCCATTATAAACACGTGAAATTAGTGGACAAGAATAAGTCTTATGCACACAGCTCTGCATTGCAGCTCTGCATATAAGCATGTGCCCAGACAGGCAGACACAAAATAAGTTTTCACTCACATTTGCCATGTTTTGCCCACTGAGTCTGGTTTATTTAGAAATCATTGGACAAAAGGAATAGGGCAACACCTTTCTAAATCTGTCAGATTTTTTTTTAAATAAAACTTCTAGCTTCTGATTACAGCATGATATTTTTCCAGGCTCCAAAAAAGTTGAACGGTGAGACTACATATTTGAAGTTCTGCACATGTTTGAAAAAATGCTCTTGAAAATGCCGATAATATTCAAACAAATAGCTGGATGTTTTAGGAGAGAATAACATTCTTTACTCCCCAGCATTTTCTCTTAAACCTCAGCTGTCAACACCAGCTAAGATCCCACCTATCAGATATCATGGCAATACCTGTCTTCCCCTCACCCACCAGCCACTTAAAATACTTTGCTTCCTTTTAATCAGAATAAGCTCCAATTATCTCCCTTCAAACTAAGATTGTTGTTTTTATAACGTTAACAGTCTGAAACAGAGCATAACAAACAATCCAAAGCTGTCTCTGTTGTTTCATGGTCTCAGGAAAGCTGTTTTAGTTTTACAGCTTTTACTTACATATATTTATAGATGTGTGCACCATATAAAGACAGTACATACTTATATTGCTATCTCATAAACAAATGGAAAAATACTTCACAGCTGCTGTAGAGACTGTAATATTATGCTCAGGGATATTTGTTGCAAAATTACAAAGTGGCAGGGTTGGGGGGGGGTAGAAATCTATCTGTTCTTCTCTACCTCTTTTGCCCAGAATTTGATTGCTCCTGTCTGTCTATGTATTTAGAGGAGCACATTAATTTTGGAAAGATGATGAAAAAATATGATGAGAGGGATGTCCACCCTTATGTAATGGCTATAGGTCAGTCTTTAAATTGCAACTACTAATTGTTTTCTGTGAGGTAGACTAAAAGAAACAAGTGAACAGTCAGTTCCCATTCTTTACTAAAGCATGCCCTTCAAATTATTTTTAAAAGGACCAAAGCTTAAAATACCATTACTTTCATTACCTAATTGCATCAGAACACAAAGATTGTCAGTCTCAGTCAAACCCAGAGCACATCCAGCCCAGAGTTCTGTCTCTGGCTGGGCCACCAAAAGGATTATGGAAAGACATTGTTTTGCCTGATTATAAACCTCAAAGATTTGTTTTGGGGTTTCAGACATCCATGCTGTCTCTCACAGACCATCATTTGATTCAATCCATTTTAATTCAATAAACGTTTAAGTGCCTACCATGTGTAAATTGAGTGGTGAGAATGCTGGACTCAGTCAGGAATACCTGCTATAGGCAACTCTCCACAGGGGTTCTTCACTTATTTTGATCATGGACCCCTCAGACAGCCTAAAAAAGCCTATAGACCCCATTTCAGAATGATGTCTTTAAATGCATAAAATAAAATACATTGGATTACAAAGAAAAGTCAATTATATTGAGAGAGAGAGAGAGAGAGAGAGAGAGAGAGAGAGAGAGAGAGAATTTAAAGTTCACAAAGTACAGGTTAAGAATTCTAGCTCTAGGACTATGGATATAAAAGAGGAGCTGGTCTCTACTGATAAGTGAAATTTCCTCTCCAAGATTTCTCTATACCAGTGAAATCACAGATCCAGAAAAAAAAAGTCCATAAAGCACTGAGGATACAGAAGCAGAAGAGTCTCTAGCCTCAAGGAATTTACATTCTGTGAGGTAGACTAAAAGAAACAAGTGAGCAGTCAGTTCCCATTCTCTCCTAAAGCATGCCCTTCAAATTATTTTTAAAAGGACCAAAGCTCAAAATACCATTACTTTCATTACCTAATTGCATCAGGACACAAAGATTGTCAGTCTCAGTCAAACCCAGAGCACATCCAACCCACTGAGCCTTTATTCATCAATTTTACCCAAACTTTTAGGGGAACCTATTTGTATTTTCAGTTTGGACTCCTATTTGAGGTAACAAGTTCCCCAATTTTACTGAACGCTATGAAAACGATCACTTCCTTTTGTTCATCCTAATTTGGTCTCATTTAAGCTTCAGAGGTTACTTCCTGTTTCACAAATCATGAATCTAAAAAACTACTTTATTTTTCCCTGCCCCATATCCTTCCTGATTTTCTAGATGTTGATATGATTACTCTCTTGGCTTTTGTCTTTCCAGAATGAAATGGTCCCAGCTTCTTAGTCTACTTTTTAACAACAGGATCACTCCATCCTCAATCCCAATCCCATTCCCTTGATCATTTTAATTGTCCCTGGAAGGAAGAAAGGGTATAAGGATAGAAGGAAAGAGATTTAGCTTAAAACAAAACTGTCATTTGATTATACATTAATACAATCCATATTTACGCAGACTGAAAAAAACTATCAAAAGAAAGTTTTAATTTAATTAAGAAAATCAGTAGCTGTGTAATTATAGAGAATACATTATCTATCATGTTCCAATTCTGGGGCAAAAGGGCTAAGAAGATTAACAGATTTATTGCTTTTCCTGTTTTGTATTTTTGTAACAAATATCCATGAGCCTAATATCATGTTCCCTGAAGGTATGTTTTGGCAGCTAACTTGTTAGTACAAGATTTTCACTGTAGCTACGGTTGAAATGAGCATTTTTTCAAGAATTTTTGTCACATCATTAATAACTTCATTCAAAGATCACACATCTTTACTTCAAATAAAGCATCCAACCATGCAGTCAACATCTTGTTGACCTCACTTACAAACAACCTTTGACAGTTAGCAGAAGTCTGAGTAATTGCCTATCACATGCCCTTGCCTTCAAAAATACTTAGTTCCATTTCATATGGGCCATTAATTATCTTTCTATTTCTATAACAGCAATGCATGATAAACAAATGAATTCCTGTCTAGGAAGCTATTTCATAAACATATGTGTGTCTTAGAATATATAGTTAGATACACACATTTTACTTTTGTAAATCAGTAAAATGCAAAAATGGGATAGGGACTCTGAGAACAACCAACAGGCATTCATTGTGTTTGCAATGTGTCAGACTGTGCTTAGCACTGCAGATATTAAAAAAGATATAAAACTATCCCTGTTCACAAGGAGCTCACAGTTTAACAAGTGAGCTAATATACAAATAACTATGTAGTCAAAAGATATATACAAAATAAATTGAAGCATATCACCCTGTGGGTCTCCTTCAAATTAGTTCTTTAAGGACCAACTCATTAGGTGATTCAACCCAAAGTTTACAAATGGAAATAGATTTGGCTGGTGATCTGGTCCATTTTCTGTGTAGAGTATGCCCCAAAGTACTTCTACTTCTGGTGATGCTGAGTTCTCTATAACCTTCAAACGGAGATATGGTAGGAAAGGTTTTTGTTCATAGACAGGTGAGACTAAATCATAGGATCATAGATGTAGAAGCAAAAGGGACTAGTGAGACCTTTTAGTGGAACTCCTTCATTTTACAAATGAGGAAACTGAGGCCCAAGGTGAACTAAGTAGCAATCAGGAACTATATATTCTCAAAATGTTGTATAAGAACCTTTGAGGTACCAGGGGGTCCAGGAGGTTAAAATATTTTCATAATAACACTTAGATATTATTTGCTTATTAAAATACTCTTCCCTTTTCCAACTACACAGCTATGTGAGGCCGGATTTTCTTCATATATTTCAACCAAAATAAATACATCACAACAGATTGAACGCAGAAGCAAATAGGGGAAACCATCTGTCTTCTATTAAGAAATACATTACAGAGATTTATGAAAATATATAAAATTATTCCACATTCTATTTTTTTGTTTTGGAAAACAATTATTTTTATTAAAATGTTATCTCTCTTAACATATAATTTGTTATATTATTTTAAATGCTATTTTAAATGAATGTTATTTTAAATGAATCAATAAAATACTTTAAAAACTTGTCAGTATAATTTCTAATACAGTGAATATTGATAGATAGACATAAACAAAAAGTCTTTGGGATCTTCATTAATTTTTAAGAGTGTAAAGGGGGTCTTGAAACCCAGAAGTTTAAGAATCACTGAAGCAGAAGATAGAGCACTTGATTTGGAGTCAAGGAGATGGGTTTGAATCCAGCTTCAGACACTTTCTAACTCTGTGGTCCTGTGAGGTTCAAATCATTAACTATCTTTGGAATTCAGTTTCCTCCTCTGTGAATGGAAGGGAACTGGGCTCAATGGCCTCTGAGGCCTCTTCCATTTCCTAATCTACTAGCCATGGATTCATTCCCTCTGCTTGAGTGGAATAAGATTTCAGTTGAGATCTTCCACTTTATGTTAATTAGTCAACAAATTAGCAAGTGTTTATTGAATCATGACTCATGGATGGAGCCCATGATAGGCAACACTTTAGAATCACTAGGAGAACTAGAACACAACAAATTTAATATGGGGATGTCCACCATCTTACTAATGTATGAACACGATTCCCTGATAGAAGGTAAATTGCTTGAGGGCAACAACTGTTTCATTTTTGTCATTGTTTCTCCAAAGTCTTATGCAATGACTGGCAGGCAGTGATATGTTATAAAAGCTAACATGTAGCATGCTTTAGGATTTGGAAAGCTTTTGTTGTTATTTAGTTGTTTTTTGTGTTGTGATTGAGTCTCACTGACCCTGGTTGGGATTTTATTGACAAAGATACTGGAGTGGTTTGCCATTTCCTTCTCCAGCTCATTTTACAGATGAGGAAACTAATTCAAACAAGGTGAAGTGACTTGTCCAGGGTCATACAGCTAGTAAGTGTCTGAGGCCACATTTGAACTAAGGAAAATGAGTCTTCCTTTCTCCGGGGCTGGTGCTCTACCCCCTGTACCACCCAGGTGCATCTAGGTGGCTCCCTAGGAAAATTTTACATATATTATTTCATTTGATCTTCACAACAACCTTTTGAAATAGGTGTTATTAAGTTAAGAGATTTACCCAAGGTCACACAGCTAATGTTTTGAAATAAAAACTTTTATTGATTGAATAAGAATCAATCCTATTATCTGCTATGTAACAGAGTTTATTTTTAATATTTAGGGTCCAACTGAAAAGACTTTGATTTATTGAATCTAAAGATACCAAACCACATCTCAAGTAGTACTTGTCCAAATATTGAGGCAATAGGAATGGAAAAAACTTTTAAGATTTAATTTTCAGCCTTTTTTTCAGAATCTTCAGCATTATGGTTTAAGTCAGAGGTTCTATAAACTTGGTTTTTAAAGAATATTTTGATAGTTGAATCTAAATATAATTGTTTTTATGCAGTTCTATGAGTTTTACTTTAAACATCTGAAAACATTATTCTGAGAAAGGCGCCCATAAACTTTACCACACTTTCAAAGTGTGTGGAATGAGTGAAAACTTCTCAGTCTGGAATTGTACCCCTCCCCTGACTACTGTCAATCACTTTTACCCTCCCCTGACTACTGTCAATCACTTTTCCTTTGTCTGTTTTCCAGCCTTGGTGAGACCCATCCCTTCTTCCTTCCCTTACAGTCCCAGTGGGGAAGAGATTGGTGGGGTGGGCCTCTCCACCAATGAGAGGAAACAGCTGGGAAAGAGGGCGGACTAATTGGGTCTTTAAATTCTGGTTCTGATCTTTGAAAGTCTCTCTTGGCCCTCTGCCTCATGCAGCAACATGGGTAAGATATTCCTCTTCTCCATGATGAGACATGGGTGAGATAGCCCTCTTCTCCCAGGGAAGAGAATAAACTCCTATTCTTACCCTAAGGCATCTCTGTGTTTACTTCTCTTCTTAAATTAAGAATAATGGGTAATTTTCAACCCAAACAAAAGGTATGAGAGAGAGAGAGAGAGAGAGAGAGAGAGAGAGAGAGACAGAGACAGAGACAGAGACAGAGACAGAGACAGAGACAGAGACAGAGAGACAGAGACAGAGACAGAACCCCAAGCTCAGTTCAAACCTGATGCTTCATGGTAGCCTGGAGGTAACCTTGGGTCCCTGAGGACTATGCCAGTGAAACGCAAGCTTTGGCTGATCCTCCAGAATTGGAAATGTTTTAAATAGAAGCTGATCACCAATCCATTCAAGTATTAGTCTACCTAAAACCAAAGGAGTCAATCACCAAAAGATTGGTCATAAGAGGGGGATTTTTTTTTGGCTATATTAATTCCTGAAGTCCACCTACTGAGGTACAGAGGAGGTGCTATCTACATTGGTGGGGGGAAACATCCATACCACTGAAAGGCAATGAACATATTAAGCATGTGTTCTCAAGGGGAAATTGAATATAAATATTTAGCTGTGGCAATAGCTTGCAGTTAGTTTCTGTTTAGACTTAAGACTAATAATAATTCACCTTTATGTAGTGTTTTACAAATACAAGATACTTTATCATACATGCTCTCATTTGACCCTCAGTGAGAAGAGATGGAATAAAGTCATTTCATACTTAATTAGTAGAAATCAGGATTCTTTTTTCCATTAGATTTTTGTTTCTTGATAGAAGCTCACCTCGGAGCTCATTCACCCATTTTACTCTTTATACTGAGAAGGGAGGGGAAGGAATGAGTAACAACCTTGAAAATCAGAGCCATTTTTATCTCAGAAAAGTCAGAGTTCTTTCAATGGCCAGAAATGATTTCAGTGTTAAAAAAAAAATTACTGGAAGCACAGAAAGCTCATCTTCACAAAAATTATTATACCTTTAGGTTGCTTCCTGCAAAAAGGTCAGAGGGCCTAGATCCAATTAATGGTAGAGAGCTTCTTTAGTCCAAGACATAATTTAGCAGTGACTATGCTTTATTATTCCTATGATTGGTTTGAGACAAAAGCTACTGTTGCTCACTGTGTTAGCCAAAACCAGTACAAAGAGGCTTACTAAATTTGTTAAACCCCAATATAACAAAACTCCACAACCCAGAGAATCAGCTGCTAGGAATCATATTCTCCATTTTTGTGTGTCATGGACCCCTTTGGCAGTCTGGTGACACTTATGTACCTCTTCTCAGAATGAGGTTTTTTTAAATGCATAAAATAAAATTCATAGCATTACAAAAGAAACCAGTTGTGCTGAAATAAAGATGTGTTTTTCCCATGCAAGTTCACAGACCCCCTGAAATCTACCAATAGACTCTTGGGGTACAGGGATCCCAGGTTATAAATCTACAGGATGGGAACATGAAATAGCGCAGTGATCTTCTCAGCTATGTCTATTATGGAATTAAGAAATAAAGAAATGCTTTGAACCCAGCAGAAGAAAGCAAGAAAGAGCAACCATTCAAATAGCACCCCTCCCTCAGTACAATTTTTTGAAGTGTTTGTGTTTTCACATGTAGGTTGAGATAATAAGATCAAATCTCTGGAACTAAAAGAGATCTTAAAGGTCATCTAGTCTAAACCTCTCATTTTACAGATGAGAAAACTAAGGCTCAAAGAGGATGGATGACTCCTGCAAGGTCACACAGGCAGTAAATGGCAAGCTGGGACTCTAAGTCAGATCAAATGATCTGAGGTTCAGCACATTAGATTGTGCTAGGTGTCTTGTGTTTTGTTTGCTTTGATTTGCCTTACCTGGCTCCATGTTTTGGAAATTGAGGGGAATTGAAGCTATTCAGTGGTAGAATAAAATATTTTTTAAAAGTTAAACAGTAGCTCAGATCTCTTCTTCCCTTCCCCACTCACAATGTAAATAATGCACAATTCAGTACTTCCACGAGTACAAATATGCAGATTAATATATGCAGATGATATTCTCTGTTACTAGGAAAGTCTTTCTGCCTAGGAAGATCTTCTTAAAGAAGTTGTTACAAACAGATCACAAGACGGTAACTCTAGTCCATCCACCAAGACTTCAAAACACAAAGCTTTACTCTAAATGGAACCTACTTCAGAATCCATTCTTCTTGCTGTTGTTCAGTAGGGTCCGACTCTTTGAGGCCACATGGGATTTTCTTGGCAAAGATACTGGAGTGGTTTGCCATTGCCTTCTCCAGTGGAGTAAGACAAATAGAGGGTGACTTGCTCAAGATCCCACAAGATCACATACTCTCTATGTGATAGCATCTGAGACTGGGTTTGAACTCAGGTTGTCCTGACTCTAGGCCCAGCACTCTATCCACTGAGCCATCTAATTCCTTTTTAGTAGAATGGACATTTTACCAATGCCACAGCTTCAGATATATTATACAAGAAGGCCAACTGACCAAAATGCTGTTTTTACACAGTTAACTGAGGAAGACTGAAGTATCATTTGACAAAATTCCTCAGAGTAGACAATCAATTTGGCCAACCAAAGAAACTTCCTCCAAAGTGGCCTTTGGGATATGTTATCCACATCTCTGCTTCATCTTTTCATCTCTCTTCATAGTTATGGACAAAGAAAGTCTACCATCCTTCTTACTGCCACCTACTATAGATTATTATCATATTATATTGTTATTTCATATTACAGATTTCTTCCCCCAAGGTGGTTCAGTGGAGAGAGCACCAGGCATAGAGTCAAGAAGACCTGAGTTCAAAACTGACCTTTGACACTTATTAGCTGTGTGACTCTGAGCAAGTCACTTAACCTCTATCAGCCTCAGTTCCCTTATCTGTAAAATGATAATAATAATATCACCTACCTCCCAGAATTATTGTGAGGACAAAATAAGATAATAGGGACCAAGGAGTCAAGGACTGCACCAAGAATGCAAACTTGGGTGACTAAAATGATGGTGGCATTATCAACAAAAAAAGGAAGTTTAGAAGAAGGGTAGTTATTAGAGAAGAAATAATGAGTTTACTCTAACTGTTAAACATATCAAGAGATGTGTATGAAAAAATCAGTTTGAAATGTCTAATAGGAAGTTGATGATGTGAGAGTAGAGCTCAGGAGAGAGATTAGGGCTGGAAATATGGATCTAAGAGTCATTTGAACACAGATTATAAATAAACACATGAGAGCTGATGAGTTCCTCAAGAAAAGGAGTGTAGAAAGATAAGAAAGGCAAGGAAAGACCCTTGTTATACACCCTAAACCAAGAGGCATGGTATGATGATCCCACAAAGAAATTGAAAAGAAACAGACAGGTAGGAGGAAAGAGCTAAGGAAAACAAAGTTAGAAAAACCCATAAAAGAACAAGTATCCAGGAGGCCAACTTGGCTGCAGATGAATCAGAAAGAAAACCTGAGAAAAATCATCAGATTTGTCAATTAAGTGAACAGTGGCATTTGTGAAGAGGACAATTTCAGTTGAAAGATGAGTTGGAAATCAGATTGCAAAGTATTATGGAATGAAGGAGAAGAGAGAAAATGAAACCAATTAATGTGGACAATATTTTCTAGATGTTTGGTTGAAAAACAGTTTGAGAAATTGATAGGGCTTAATGAATTTTTTGTTTGTTCATTTGTGTTTTTTCAAGAATAAGGGAGACTTTGGCTTAAAGTCAACAAAGACATTCAGTAGAAATAGAGAAAATGAAGATCAGAAGATGATTTCAGGAGAAATCAGCTGGATAAGTAAAGAAGGAAAGGGATCAAGGTTACATGTAAAGGAACTGGCCTTGGTGAGGAAATGGGAAATCTCTCCATCAGAGACTGGAGTAAAGGAATAAAGAATGGAGAATTATGTTGAGAAATAAAGATAAGTGGGAGAGGATTAATGGCCTCAGTTTTTTTAAAGCTAAGTTTTCAGTTCTGATGGTGGAGTGATAGGTAATATAGGAGGTTTAAGAAGAAAAGATTTGGGGGGTGGCTAGGTGGCACAGTGAATAGAGCACTGGCCCTGGAGTCAGGAGGACCTGAGTTCAAATCCGGCCTCAGACACTTAACACAAAAACTAGCTTGTGACCTTGGGCAAGTCACTTAACCCCAACTGCCCTTCAAAAAAGCAAAAACAAAAAAAAGGGGGTGGCTAGGTGGTACAGTGAATAGAGCACCAGCCCTGGAGTCAGGAGGACCTGAGTTCAAATCTGACCTCAGACACTTAACACAAAAACTAGCCGTATGACTTTGGGCAAGTCACTTAACCCCCAACTGCCCTCCAAAAAAGCAAAAACAAAAACAAAAAGAAGAAAAGATTTGGAACACCTGCTATGGGGAGTGGGATAAAGAATCAATTAGGAGGGGTGGCTAGGTGGCTCAAGCGAATAGAGCAGCGGCCCTGGAGTCAGGAGGACCTGAGTTCAAATCTGGCCTCAGACACTTAACACAAAAAAACTAGCCCAAGTCACTTAACCCAAACTGCCCTCAAAAAAAAAGAATCAATTAGGACAGAGTAAAAAGATTCTCTTACTGTATTAAGAACCCACCTGTGATTAGATAACATAAACTGGTAATGAACATAGTTGTGTGGTTTTCTCCAACCCCATTACACATTATGACAAGGGAGAGGAGGAGGCAAATGGTAGGAGTAATCCAGGATTGTGATGTAGCAGGCCATCAATGGCAATAGGACCAGGGAAATAGAATTAGGACACAAAGGCACAACAACAAGAGTTGAACTGATTAATTAAAGAGTCAAGATTGGAAAAAGAGGAATGTAAAGTCAGAGCTGGAAGGATGTCCTGGGAAAATAGAGAATGGTGGAGGGATTGGAGATCATGGTGAGGAGAAAGAATAGGCGGAATGAAAGGAAATTATAATCAGAAAAGGAAACTTCAGAGCTCATGGTCATGGAAGTGGATCACTTGTTGGTGATGGTGAAATCAACTGAATAATCATTTTTTGTGTATAGCGGTGATGGAGGAGAGGAATAAGTTGCTGGAGTTGAATAGACTGAGAAACTGTGAGATTATTGTGTTTGAGGAGGAATCAACTTATATTTCGAAGTTCTCACATGGAAGGGCAAGAGTTGGGATAGTAAGGACAACAGAGAGTCAGGTACTGAATTATGAGAAATGGGAGAGAATGACCTGGAACCCACTCAACTAATGACTACCATTAGGATCTTGTCTGTTTGATATACTTGGATAGAGCAAACCTCAAAAGAGAAGAAATTGATGAGTGATGGCATAAGATCATCTGGAAAATGGTCATGTGAGTCAAGGAGGATTCTGACTAATCAGATCCAGAACTAATAGGATCCAGAACTAATGTGCGTGGCAGTGGAGAGCTGGGAGGGAAGAGCAAAAGGTTATGAGAGGAAAGTGCAACTAGTGTTTAAATGATCTCTAAGATTCCCTGCTAGTCTTTGACTCAAGTCATAAGAGTACATTATCTTTGTAAGGATCTGGACCTTTCCTCTACAATAGGATCAGTTGGATGAAATGTTCTGTGGGCAATGGATATGGACACTAACAGCATATACAACCACTAGCAGCTTTTTCACTTTAATGGTGACCTAATTTGTAGAAAAACATAGACTTTCAAATATTAACATCCTAGTACGTTGGAAAGAGCATTGATTTGCACAGCCCTGCCACTTACTACTTTGTGACCTTTGACAAGTCACTTAGCCTCTTTGGGTCTCAGTTTCCTCATCTATAAAATGAGGGAGGTATACTAGATTGCCTCTGAGTTCCCTTCTGGTTCAAAATCTATCATCTAGAATAGTGGTTCTCAACCTGTGGGTTATGTTCAATTTAAATACATCCTGCATATCAGATATTTACATTGCTATTCATAACAGCAACAAAATTATAGTTAGGAAGTAGCAATGAAAATAATCTTATGGTTGGGGGTCACCACAACATGAGGAACTGTATTAAAGGGTCGAGGCATTAGGAATGTTGAGAACCACTGATCTAGAGAGTAAAGTTAAGATGGTAGCATAAGAGTGATCATTTTTTGCCTAGCACTCCCAATGTGCCTACTCCACAACAAACTAGAAAATGTGTCAAACTGGATTCTAATTTGGAAAGCCATAAAACAGTCATAGTGAGTCATTTTCCTGTCCAAGGAAGCTTAGGTAGACAAACAGAGAGGTCCGTAAATACTGGAGTGGCAGTTGGTCAGGAGAGGAGCACAATGGCAGGGAAGTAATAGTAAGATTGGAGCAAGCATCAGGATAGAAAGAGATACCAGGGTACCCCTGAACTAGCACTGGAAGCAGGAATGGATGTTATTCAAGGGCTATGTCGCTCATTCCCTAGTTCCAGGTAAGAGATGCAAAATGGAGATGAATGACTGTGATTAAGTATTGAACCCTAGTTGGGTACTGGGCACAAAACATATTTCAGAAACTTGACTATCTGATTTTGAGCACAAGAGCAGAAATGGTGACTCAGTTTGAATTTTTCAGCACGTAAGCCTGGAGCAGAAAAACCAAGAGAGAAGATGAAGTTCAAAAGAGAGCCAGAAATTCAGTTACTCTGAGCCTGCAGAACCTCCCATTAGACTAACAATGACCAAGTCCAGCAACAATCTGTTGAAACTAAACTACACACTTTCCAACAGACTTAAACTTGGGTCAGGAACTTGCAGAGAGCAGACCAGGAAGATTGTGAAAAGATCTCTTCCTAGATTCAACCACTTTGAAAATAATGAAAATTTACAGGCCCACATACTGACAAATGAAAGAAGCAGAATTTCATGTCAGATACCCTCCCCAGAAGAGAACAGAGCCCAACACTAACATGAAGTCCAAACCCATGAAGTAGACTGTATGGATGAACAAACAAAAAAGAACCTGACCATAAAGAGCTACCATGATGATAAGGAAACTCAAGATACAAATATAATGACACAAAACTTTAATTACTTGAAAATATCTATGAGCAAAACCTCGAAGAAAAATACAGATTGGACACAAGTATAGAAAGAATTCCTAAAATACTTAAAATAAACCCTAAAGAAAAAAAATTTTAACTAAGTAAGAGCAATAGAAGAAAAACAGAAAGAAATTGGGGGGAAAAGAAAATTAACAAAGAAAGTTATGAAAAGGAAATTAACAGACTGATAAAAACAAGTTCAAAATCTTACTGAAGAAAATAATTTCTTAAAAATTAGAATTGCACAAATGCAGGTTTCCATAAGAAACCTGAAATAATAAAACAAACTCAAAAGACTGAATAGAAAATAAAGCATCTGACATAAAAACCAATTGACCTGGAAATAGATTAAGGAGAGATAACAAGAATCATTGGTCTATCTAAAAGGTAAGGGGGGGGGGAAACCTAGGTGTCATATTTCAATAAATTTTAAAGTAAAATTGCCCAGATGAAAAAATAGAAAGTGAAATAATCTATTTGTGACTTCCTGAAACCCCAAAATAAAAACTCCTAGGAATATTGTAACCAAAATATAGAACTCCCAGGTCAGGGAGAAAACACTGCAAGCAGTCAGAAAGAAAAGTAAGTAGAATAGAATAGAAGGAAACACACATTTAGTAATCATAACTCTGAATATGAATAGGATGAAATCTTTCAGAAAACAGAAGACATGATGGGGCAGTGAATAAAGCAGTAACCTTGGAGTCAGGAGGACCTGAGTTCAAATTTGATCTCAGAGACTTGACAAACTTACTAGCTGTGTGACCTTGGGGAGGTCACTTAATGCCAATTGCCTTGCCCCCTCTAAAAAAACCCAAACAGAAGATAACAGAATAGACTAGAAACCAGAATTCAATAATATATTGTATATAAGAAATATATTTGAAAAAGAAAGATATACATAGAGTTAAAATAAGTGTCTAGAACAGATGCTTCAACGAAAGTAAAAAGGGCAGGGGTGCCAATTATGATCTCAGACAAAGCAAAAGCAAAAATAGACCTAATTAAAAGAGATAAGCAGGGAAACTGCACTTTGTTAAATGATATCAGAGACAATTATTTCATATCAATAAACATATATACCATATATGTATCAGATGGCATAGAATCTAAATTCTTCAAGGAAAAGTAAATTAGAGAGAAAATAGTAAAACTATAATAGTGGGGACCTCAACTTACTCCTCTCCAACCTAAATAAATGTAACCATAAAATAAACAAGAAAGAAATTAAGAAGATTAATAGAATTTTTTAAAAGTTGAGCGTGATAAACCTTTGGAGAATAATGAATGGGAATAGAAAGGAGTATACTTGCTTCATTTTCATAAAAACTGATCATGTAGTAGGGTATAAAAACTTCACAAATCAAATGTAGAAAATTCAGACTGTAATACAATAAAAATTACATTCAATAATGGACCTTTGAAGTATAAGCTAAAATGAATTAAAAACCAAATAATTTAATCTTGAAGAACAAGTCAAAGAACAAACCATAGAAACAATAAAAAAAGTCATTAAAGGTAATGACAATAATGAGACAACAAACTAAAATTTGTGGGATACAGTCAAAGCAGTACTTAGGGGGAAATTTATATCTCTACTTATAGCGATTAAAAAAAGAGGAACAGATAAATTAACTGGTCATGCAACTAAAAAATAGAAAACCAATCACGAATAACCTTCCAATTAAGACAAAAATATAAATCCTGAAAATTGAAGGAAAAATTAATAAAAAATTTAAAGTTAAAGAATTAAATTAATAATGTGATAAACTTTCAAATATAAAAGAAAGAAATAGATAAATAATTGGCTAATTTGATTTTTTTAAGACAAAGAAGAAAACCAAATTAGCAGTATCACAGTAGAAAAAGGTAAATTCACAATGAATGAAGAAAAAATAAGAACAATTATTTGTAGCTATTTTGCCCAACTATATGCCAGTAAAATTTGACAATCTAAATGAAATGGAAGAATATTGAACAAGTCATAAATGAGCTCCCTAAGGAAAAAAATCAGATAGATTTACAAGTGATTTCTACCAAACACTTAAAGAATAATTACTTCCAATACAACATAAACTGTTTGAAAAAAATAGGTAAAGAAAGAATCCTATTAAATTCCTTCTATCACACCAGAATGAGTCAAAAAAGAAAAAGAAAACTGTAGTCAAATTTACCTCATGAATATTGGCGCAAAAATGTTAAACAAAACACTAGCGAGGAGATTGAAGCAACATATCACAGAGGTTATACACCATGACCAGACTAGATTTATAACAGGAATTTGAGACTTTCAATATTAGGAAAACTATAGGCATAGTTGACCATATAAACCACCAAAAACAACAAAAATCATATGTTTATTTCAATATTTCAATTCAAGAAAGTCTTTTCTTTTTTACAAAAATACAATGCTCATTCCTTTTAAAAACACCAAAAAGCACAAGAATAAATGGAGTTTTCCTTGAAATAATAAGTAGTATCTATCTAAAACCAAAAGCAAGCATTTTCTGTAATGAGAATAAGCTTGCAGTATTCCCAATATATCCAAAGGTGAAGCAAGGATATCCATTCTAAGTATTACTTTTCAACATTATACTAGAAATTCTAGCAATAGAAAAGAAAAGGTAAGGGAAAAATGTAGGAATAAGTATAGTCAATGAGGAAGCAAAACTATTAATTTTTTGTAGATGACATGAAAGTTTATTTAGAAAACTCTAGAGAGTCCATTTAAAAACTAATGGGAAAAATTGACAACTTCAGCAAAGTTGCAGGATATAAAATAAGCCCACACAAATCATCAGCATTTCTGCATATTGCCAACAAAACACAGCAGTAAGAGATAGAAAGATGAATTCCATTTAAAATAACCACAGCCTGTATAAAATACTCGGGAGTCTACTTACCAAGACAGACATAGGAACATATGAACATGGCTGCAGAACATTTTTCACACAAAGATAAATAATTGGATAAGTGTTCATTGCTCATGAGTAGGTTAAGCCAAATAAAAAATGACAATACTACCTAAATTAATTTATTTATTTAGTAATATGCCAGTCAAATTACCAAAAACTACTGGGTAGGGCTAGAAAAAATAATAACAAAATTCATCTGAAGGAACAAAAAGTCAAGAATATCAAAGGAATCAATGAAAACAGGAAAGAAAGGTAGACTAGCAGTAGTACCAGATCTCAAACTGTACTACAAAGGTGTAATCATCAAAAAAATTTGGTATTAAGTAAGATATGGAGAGGTCGATCAGTGTAACAGTTTAATTGCAAAATATATAGATGCAAATGAGCATAAAAATGTTAATATCTGATAAACTCACAGATCCCAGTCATCAAGGCAAAAACTCACTATTTAACAAAAAACTTTTGGGAAAATTGGAAAATAGTCTTCGAGAAACTAGGCATAGACCAACATCTCACACAGTACTACATGATAAACCCAAAAAAGATTCATAATTTAGATATAAAGTATGATATCATAAGCAAATTGGTGGAGAAGGAAGAAATTACCTGCCAGATCTATGGATAGGGGAAGCATTCATGCAAAGTAAGAGATAGAGAGGTTCACAGGAAGTAAAATGTACAATTTTTATTACATAAAATTAAACTTATTTTTAACTAACAAATGTAGCTAAAATTAGAAGAAACACAGGAAACTGGAGAAAAGCCTGTGCAGCAAGTTTTTTTGTTTGTGAGGAAATCAGGGTTAAGTGACTTTTGCAAGGTCACCTAGCTAGTAAGAGCTAAGTATCTGAGGCCAAATGAGAACTCAGGTCCTCCTGACTCTAGGACCAGTGCTCTCTCCCCCTGTTGCAGCAAGTTCTTCTGATAAAAGTCTCACTTCTAAATTATATAGGAAACTGGGTCAAATTTACAAGAATAACAGCCATTCCCCAATTGGTAAATGGTCAAAGGATATGAATACGCAGTTTTCAGAGGAATAAATCAAAGTTATCAATTGTTGTTGTTGTTAAGTCATTCAGTCACGTCCAATTTTTCACGATCCCATTGACCATAGAATATTAGACTCTTCTGTCCTACACTATCTCATGAAGTCTGTCCAAACTCACATTCACTGCTTCCATGATACTATCTATCCATGTTTTCCTTTTGCCTTCAATCTTTCCCAATATCATAGGTCTTTTCCAATGAGTCCTGTCTTCTCATTATGTGACCAAAGGATTTAAGCCTCAACTTGAGAATTTGACCTTAGTGAATGATCTAAATCATTTCTTTTAAGTATTGACTTATTTGATCTCCTTGCTGTCCAAGGATTCTCAAAGTCTTCTCTAGCACCACAATTAGAAAATGTTGATTCTGTAGTGCTCAGCTTTCCTTAAAGTCCAACTTTCACAGTCATATATAGCTATTGGAAAAAACATAGCTTTGACTGTATATATGGACCTTTATCAGCAAGGTGATGGTGCTGCTTTTTAGTATAGTATCCAGATTTGCCATAGCTTTCCTTCCACAGAGCAAGCATCTTTTAATTTCATGGTTGTGGTCACTGTTTGCTGTGATCTTTGTGACCAAGACTGTAAACTCTGACACTGATTCATTTTCTTCTCCCTCTATTTTCCAGGAAGCAATGGGACCAGATGCCATAATCTTATGTTTGGGCTTTTTGTTTGTTTGTTTGTTTTTTATGTTAAGCTTCAAGTTTTCATTCTCTTCTTTCATCTTCTTCAAGGCTTCTTAATTCTTCTTCAGTTTCTGCCATCAGAGTGGTAGCATCTGCACGTGTAAAATTGTTGATATTTCTCCCAGCAACCTTAATTCTGGCTTTTGATTCATCCAGCCTGGCATCTCACATGATGAACTGCATATAAGTTAAATAAATAAGGTGACAATATAGAGCCTTATAATACTCCTTTCCCAATCTTGAGCTAATTAGTTGTCCTAGTTCAGTTCTAAATGTTGCTTCTTGATTCATATACAAGTTCATCAAGAAATAAGTAAAATGATCAAGTACTCCTATCTCTTTGAGGACTTGCCACAATTTGTTGTGATCTGCACATCAAAGGCTTTAGTGTAGTCAATGAAGCAAAAGTAGATGTGGTCCCCTCTGGCTTTTGCCATTTTCCTTTCTTTAAGGGGAGGGAAGAGGTTAGCTGATCCAGCAGATTTGAAGTGGTATCTCAGAATTGTTTTAATATGCTTTTCTCTAATTTTTAGTGATCTAGAGAATTTTTTTTACATAGGCAAAGTTATAGCTATAACAAACTCATAACACATATAAACTTGCCATATGGAAAGCATGCTCTAAATCACTAAAAATTAGAGCAAACAAATTAAAACACCTCTGAAGTACCACCTCACATCTATTATCCAATAGGTAGCTAACATGACAAAAAAAAGAAAATGACAAATGCTGGAGGGGATGTGGGAAAATAGATACACTAATGCACTGTTGGTGGAACTGTGAACTAGTCCAACAATTCTGGAAAGCAATTTGGAACTATACCCAAATAGCTATTAAGTTGTACATATCCTTTGACCCAATGATACCCTACGGGGTCATTACCCCCAAAGAGACCAAAGAAAGATGAAAAGAGTCCATATGTACAGAAATATTTATAGCAACTCTTTTTGTGTTAGCAAGGAATTGGAAACTGTTGGGATGCCAATCAAATGGAAAATAGTTGAATAAGTTATTGTACATAAATATAATGGAATACTATTTTGCTACAATAAATGTAAAGAGGACGGTTTCATAAAAACCTGAGAAGTCTTGAATAAATCAATGAAAAGGGAAACAACAGAACCAGGGAAACAATTTTTATAGCAGCAATAATATTACAAAAAAAGTCAGCTCTGAAAAACTTAATAAGTCTGATCAACACAATGACCAAAAATAATTACAAAAGACTCATGATAAAACATGTTATCCACATCTAGAAAGAACAGATTAAAACATATTTTTTCAGTTTCTTTTTCTTGTTGTTTTTCCCCTTGGAACATGGTTAATATAGAATTGTTTTGCATATGTATATATATACATACATATATATATATGCATGTAATGACTTATTTTTCTTGCCTGCTCAATTGATGAGGGAGGGGGAAAGGAAGGAAGAGAATTTGGAACTGAAAATAAAACAAAATTGAGTTTAAAAATATACATTTTAAAAATCTACATTCCTATGAAGATGAGTAAAAAATGACCTTAATTTTTTAAAGGCAGTTACTAATTTTAAAATAAAGATTTAGCAGAAGAAATATTTTTACAAAAATAAAAGATGTACTGAAAGAATATATTCAACATAGGTTATAATGTCATCAGTGCAATTCACCTTGTTAATTTGAAATGCCAGCAGTACATTATTCTCTATTACCAACAATGATAAACAACACATTATCAACTATAATACTCTTGGTATTTATTCAAATGCCTTTACATGCAACACAGTTTCCATTTTTTTCCTTTCCCAATCCCTATTGTCTTTCCACATTTCAAAAGTCTTAAAAATACATTGCTGTTAATGCTAGAGGTATGATGGTTGAACTTTATTCAAAACATCTTAAGGAGGCAAGGAAAAGAAAATGTATCCTGGGGCAGCTAGGTGGCACAATGAATAGAGCACCAGCCCTGGAGTCAGGAGGACCTGAGTTCAAATCCAGCCTCAGACACTTAACACACACACACACACACACACACACACAAACTAGCCGAGTGACCTTGGGCAAGTCATTAACCCCAATTGCCCTATCTTCTCCCCTCTAAAAAGCAACTAAAAAAAAAAAGAAAATGTATCTTAATTAAGACTATGAGCTGCACAGTTATCTTATGGACTGATATATCTTCTAAGCTTCTATCCAAGTAAGAAAAGAAGCAGCTCAGTCAATCACAGTAAATGATCCATTGATGTGGTATAAAGGACCCCAGATTCCCTCCCAAACTTCTCCCCTCTCCCACTCTTCCTACTCAGACCTGAAGTATCTTCATTATTGAGTTATTCCTTTGCTTTATACTGGGTCTCTTTCACAGATGCTCTTTTAAATGCAAATTATCCTAGAAGGGATAATCAGTTCAGTCACTAACACCTTAGTATGAATTACTTTTTCAACTCACTTTTATTTAGCCTAAAAGGAGAAATAGTGAGGCTTTTCCTTTGAAATTTTACACAAGCTCCTACATGAGTACCAGGAAGGTCAGTTTTCTTTAGGGTAAAAAATATTTCCTGGGGGCAATGACTGAGAGAGCAGAGAGTTGGAAGACAGTATTTATTAAATGTAACACGGGGATCTCCTTTCCACATACATAATTCCTAACCCAATCACGAATCTTGGATCCCAGAAGCTATAATTTCCCAGTATCATTTATAGAATAAAAAGTTAATTTCAGTTTTAAGAACCTGCAACATAGCGCCATCTGGTGCATGGACAGAGAAATAGACTAATTTACTTTGTCAGTTGAAACTGTGAAATT
>CM053597.1:69230197-69297329 GCA_028646575.1 Pseudocheirus occidentalis
TTTTTCTCATGTTGGCCAGTCTATTAATTGCTTGGTTTTTTTATCTCTGTGGAACTCTGCTTCCTGGAGGGGGAAAGCTCTGTCCCAAATCGCTGGGGCCCTCTCAGCTGCCGGAGCCCTTAGTGGGGTGCTGCAGCTCCCCCCCAAGCTTCGGCTCACTGAAAGCGCACCCCAGGACCACCACTCAAGACCACGATCCAGATCCAGGCCGCTCAACGCAAGAGCCCTTGGCCTCGATGGGTCGCGTCAGCCCCCCTGCTATCTGCAGGCCTAGGGCTCTGAAGCAGACCAGTGGAAGCCGCTGCAGCTCTCAGCCGTTCCTGCTGCTACAGCCGCCTCCCGCTGCCACCTTGCCCTGGGAGCAGTTTGGCAGGACCCGCTCTTCTCCTCCCCAGTTAGCAAATCCACTGACCTTTCTCTTAGCCTTTTTGTCTTCTGGCCTGATAAATGTGGTAATTGTGCCTCCAGTGCAGTGGATCAGCTCTCCTGTAGCCGTGGTTCCCGGCCCGATGCCCCAGGGCCTGAGTCGGGTTTCAGCTGCAGGTCCCAGACTGCTGAGAAGAGCCCCGCCTGCTGTGCTGCCTGTAGCAACAGATGTGCTTTCTGTCTTGTGGAGAGTTTTGGAGCTTGCAAATCTGTTTAGGGTCCCATTTTATGAGTTTTTTAGTGTATTTGTGTGGGAGCTGTGGTCCTTTGCTGCTTCTGCGCCACCATCTTGGCTCCGCCCCCCCATACACTTCTTAATTCACTTTTAATATGGCTTCTGATTTAATATTTGACTCAAAACTACCCTCTCCAGCGTTATTAAAGCTCTCTTAATTGGTAAATCCAGTGTACTTCCCTCATTTGTCATTTTTCATCCTTGATCTCTCTGTAAGTTAACTAGCCCCCTTTCCTGAATAGCCTTTTTTGAGTTGGTTTTTGTGATGTGATCCTTGCCTAATTTCTTCTCTTTACCCCTCTAGGCTATCCTCATTTTCCCTTTCTGAGTCATTGCCTGTCCTTACAATGGGTAGATTTCTGGGCCCTGTTCTCTGTTATATCTCCCTTCTCTTAACCTAGTGACCTCATCAGCTCTCAGGGGTTCAATTATTTAAATAGATGACTTCCAGATCTTTGTGTCTGATGCCTCTCTCTTAAACATAGTCCCACATATCTATGACCTTTTCAAAAATTCTGAACTGGTATCTTAGCCTCCTAAACACATTATATTTCCCATATTTTCCCCTAAACCTGTAAGTCAGTTCTCCTTCTCTCCTACTTCACATATCTTCCATATTTGCCAAGCTTTTTGCTTTTTTTTTTTTTTTTTTTTACTTTTTTCACTTACAGATACCATGCTAATTCAGGCCTTTTTCTCTCATTTAGACTACTGTGAAAACTCTCACAGTAGTCTTAAGTGGCTCTAAGGAGCTGTACAGCAGCCACACCCTGGTGAACTCTCTAGGTAGATGGGCTGTACTGGTTTGAGAGTAACCAGTAGCCGTCATATCTGTCATTGAGTTAGGGAGGACATCTATTCCAAGCATGTGAAAACTTTCAGGCAAAGCAGGCAGATCAGAACAATTTGAAGACAGGTGAAGCCAGTGCTGTGGAATACTTAAAGATTGGTCACGCATTGCAGACACCAAGGTCATCCACTGCATCCCAGGCCATCACCAATTCTGACTTTTGTCCTGCCACTGGACTTTGATTCAAGAATAGAGAGTGAGATTGACAACTTAACACAACTTTGCCTCATTCAAATTCAGTTCATGAGCAAGTTAAGATATTGGTCCTCTTCAAAAATGAAGGCCAAACAGTTTTGAAATAGTTTTCTAATTGGTCTCCCAGTCTCACGGCATTCCCCTCGCCAGTCCATCTTCTTATAGCTACAAGAATATTCTTCTTAAAGCTTAAGACCATATCACTTCACTGCTTAAGATTCTTCTCAATTTGGCATAGCTTTTCCAGACTTACTTCATGTTAATAACCTTTCAGGCAGTCTGTGTTTCAACCAAAGTGAACTACCTGTTTTCTCATCTTCATTCTCAGCATCTCATCTCCTACCTCCTTGCCTTTTCTCAGTGGCCAGAATATATTCCCTCCCTCTTCACCCTCTTCAACCAATCTTCAAGACAACTGCTCATGTGCCTGCCACCTTCTCTTCTAGTTTCCCGACTTTTTAGTGTTCTTTTTCTCCTCAAATTATATTTACTTATTGTTGTTTTTGTTGTGCCTATTCTAGTTGTGTGACTAAGGTCACAGTCCTTCCCTTCCTCCTTCCTTCCCTCCCCCCCTCCCTCCCTCCCTTCTAGCCTACCAGAGCTTCTTTGCACATATTAGGCATTTCATAAATGCTTGCTGAATTAAGTTGCATTAGACTCTAAATTCCATAACACCAAGCTTTCAGTGCTTTTACAAATATTGGTATTCTATAAATATGCATTGGATTGAATCCTTAAAGTTGTTGCTTTTGGTTTTGATTTGTTTTTATACTAGCTTATTTTCCTTGTGATTTGCCTGTTCTAAATTTGCATTACAGAAAACTACCTAATTCAGGTTTCGAAATATTGATTTTGATTCTGGTTATTGTTTTTGGTTTAGCTAATTATGAATAGATTAATATTTTTGGCCAGTGTATTTTTAACGACCACAATTTCCTCTTGAGAAGATAACTATTAAGTGTAACTTTTGATTATTATCTGTCTTGGAATTAAATCACAGTTAAATTTCATTTCCAAACTGGCTACCTGTACTGGAATTGTCCCATACTCTCTTAATAAACTCTGGACTGTATTAATTTTTTAAATAATCTAATTGGTCATAATTGTGTTGTTTTGGCTAAAGGAATAACAATTAGCAAGTTATAATTTTTCCCTCAGGGCCTCTATGTAGCCCCAGTCTAAACCAAAAATGATTAATATTTTTGTATTGTATGTCATCCTGGTGAAAGATAGTTGAAGCTAGTATTGGCCCCCAAACTTGAAGTATACCTTACTGTGCAGAAGCAGGGATGAATTAAGAATGAGTGTTTTTGAGCTGTCAGAATGGCTGATCTTTGACCCACATTGCACCAAGTTTCATGTTTAATCTAGATATGAAGTTGGACATATGTAAAGCCAAGCATGAGCAGCTTTCCCGAGGACTGCTGCTGTGAACAGCTTTCAAGATTTTGATTACATAGTATAGTGAACTCTGTTTATTCAGTAACAAATCAGAGCAAAACATTCACAGAAAATCAGGGTACAACATTCAGAATGTTACAACTTACCACAGAAAATCAAAATAACAGCATTCACCATGTCACAACTCAACAACTTGTCACTAAAATGGCCACATAGTTTTCACCCAAGTGGTCACATAGTTTTAAACAAATTGTAATAATTTAGTAACTCAATCATCCTTAAGGAAGCTTGCCTCCTTAAGGGACACAAAGTACAAAAGTCAAAGTTCTCCACTAATATAGGTACAATTAAGTTACAACTTAAACAGTCATTACTCAGTACCCTCTTAAGGGGTAGTGGAAAGTACAAAAGCCATCCACCCCTAGGTCACAGGTAAATTACAATTTCATCAGTCACTAAGTCTCCACAGAGAGGTCTTTTTATCTTGACTTGAGGCAGGTAGCTCCTACCTGAATCCACCAAACTGTCATCTGGGTTCAAAGGCAGATGGCTCCCAGTTCCTTGTCCAGTTCTCCGTGCAGTTCCTGCTCCACATTGGAGCTCACAGTGTCCAGTCCATCTCAAATTCTTCACAGTCTCTGTTCCTGGGAACATAAGGCTTAATGGAACCACAATAACATTCTTACACATTAACAAAGCCACAACAACATTGGTACAAAATACCGGCAGCACAGTCATGCTTCCTCAGTCTTCTGCAGCTCCAGCTGGCCCTTGGAAGTTTTGCCACCACAAATTTGAGTTCTGTGTCAATTCTCAGTTCTCATTTCTTTTCTCAGTTCTCAGTTCAGTTCTCAGTTCTCTTCTTTCTCTCCAGCAGTAGCCCAGCCTTCACATGCTTGTTACCAGATGTTCTCTCTCTCTCTCCCTATCTCTGTCTGTGTATGTGTGTTTCTCTGTCTCTCTCTCCTCCCTCTCTGCTCTCCACCCCTCCACCCCAGCAGCAACTGCTCTGCCTCCACAATGCTTACTCCAGGAAATTCTGTCTCTCCAGCTTGTGTTCTTCCTTATATAGGTATTAGCTCCTCCCTGTTCAACCCCTTCCTGTTGTGTCATCAGCAAGGGTTCATACTTCCTGTTTCTTTACAGAGGATTAATTTGAAACTAGGTGCTAAGTAACTGTCAGCTTGGCAATACAAAGGGATCCTCAAATTTCATTATTACTACAGCATATCAGTTATCTTTTATTAAAAAGCCATATACTGGAATGAATTGATTTACAATTTTATAATTTCTAATATGGTAACCAATATTAGTATATAGTAATTTAAGTAAACAGTTTTTACCTGGGACTTCCATGCCCCTCTCCATTCATGTGTGCTATATAGATGCATGTGAAGTAGCTGAAAAAGAAATGGAATTGACATAAATCACCCAAGTGTGCACCCATCAAATTTGTTATATGTTGTTCTCGTATTCATAGTTATTTCTACATAGTCTTTGTTGGCAAGACTTGTAATGTGCTTTCTGGCACACATACACAGAGTTGATTGTGTTCCATTCATTCCCTTTATCATTGTAGTAGTGATAACTAAATATGTAATACTTTTGGACTAAAGTTTGGCCTTTTTAGTTCCACAGTACTAGTCATATAATCAGTGTTTAGTAAATGCTTGTTTGTGATTCCCACCACAGAGTATATTCAAGCTACGGTTTTGTTTTTGTTCATTTTGCCTAGTCCTATATGAAGACACCACACCTCTCATGGAAGTTAATCATGAATTGTATGGCTGATTTATATGATGGCAGTATTCTTGGTGTTACTAGACTTTAACATAATTCATTGAATATTGGGAAGTTTATTATTAGGATTGAATTGAATAATGGCTATCCAGGATCAGATTAGCAAAATGGAAGACTTTGATAATAAGTTGAAATTAGTTATCCAGGTTAAAGATAGAAACCTTCCATATCTGAATAATCTGAGGGGTGGGGAGAGGTCCAATAAACCCTTTTTGTGTCCTCTCTCCACAGCACATCCTTTTTTCCAAAAGATCAGTCACTTGGTCATCAGATGAAATCAGACCTCAGATACTTAACTACTTTTGTGATCCTGGGCAAGTCATTTAATTTCTCTTTGCCTCTATTTCCTCATCTGTAAAATGGGGGTGATAATAGCACCTACCTCCCAGGGTTACTGTGAGGATCAAATGAGATAACATTTGTAAAGTGCTTAGCACAGTGTTTGGCACATAGTAAGTGCTATATTCCCATGTTATTGTTATTACTGGTCTGCTGCTGCCACAATTATTGCCGCCACCGCTGCCGCCACCACTGCCACTGCCACCGCCACTACTACTACTACTGAACTGGTCCAATTTAAATTGATTTCCAGTACCTTGATTATTACCAGTAATCCTGACGTTTTAGGTGAGAAAGCAGTAGCTAATCAGCCAGTTAAAATTTTCTCATTCCACATTTGTAAAACGAATTATAGATAAACTAATTAAAATAGTTTGTATCAACTTGTCACTGGAATTCAGGTGGCCTGGCTGTATTGCTGTTTTTTTTTTTGTTTGTTTGTTTTACTTAAATTTACTCAGTTCAGTTCAACCAGCATTTATTAAGTACCTAATATGTGACAACAGGCTTTACAAGTTCAGAGACCAAAAAGAAAGAGAAAGAAACTGTAGCATCAAGGAACCTGTCTCCTAATGGGAGTAAATAATAGTGTACAGATATAGTAAGCACACCATATATAGGGGGAAACCAACAGCTGAGTATTAAAAGCAGCTTGGAATGCTACAAGGTAGACATGAGCAAGGAGGGCATTTCAAGCCTAGGGCGGGGCAGCCTGTCCATGGAGAGGGAGGTGTCATATGGAATGTTTTGTATGGGGAACATCAAGTAGACCAGTTTGGCTAGGATGGAGAGTTCATAAAGGGAGAATAATGTGCAGTTCAGGCAGCTAGGGGGCACAATGGATAGAGCACCAGGCCCAGTCTCAGGAAAACCTGAGTTCAAATTTGACCTCACACTGGCTGTGTGGCTCTGGGCGAGTCACTTAACCCTGTTAACGTCAGTTTCCTCATCTGAAAAATGAGCTGGAAAAGGAAAGGGCAAGCTATTCCAATATCTTTGCCAAAAAAATTCCAAATGGGGTCAAGAAGAGTTGGACACCACTGAACAACAAAAACAATATAAAATAACTTTAGTATTGATGTTGTTCTCTCCAAAAAAGTTTTCTTTTGTCACTGTCAAGGAAGGAGAGAATAATGATTTTGCCTGATGGTATTTTCCTTAGCCAAGGTAGTATAGGCCTTCTGTCACCTGCATCTGTGTGAATGTAGTCCAAGTCCTACCCAGAAAATGTCACCCACAGGTGATAGGCCCTGCTGCTTTTGTCTTCAGAGCTGTACTGTGCCCTTGAGAGGTCTGTGTTTTGGAAGGAGAGATGGTCATCATCTTTAAGTTCCTTTTGCACCCTTCCTTTGGACTTCATACATCTGATGTCACCAGAATAATTATGGTATAGGTTCATGACTGTGGGTGAGCAGATTAGGACTAACTGGGCATTTATAGGAAACTGGCCTGCAGTTGAAAAGCCAGCCATGGATAATCCACAAATTATATCATTTGTGTATTTAGTGTCAAGAACTACCACTGTAAAATGTTTAACAATACCTGAAATTACCCACTTATTCATATTCTCCTTTTTGTAATATATCATGTCTATATAACTCTTCTACTTTCTGTAGAATCGCCTTAAATGATTATTGAAGACATAAAGTAGATGAAATTAAGTTTGGGCTTCTCAGTATTAGGAGTTTTCATTTCTAAGTTTATATCACCCAAGATACTGGGGGGTGGGGATGCCAGGGAACAAACATTGGATTATGCTTAAGTATGTAGAACCTTGTATCTTTAATCACTGAAGTATTCACAGGGTGCTAGTATGTATAAATTGATTGGATTTTACATGTAAAATGTAGTTTTTCACATTTTGAAGGCTTGCTTTCTGTCATTCAGTAGTCTTGAAGATTCACTATTTTCATTCATCCTTTGCTTGGTTATTGGTTTTTGTTTTTGTTTTTTTTAAATCCCATATATTATTAGTCAGAACTGAGAGAAAGTGATTGCCTGGTATTTCATCTGGAAGTTTTAAAATGTACTCATTTGGGGCGTTCGTATTTGTGTAGCAGTCAAAATCTCTGAGCCTAGGTCCTAGGGCCTTAACACAAAACAAAAAAGACAGTTTCTGCTCTTCAGGTGTTTACGTTCTGTCATTGGAAGCATTTATTAAGCACCTACTGCAGACATGACTCCTACTCTTCAGCCAGGCTTTCTCAGTGTTTACCTTGACATCAGCCTTTCCCATAGACTCTCTTCTCCTTCTTTTCCATAGTTTTCTATTGCTCTGCCGTTTTGGAACTCTTGGCACTGTGAGTACGCTACAGGCAAGGGTCTAAAGCAGTGGTTCTCAACCTTCCTAATGCCGCGACCCTTTAATACAGTTCCTCATGTTGTGGTGACCTCCAACCATGTTAAGAATCTGTCTGATAGGGGCAGCTAGGTGGCGCAGTGAATAGAGCACCGGCCCTGGAGTCAGGAGTACCTGAGTTCAAATGTGACCTCAGACACTTAACACAAAAATCTAGCCGTGTGACCTTGGGCAAGTCACTTAACCCCAACTGCCCTCCAAAAAAAAAAAAAAAAGAATCTGTCTGATATGCAGGATGTATTTTCATTGCTACAAATTGAACATAACCCACAGGTTGAGAACTGCTGGAAAGTTGCTTTGTGCCCTTGATGCTGCTTGTCAGGCAGTTGTTGTACAGTGCTGGTACATGAGAGCCAGACAAAGAATAAAGGAAAGCTGGTGCAGAGTGAAGTTAGTTACACTTATTAATAATAAGTGCATCCCAGAAATAGGGGACTCTAGAAATGGAGGTGATGGTGGTAATCAGTTCTCATAACACTGTAGCACAGTGGCCATCATCACTACTAGGACCATCTTCCACTCATAGGAAAATTGTTCAGTAAAATAAAGTGTAGGGACATGGATTTACATTATTTTGTTCAGTCATATCTGGCCCTTGGTGACCCCATGGACCACAGAATGCCAATGCTTTCTGTGGTATTTTCTCAGCAAAGATACTAGAGTGATTTGCCATTTCCTTCTCCAGTGGATTAAGGCAAACCAGGTTAAGTGACTTGCCCCGGGCCATGCAGCTAATCAGTGTCAAAGGCAGGATTTGAACTCAGTTCTGCTGACTTCAAGCCCCGCCTTTTGTCCACTGAACCACAACAAACTTCTAAGATTTGAGTGTGTGTTTCATGCTAGTTTAGTAGGTGTGATAATAGCTAGCATTTACGTAGTGCTTTAAGGTTTATACAGTGCTTTAAAAATATTATTTCATTTTATCTTCACAACAATCCTGGGAGTGAGTGCTACTGTTAGCCTCACTTTACAGATGAGAGAACCGAGACAGACAAAAGTTAAACAATTTACTTGTCCAGGATCACAGAACTGGCAAGTGTTTGAAACCTGATTTGAACTCAGGTCTTCCTAAGTATGTTTACTGTGCCAGCCAAGTTTAGATTGTTATAATCCACTTTAAAAAACAGCAGTGAAAATGAATTGAGTATTTATGGCATAGTAGTATGGTTTGAGTAAGAGGTAAAAATGCAATGTCATTTTTACAGGTTTTAACAAACAGTGGAAACAGTACACTTTTAGGAAATGATGAATGTGAGAGTCCCTGTGTTGAACCCAAATTATTTCTTTAAACTACAGCAGATCTTCAGTGTTGTAAAGTGGGTTTTTTTTAAATCAGATCTCCCCAAAATTTAGTAGACAAATTAATATAAAGATTAAAAGTATCATGAATGTGTCTACATCAAATAGTATGTAATTTTTATATATGTTATCATTTAAAACTAGGCAGGAAATCTTCTGTCCCTCCCTCTACACACACATTGAAGTGTCACATTTGTTTTGATAATTGTTTTAGCTCTCAGTTAGATAGCAATAAAATTATACTCCCAAGTAGGTTCTCAGAAGCTGATATTTGATTGAATAGATACTGAACAGCATGATACCTTGTTGATTTCAGCAGGGGGGAGAGAATGTTGGCTTTTTTCACCCAGAGGGTCAGCCTCAACGACTTCCTCAGTCTCCAGAGCTAAGACAGCATCCTGTTCGGAAAGTCACACTGACAAAGGGAACAACACTTCATCAACAACAGCAGTCTCCAGTTGCAGCTCACATACACTCAACCGTTCCTCCAGGAGTTAAAAACATCCAAGGAATTCACCCAACAAAGAAGGTAACATTTTTTTCTTTAGAATCAGTTGGCCCTTTCAGAAAGGTGAAGAATGTATTTAAAAAATACTAGAATTTTTTTTTACTAGCCTTTCAGGAATTCAGAAGTAATCTATTACCTATTAGTTAACCTGGATGATTTCTCTTGTCTCATTTCTCAAAACAGTAAAATACCAGTAGCTGAGCTTGATACATTGTATTTAGGTTTGCAAAGTGCTTTATGCACATTATCTCATATGATCCCCACAACCATATAAAGTAGTTTGGTCTCCCTACAGTTTCCCTTATGGGCTGTGTGGGGAAATACTTCTGGAAGAATTTTTTAAATAAACAGTTTGATTAAAAATTGATTACAAAGTTCATGGGCACATGCAAGGTATACTGATTTATCAGTGAAGATTTAGAATAATGTCTACGAATAATATAATAATAAGTAATATATTTATTATCTGGTTAATCAGTGCAATAAAGATCCTTGGTAGTGTCTAGGTGGGGTAGGGCAGGGTAGGTGAAGCTTTAAGCTGCTCAGTGGGGGTGAAGGGGTCAGTCTCTTCAGGAGGGTGGAATTGGAATTGACTTGTGCTCAGGTCTGTCTCATCAGCTGCAGTGTTGGTGTCTGCAAGTAGGCACATCTGTGAGAGGTTCGGGCAGCAACTGAAGGGAGCTCCTTTCCTATGAAGGACTCTGGAAAGGTAATGGAAGTCAGTGAGATTGAAGGAGGCAGCTTCTGAGGCCATTCTCAAGTGTCTAAACCAAAAGCCTCAGAGTGACCAGGATATCTAGGGTCTTCTTCTCTCAGCCACCCAGTTTGGGGTGTTAGGTTCCAGGCTAATTAAGATCAAGGACAAAGGCAATTCTGGTACTAGTGTCTTTTTCTCAGATTAGTTATGTCTCTGAATGACAGCAGGGCTCTGAGAAGCTGTCCTCCAGAGCAGGAAGGAAGCTGAGTCACAGGCCAAGGCTGAGCCAAGGCACCACTTGCCCAAGTTTGAGCAGAGTACTGGATCTCTTCCATCTCTAGATCATCCTATATATAGCTGCCAAATTGGCATTTCTGATGTATATCTCCAGCCATATCATTCTCCATTTTAAAAAGCTGGTAATTGTCCATTATACTTTGAATAAAGTACAGATTTCTCTTTGGGGTTTAAAGCCTTTCACAGTCAGGCTCCATTCCAAGCTGATTGATTATTCCCCTTCCTCCCCTTCCTTCTTCCCCTTCTTCCTTCCTTCTTCCCCTTCTTCCTTTCTTCTTCCTTTCTTCTTCTTCTTCCTTTCTTCTTCTTCTCATATACAACATTGTACTCCACCAGGCCTATGTGTTCTTCCCCATAACACACACTGCCTTCTATTTCCTTCCTCTGTGTCTTTGGAAAGGCTACCTCTCCTGCTGGGAATGCCATCCTTATCTCTGCTTCTTCAAACCCTTGCCTTGTGTGGAGGCCCAGCTTAAGTGCTACTGCCCACATCAAGGCACTGTTCATTCAAAACCCTGCTGTTAATAAACCACACCCTGAATGTATTGCTTCATGAACTTTGTTCTTTTCCCCCAGGAGAATATGAGCCTCTTGTTCTGTTTGTATCCTCAGTACCTAACGTATTACAAAGTATGTTGTAAATGTTTGTTAATTGATTGGCAGCTATTACAAGTGTTTTATTATCTTTATTTTATAGTTGTACATTCCAAGATTGTCACATGCCGTGATCACACAGCTATTAAGTGTCAGAAGGATGTTTTATATTTAGGTTTCTTATGCTTCTTCAAGCCCAGTGTTATTTCCACTATCCATACCATGATGTATTTCACCAGCTAGGGTGTCCAGTGGAATCAGAGCATAAATTCATATCCTTCTTTAGAAACTTGCTTTTTGACTCTGGAAAAGTCATGCAACCTCTCTCAGCATCAGTTTCCTTAAGGGATTGGACTTGATGGTCTCTTAGGTCATTTCCAGATCTAAATCTATGATTCCTTGATCCTAAAAATGACTGCAGATAAGTTTTCTTCAACATTTTCCTTATGAGACAAACCCAACTTTGTCACCCCCACAGACTTTTAATTTAAAATTCACGCTTTCTGTACAACCTGTTTCTTTAAGATGTTCATGGTGACTAAAAAGCATTGACTTCAGCCTTCACCACTCTGTTAGGAGGTCTTTATACTTACCCTCTCCTTTATCACTTGAGAATTTCCATTACTGAGATTTATACTTTTGTAAATTGACCTAACTTCAGTTGGTTGTTTCTTCCACTAAAGATTATGAACTGTTCCTAAATGATCTGTAGCATTAAGATGTGTTCTTCTTTGGCAGAGTCAAAACCATTCTTCTTTGCTTAAGTTGAACATGTCATTATGTAGTAGTGGTCAGAATGCTGCATGGCTGCATTTAGGCATCAGCAGGTGCTGATTTTCCCTCCCTACACCTCAGCTTGGAAATTGTCCTAAATGATCACTGCTTTAGAGCCCCTTAATTCTAAAGTTCCTATTACTAACTTGTCAAATTTAGATATAGAAACAGGCTGAGATTTTCTTTCATGGGCTAGATCATGAAAACCTGAATCCTTTGTGTAGAACCATTGGCATTTCCTTAGAATTAAAGTAATATTCAGCTGCATATACCTTTATGGTGCCCTTGATATAGTTATGTACTTTTACAAATGAGCTCAAGGTGAGACATAATCCCTAATTCTGGTGTTACTCCCCTCAAAACTTGGAGATGTTGATGTTGATAGGGT
Source organism: Pseudocheirus occidentalis (assembly GCA_028646575.1). Taxonomy (NCBI): domain Eukaryota; kingdom Metazoa; phylum Chordata; class Mammalia; order Diprotodontia; family Pseudocheiridae; genus Pseudocheirus; species Pseudocheirus occidentalis. Next base: position 69,242,360 of record CM053597.1, read on the forward strand.
GAAGTAGTGGTATTTTTCTTGTTTTTTGCCTAATAGTTGATTAAACAAGGATTATCCAAGTGTATTGTCTCCTAAGTGAAGGAGTTAACTTTGGCAACTTGATACCTTCTCTAAAATAGCAAAAAGCTCATTTTTCACATTAAATGATGTTTGCTGAGGCCTCCTATCTTTCTTTGAAGAGTTACTTTTAGTTCCTTAAACTTTGAGGTCATTGGACGTAGGACTCACAAAATAAAGTCCCTGATCAGATCCAGAAAGGGAAACGGTTCATCACAAGAAAAGCATTTTGGAAGAGCAAATAAGGAGGGACAAATGAAGAAACCTGCCATCTGTACCAGACTTTCTCATCCATCAGATGAAGACTTGAGGTTTACGATTAACATTTGGCTATGTGAGGGGGGGCTTTCTTCTTTGGTTTATGATTTAGACTGTGTGCTATCCCATCCAACTCTTAGGTTCTCTGATGACAGATCTTGATCCACTGGTTGAGGGTCCGTGATATTAATCACATTAACATTGAAAACACTTTGGTTTTTTATGATGGCTGTCTTCTACGGAGTTCAGATTCAGTCCATCTCACTAGCATCTTGTGAAATAGGAGCAAGTAGAATTATTCCATTATTTTTTCTTGATGAGAACCTAGAGTACAAAAGGATTAAATTACTTTAAGGAGTACTCAATCATAGATGAAGCTTTTTATAGTCTAATTTTTTTTCTTTTATTCTTTCATTTGGAATTTCTGTATTGAAATAGCTTCTGGATATAATTTTTTAAAAATAAATTCCATCATTGGAGAAATACACAGTGTAACACAGTAGATAAAATACTAGCATTTGAGTCAAGGAAAACCTGGGTTTAAATGCTGCCTCTGATGCTTTATAAGCTGCCTGTCCATGGGTAAATTATTTAACCTCCCCGTGATTTCCTTTCCTCATCTGTAAAATGGGAATTATGATGCCCATAGTACCTACATCACAGTATTGTTGAGATTATACATATATAAATTTATGTAAATATATGTGCACATACACATTTATACACTTAGCAAAACTTAAAGTGCCCTGAAATATCAATTATAATTATAGAGAAATTGTACATCTAAACCTATATTAGGTGTTAATTGTTGTATTTTTAAATTAAATTAAATATTTCCAGCAGTTTATTTACTCTCACTCTCACTTATTATTACCCACAATTATAACATTTATGTAGTTTTTACAAAGATTCCGTCTCATCCTTAGGGCAGCTCCGAGAGGCATGTCAGAGCTACTGTTATTCTCTTCATTTTACAGTGGAAGAACCTGAGACAGACAAGGGAAGGGATTTGCACAGGCTCACACAGCTAGGAGGTGTTTGAGATTTTGTTTAGGGAAGTGATAAATATCATAAAGCTCAGATTGACTTCAGAACTTTGTTTTTAAGCAACGAGCTGTTTCTTGAATAGTTCTACTCATTTTCCCCAGATTTTTGAAAATTACAGTTCCATTATTGATTAATTTTGCAGTGAGGATATTAAATTTTCCATGTTTTTCAAAGCTAATCTTAGAGTCATTTTATGTAGCTAATAACTGTTGAATGAAGCCAATATTTTCCATATGAAAATATGATTATTTGATTTTCATTAAGTCTTGTTTGCCACCTTTGTTTACCTATAGTTCTACTTCTTTTGAAATCTCCTTGTTACCCCTTAATCGTAATTCAAAAGAAATAACTCATTAGAATTTTAAGGAATACTGTGTTTTTGTGTAATCATTACTTCTCATTGGAATCCACATAGGTCACAGAGTTTAATTTAAAATTTTTCACAGTCTTTCATTCTTCTCAGTTTTTCTTACTAGGCTGTTATTAAATAAATTTTAGTCCTCTTCACTGAAATTGCATGACCTTTTTCTAGTGAATAGGGCAACTGTACTATATATAAAAAGTTTTCCTTAGTTAAGAAATCCTAATCATAGGGGTTTAGGGAGAACCCTGTTTACTACATTCCCTTCCAAAAACTTAGAAATACTATCTGCTCTCCTATCAGTTTGAGATTCCAAGGACTCCTTCCCAATCCAGTTTTCAACATGGCAATTAAAATACGTACAAAATGGGTTAGACAGATCTTGATGTAGTTTGGATTACCTTTATGGTTCATAAACACTTTTATAGGTTTTTAGCACCAGATAATATGATATCTCATGTAAACAACTCATAGATCATTTCAGTAATGCTTAAAAATTAGATTGTGCTTCCCGGGCAGTAGCCCTGTGTGACAGTGCAAGTTCCATCACCATCACCATCATTATCATTATCCACAGTTTTCAGATGAGAGCACTGATACGTACAGAGGTTTCATGGTTTGCTTACTTAGGAAGTTTGAGGTAAGACTTGATACTTAACATTGCTTTTTATGTAAGCCAGGCTGTCTCTCAAGTGTAAAACCTAGTCATCAGTGTTGATGTGTCTCAGGCAACAATATGTTACATTGGAGTGAGCCCTAGTAGTTGGGAGACCCAGGAGTTTTAACCCTTTGTGACTCTGGGCCTTGATTTCTTCCTCCACAAAACAAGTAAATTGGACTAAAGCAGATGTCTTACTCCTTCCAGTTCCAAAGTGCTGCACTCTGATGATTCGCTGGCAAAATGTTCTGGAGAAGTAGCTGACAGTAGACAGGAAGCTGCCAGAGAGGAAATGGCTCACTTGCCTTTGTCAGCTGCTGTATATTTCAATTGATTCTGACTTAATTGCTTAGTTTTAATATCTTGCTATCTGTGAAAATAACCAAAGCTCAAACTTAGTAAATCACAGCACTCTTACTTTTTGTTGTTGGCAGGTCATTATGCATGGGAGAGGCAGAGGAGTAGCAGGCCAGATGGGCCGGGGACGCTTGATGCCAAATAAACAGAACCTGCGCGTGGTGGAGTGCAAACCTCAGCCCTGTATTGTGTCAGTTGAAGGGCTTTCTTCATCAACTACTGATGTCCAACTGAAAAACCTGCTGATGTCAGTAGGACCCATTCAGGTAGGTCACCCTTGGTTTATCATCTATATGCCAAAAGTCTTTCATACCCCTAAGCCAAATTAATTCTGTGATATCAGATGCTGTGTTCTTTATGGGTTGGTTACTTCAGTTTAAAATAAAACACTAGAAAGGAAAATACATTTGGTTTACTGTGCTGCACTAGATATCAGTTGGAACATTTATTACATACAAATGTAGGTATACAGTTTAGGCAGAAGTTTTTTTTATTAATTCAAATCAGTTGTTTTGTATAGAAGACCATTCTAAAATTGTATATTAAGCTCTTCAGCATGTTTGTAATTGTGTACTTAGTGACAGTAGAAAAATCTGAAATTTTTTAAAACTATTATCATTTTTTCTTAAATAATATTTCATTGTCTAACCCTCCTTTTAGGTTAATAGATGTGTAAGAATCCCCTGTGACATTTTATGCCAGTTTTCCCAGCAAGTTTAGACCCCTTTCATTCTGACCCTTTATTAAACTAGCTATACAAACTTCTCCAGCACTGTTACTGTGAAAACTTGAAGTTAGCCATCAAAATTCCCTTGTATGGTATATGTGAATGAGGGTACAAAAATAGATAGACCATTGGATTTTTACTTGAAAGAAACCATTATAAAATGGAATGGGCTGTGTGTTGGTGGACATTAACAGAAAAGGCCAGATCCAAATATATTGGATCCAAATGTATTGGATCTGGCCTTTTCTGTTAATGTCCACCAACACACAGCCCATTCTACTTTCACATTTGTCTGTGGGTGTGGAACCAGTTTAAGCAGCATGAATAATGTAAAATTGAGGGGATGTTGTATTACAAAGTCAGGTATCTGAGGAAGGTAATCTAGGTGAATTTTAAAGCACCGAGTACAAAATACAAGTGATTTATAACAATTTTTAAAGATCTACTTATAGACATTTCTGAAAGATACAAGCATAAGTGAAAGCCCTTCTTCAAACTGCCAGGTATTAAATGTGACTAATACTCTTTCTTATGTTATGTTTTCCTGTCATAGAATTACTTTTTCTTACATTATTGTGTTAACTAAAATGTCTTTGGAAACTTCATTTAGTAGAACAGACTGTCAAGAGCTAGACTTAAAAACAGTGCTTAGATATATCATGGTCCAAAGAGTGTGTAGAAGAATTATTTTGTCTTTAGCAGAGTCAGGTAGCTGATGCCATTTGCAAGAACAAAATCAAGTACTGAAAACTTTTATTTGTATTGCCATACATGCACATGCACACATGTGTACACACACACACACACACACACACTACACATTCACAAATGCACATACAAATAATAATATAGTAGGACTTGAAGTTTCATAACAGAGCCAGGTCTGGAGCTTAGTCTAATGGTTCTGAATTGTGACAAAGTGCCAGTGGTCCCTGGTTGAAGTGGCTCATCCTTTTATATTCGGTATCTTTGAATCTCTAATTCAAGCGGGCTGATTTCAGTCAACTACCCATTGTTGGCTTGTATTCACCCACTATTCCCAACACGGTTTCATGTGCTGGGATACAAAGACAAAAATGAAACTGTTCTTATTCACAGGGAGGTTAGAGTCTGGAGAACCAATATGCTCACATATAAATATTTATAAAATAAATAAAAAACCTGTTAGGGGAAGGTGACACTAGCTACTGGAAGAATCAGCTAGGCCCTTCCATATGCGGTGGCCCTGGACCTGAGCTTTGGAGAAAAGTAGGGAGTCTTTCAGAGGCGGAAGCAAGGAAGGATTTCATTTGGCCTGGGCAAAGGCAGGGATTAAGTTTCTCATTCAAGGATTCAGTGTCACTAATGGAAATATTGATTGTAATACACAAATTGTGGTGAGCAGCAAGAATACCGAGGACAGGTGCTTCTGCTCTCTTCTAGACTGTTAAACTAGATTATTTTTTTAACCCCCACCCTCCAAGGTGGGGTTTGGGAGGTCTATGATACTGAAAACTCCTAAGAGTAAGAGAACACTATTCTAAAAATATGTAACCAGGCTATGCAGAACCCATGTAAGAGGAAGGTTGCTAATGTTTATAGTAATTTAACACTGCCACCTCCCACCTTTCCTTCCTTCCTTCCTTCCTTCCTTCCTTCCTTCCTTCCTTCCTTCCTTCCTTCCTTCCTTCCTTCCTTCCTTCCTTCCTTCCTTCCTTCCTTCCTTCCCCTCTTTCTAAAAAGAAAGAAACTATAAATATAGTTACTGGCCTAAATTTATTACATTAAATTTTTTTTCTTTTCCAACTAACCTGAAAGACAGGTCCTAAATACAACCAAAAAAATCCCTCAGGACTGATGAATTTAGCTCTTATTTTGAAGCCAGTTATTCCTGCTGTTAAGAAGAAAACAGAGTGATCTCATTTCTTGCCAATCAACCCAGGGAGAAGTCTTAAGTAGGATTTTTATAGATTGAAAAACAAAAACTAACCTCCATTGCACCAGGATGTTGGCTTTCCCAGTTTAAAAAAAAAAAAAAAGCTTGTTATAGACTTTTAGCATTAAGCATTATCATGGCAGATAGAGAATTTGACTTCTTCAGGATACTGCTTTGAGTGGTTCATGTAACATGAATTCACTATAATTTAAATATAGATTATGTTGAGGCCATAGAGCATAAGATTTTTCCGTAAGAGACTCTCCTGACTTTGTTGTTTGAGAAGGAAAATGTGTGCCTATTAAATATTGTGTTTATTTCCTTAAGCTTATGGCACTGTCTAGTGTTCATTTTGGGCAATTGCATGTTAATAAATAACCATAATTAGATAGTACTACTGTTCTTTTGTAAATAGTTTGTAATAGAAAATCTTAATAATAGAGTAACTAGAATAAATTTGTAGGTTACATTGTTTTGCCTGGGAAAGCTGAGAACCATTCCATTAAAGCACATATAAACAACGAATATTGTTGTTGAGACTAAGATATTTTCCCTTGATGCTGGAAGTAACATTAGTTTAATTTTAGTGATAACAGTACCTCACATTTACATAGCCTGTTAAGGTTTTGCAAATGGACTTTTCTACTTTCCTTGTCTCTCTTTATGGCTCCAGGCTCAATATCCAGTTGTCCTTGATTCCTTAACTCTCATTCACTGCATAGTCCTCTGATCCATTGTCCAGCCTTGTTTCTGCCCTCACATCTCTCTTACAGAGCCCAAGTCTGACCCCCCACCGCAGTCCTTCCTCCATCTCACCCAGAATGGCTCTTTCTAAAGCAGACTATGGCACCCTCTCCCCAACTGTTCTGTGCATTCTCATGTGTTCCTGGTTTGATCCATTAGGATCAAATTTTAAGCTCCCCTTTTGGCTTTTAAAACTCTTAATAACCTGGCCCTTCCTATTTTTTCCAGCCTTCTTACATTTTAGACATTCGCTGCCCTGGTGCCATTGATTGTGATCCAGTGACAATCAGCAGTTTGCAGCTCCTCTTATGTGACAGTACATTTCCTGTCTCCTTGCCTTTCCTGTAGCTTTCTTTCATCCCTGGAGTGATCTCCCTCTTTACATCCACCTCCTAGTTTCTCTCACTCCCTTTAAGACTCAGCTCAAAACCTTCCTTCTTCAGGAGATCTTTTCTGACCACTACCACCTGTACCACCAGGACCATCCCCCTCCTCTCTGAGATGGCCTTCTGTCTGCTCTGTCTATACCTAGTTATCTATGTATTGCCGTATTGTTGCCTTCCTTAGAATGTACACTCCCTCAGGTCAGAGTTTGTCTTTCCTTCCTTTATAGCCTCAACACTTAAAACAGTGCTTGTCCTATAGGAAGCACCAAATACAGAATTGTTTATTGACCTTCTGTGCTTTTTGAAGTAGTTGTTGTTTATTATCCCCATTTTACAGATTAGGATTGGCAGTGGATAGAATGCTGGCCTAGAGTCAGGAATCAGATGCTTCTTAGCATTGTGACCCCGAGCAAGTCATTTAACCCTCAAATGGAGTCTTGAAGAGTCAGACCCCAATGAAATGACTGAACAGCAACAACAGATCAGGAAAAAGCCTCATAGGAATGTTATGATGAGGTGTCAGTTAAACCCAGGTCTTACCGTTTCCAAGACCAAAGCTCTCTCAGCAATGCCATATTGTCATTTTGCTCAAATTTACACAGTAATACCACCACTAACATAAAGGTTAAATTTTAATAGCTTTTTCATCAGAAATTTCATATAAGTGCTATTAGGTGTGTAGTCTGTGACTTTAAAGGAGTTGAGATAAGATGGTAAAATATTAACTAAAAATGTCAGATATGCTATGAAATAGAAGATATGTATGTGGGGGTCATTGAAGCAAAGGAGAAAGAACAGAGAACAGCATCAAGGGCAGATTTGTCAGCAAGAACGTAGCCCAGGCCAACTATGAGGAGCGAATAGATAGAAAGAATGATATTTTCAGCCTTAGAAGAGTCTAGGAAGTGAGGAGTGGACATAGAATGTCCTGGTGTACCACCCCCAAATCACGTTTTAAAAGATTAAGTTTACTTTTAGGGCTGACTAAAAATAGGCCTCCTGAGATGGGGAGAGGGGAGGAGAATCTGGATCTTTGCCTAGAACATCTGCCTGTTGTTTGCTACTATCTAAAATTAAGATGATCAAAACAGAAAGTAAATGAGATCAAATGCATTTTCGCTGTGCTTAAAATGCAGATGCTTGAGAAGTTTAGTTTATCAAGCATTTATTATGTGCTTGTTCCTGCACTACATCCTGGAACTACAAGGACAAAAACAAAACAGTCCCTGCCCTCAAGGCACTGCCATACAGTCTTCTAGTCAGTAGATCAAATAAGTGGCCAGGCATTTGTAACCTCCTTGAATGGTAGATTACTGTTGTGAAAGGGTAGAGAAGGTGAACCAACCATAAGGGAGGGCATGGGGTGTCTGGAATCTGAAATGCCACCATGAGGTTAGTTATAAAGACCCTGGTATATAGGAAACACTTCTACTCTGAAGCCTTCTGGACTGGGCACAGCGGCACAGTAATCCCTGCTAACAGGGCAGGTGCAGCTGGTTTATGACTTGAGCTCAGAAATCGTTGGCTGTGCTGAGCAGGCATCTTTAGTAAACTCTTGGGAGCGGTCAGCCCCCAGAGCTCGGGAGATAGGCAACTGCGCTGAGGTCGGGAAGGAAGCTGGTGAGAGGATCAGGCCTGTGAATGGGAATGCCTCTTCAATCTGGTCAGCCTGGTTAACCTTCAGCCTGGCGGCAAACACAGGAGCTGTGCCCTCCAGGGTATTTTGTCATCTTTCTGCAAATGGCAATCAGCTCTTGGGCTTGACTTGTTTTCGTTTTTCAGCAGCTGCCTTTGTATGGAGGAGCTTAGTTCTGAGGGATTTTTTTTTTAATGTACTTCATTTTATTACAAAATATTTTATCTTAAAAAGACAAAATGGAACACTTTGTAAAACTTAAGATTTGCTATGATACTACTTCCTGGGCTTTACTGTGCTACAACAATACACTGTCAAGAAATTGAAAAGAAACCATTAAATATGCAGAAACATTCAACATCAGAAGCTTTTTAATCTGTCTGGAGTGACCCCTCAAAAGCTCCTATTTACATTAAAAAATAAAGGTTCTCCCTACAAAGAATCACGTTTACCTATACACAAGTCTGTACAGTTTTTATACCGAAGCTAACAATGAGCTGCACTTGAGTTCACATTCTTAGCAAAACAATGACTTTAATCACACACAAAAAAATCTTTACAGCAGAATATTCATTTACTCTTCATCTTCCTCCTCCTCTTTCTCTTCCTCTTTCTCTTCTTCATCTTCATCTTCTTCCTCCTCATCAGGTTCATTCTTCTTTTTAGATCCTGTTGGTCTGCCAGGGCCCTTCTTTCCTGCATCTCTCTTGCCCTTGACACGATATGTTGCAACATCCTTTTCATATTTCTCCTTTAGTTTAGAAACTTTCTGTTCATAAGGTAGTTTGTCTTTGGCCGACTGTTCAGACCACAGTTCCCCCAATTTCTTAGCAGTATCTCCAATAGAAAGGCCTGGGTGTTCACTTTTGATCTTTGGACGATGTTCAGCACAGAAGAGGAAGAATGCAGATGGTGGTCTTTTGGGAGCATTGGGATCCTTTTTCTTTCCCTTCTTATCACCTTTGGGAGGGACATAGTTTTTCATCTCTTGATCATACTGAGCTTTATCTCCTTTGGCAAGGTCTTCAAACTTGGACTTCTCTTTCGCAGACGTGGTCTTCCATCTCTCCGAGCACTTTCTGGAGAACTCCGCAAAGTTAACCGGGGAGTCTGGGTGCTTCTTGTGCTCCTCCCGGCACGTTTGCATGAAGAAGGGGTAGGAGGACATTTTGCTCCTCGGCCTGTTGGGGTCTCCTTTTCCCATCCTGAACCGCTTCTCTCCCTGCTGTAGGAGCTCCTTGGGTTCCTCACAGTGTCCTATGCTGTGCTTCTTCCTCACTCAGGGGCTCCTGCATCAAAATAGTTTATCTCTAAAGCAATCCCTAGCCTCTTGTTTTGCACTGTTCTCCCCGCCACTGCCTGAGGGATTTTGTTAGTAGAGGCATCGCTGTACTTTCACAATCCATTTTTTGGGGTAGGCTTTCAGTATGTATATATGCTGCTTACCTTTCATTTTTGTTGGGAGCTAGTGGTCTGCTTCACCAGAGCCCATTCATGTGTATGATAACTAGTGGGGCTTCATGTTTTACTACTGTTAAGCATGAAGCACATCCTCCCCTTTTCCTCATGTCTTTCTTTGTTCCTTTCCCTTACTTTCCCTCTGTTCTTTAGAGAACAGGGCTGTCCATGCAATTATCAACTCCATGTGGTGTATTTTCCTCATTTTAGTGCCTTTTTTGCTTAACAATTTCTGTTCTGCCCAGTTAGGTAGGAAGTAAATGCTTTGGTTCTCTGACTGAATGCTGATTAGCATGGTTCTCATATAAATTGTGCCCTTGAAACGGTAGTATGTGAGCCCTATAGATATTTTAAAGGATCAGAGAATTGCCTCTGCTAGTAAATCATTGGTGAGTTCCATTCACCTTTGGGATTTCAGGACATATAAAAGTCGAGCTGCCTGATGGGAGGTTCATTTGGTAAAATGTCATCAGGCTAGTCTAAATATCATTCTCCAGAGTGCCTGCTGTTCTCATGTAGTTCCATCCCCTGTATACCTCTTGATTTTGTTTCAAGCTCAGGATCCCCTTTTCAGGATCTGTGCTTTAAAAAAAAAAAAAAGAGTATTTCATATGTTGGGGAGCACTTCCCATGTTGAACAAGATATATTCCCTAATTGTAAAGAGAACTCTGTTAGTTCTACCTGTTTCTTTAAGCCTGATGCTGTGATAGCAGATGGCCCTCCACGTTCTACCTCATGTTACCAGGCCTTGAAAAGCAGATCAGAGTTTTAGTGTGTCTGGAGATCCTGAAGATAGATTAAGATCTCCTGTGATGTATCAACCAACATAAACCACTACCCTTTGGAGAACTGAAGTGACAAGTGTATAATCCGGAGAAAACTTAAAAGATCTTAATATTTTTACATGCCTCATAAACCATAGAGTATAACCAAAAAAACCCCCAAACAAACCCACAAACTTCCTGTTTTAAGTTAGAAGGATTACAGTAGCTCATTGGATTGGATTTGGTTGAATCTTTGTTTAGGGAATCTCTTTTCCTTAAGAAATAAACAAAAATCTACTTTCAGAGCCTAGATTAGAGTTTGTATTCCTTATATTGGTGGGAAAGTATGTCTGCATTCAGAAGGATGGTTTGAATGATATTATGTATTTCTCTTCATGGGCTTTCTAGATTGGTGAATTTTCATTGACCCTGATTCTACACCAAGTCCCACTGGAGCTAGGGGTGCTTTTTGGGATTATTGTTTTTCTTTGTTTTTGTAGTCTATTTTGCAAGTAATAAACTTTTAGAGAATTCAGTAATATCGCTTGATAGATAATGAAGTTAAGGAACAGAATGGTTGTGATTTATCCAGGGTTATATTTATATAGTTAGTGACAGAATTAGAAGAAGGACCCACAGTCTTCTGCCTCCAAAATCCATCACTCTTTTCCCTCTATCACATTGTCTCGTGGAAATCTGTTGATCAAAATGTAGTTGAAATTCCATTCCATTGTATTTTAGATATGTACCAAAAGTGTTTCCATAGACTACAGAAGTATTTAAAGACTTTGTCACAATGTAAAATAGTGGTCTGCTTCACCAGAGCCCATTCATGTGTATGATAGCTAGTGGGGCTTCATGTTTTACTACTGTTAAACATGAAGCACATCCTTCCCTTTTCCTCATGTCTTTCTTTGTTCCTTTCCTTTCTTTCCCTCTGTTCTTTAGAGGACTTTGTAAAAATAGTAACTGAACTTTTATAGTCTAACCTTGACTTTTTTGTTATATCAGTCATTTAAATCTTGGTATCTCTCCTTTCCAAAAGAAATTATTTAGTTTTTCTACCCATCTCTTATCAATCAACCAGATATTTGTTAGATAAATAATATTTTCTGATCTTACTTCATATAGTGCAGAAAAAGTCTTAAAAGAATTAAGAACTTTACATATCTATACTTTTCTTGGGGCTATTTGCTCCCAAGTATTTTTGGAGGACGTACAGGCTATTTTTCGAAAGTAATATAAAGCAAAAAATTGTCTTTGAGCATGCCCAAGATAGGTCATGAATTAAACAATTTGAAAGTTTTATATTTTTTAAGTACCCCAAAAAAGAGGGGAAAGGGTTTTTTACTCATACAAAACAATGCATAGGAAATTGAGAGGCAAGTATACTTTTAATTTTTTTCAAGACTACAAACTGGTTAATAAAACAACATTACAGTTCTTGATCAAATGAAATAATGTAGTTATACTTTTATAATTCTAAAGCATTAAAATAAATGTGAACAGTTGCAATCATCATAGTTTTCTTCCTTTTTATGAGGGGGGAAAAAACCTGAAGACAGTATGAAATAGTTTGTTTCACTAAATAAAATACTGATCATTGCTCTTATTCTTTAACACCTACAGATTCTCTGTTATTGAAAGGCAACCCTACAAAAGGTATACCTTTGGCTTTTTGTCTTCTGGTTTTTTAACTACATGATTAAATGACCAAAAAAGCCAAAAATCTGTTTTGATGGCGCATGGCTTTCTTAAGCCTAGTTAGAGAAAAATGAATCCTTATTGGAAAAAGTGGGGACAGAGCTGGGTTACAGAACCTACCTCTTTCTGTTTATACTTCCCCTTGGGAATCAGAGAACAGTACTGAAACCAAGCCCAGAAAATTATCCCAAGTTATGGCACCACAAACTAACCTCTGTTTGGTCTTAATGGAGCCACTAACAAGACCAAAGATTTATTTCTCTTACTCTCTCTCTAAAACCCCAGTGAAACAGTAAACCAAGCAATTATCTTTTAATTTTCCCCAAAATAGTTGAATTGAGACAAAACTAGAGCATCAAATGGTCTTTCAAACCAAACCCAGTCAAATCTCGTCTTCATATTAGGTAGCTGCTGGAAATGGAGGAGGTGCTGGTCTCCACAGAGCCCTCTCTGGGTCCTCATCCTGGCAGGTCAGAATAATAATCTTTGAGGGCTCTTCAAGTCTAGCACAAATTTCTACCTTCTAAATCCATGCCAGTTACAGCTCGAATGTATGTCGTTTGCATGCTGTGAAAGAAGCTGAATTAAATGAAATTTTACTTTAAAAAAAAGTTTAATTAGAAAATTAGAATGTTGGGTTTAGAAATAGGAGTGATTTAATGGGAAGTATGCATTTTATGAAGACTGATAAGTTTTATGTGGTTGGTAAAATTGGTTCCAGTAATCTTAAAACTTTTGCCTGATTTTTATATGAGGTTTTTTTAACATTATTTGGAGGAAAAAAGTAACTGTAGTAAAATTTTTGTAACTATGTGCCTTACTATAAACATAAGATTAGTAATATTGAAAGTCAATATGTGTTCTAATAATGAGTAACTACTATGGAATTAATATAGAAAGAAAATCTTCTGGAAGAAAATAGGAAGTTAAACTCTAAATTCCAAATTAACTAACCTTGGAATTAATCGATTTTGTGTGTATTTTCCTAGCACCTGTATTTGGAATCCAAAAGACAGAACCTAGTGAAGTAAGTTTTTAGGCTATTTTTACATGCTGTGGCAAAGTACAGCCAACTCTTGATTATCTGAGCTAATGGGGAATAGATGGAAGCATAAATAACTGAAATAAATAGTAATCCCAAACCTCCACTTTGGCCAATATTTTTAGTTTCCCCTCCCACCAGCAAAGCTTTTATCAGAGAGCTTCAACCAAGCCATGTAATTTCTGGCTTGATTTTCAGCACTTTTTCTTTCAACTCTACCCATGTGCTGATGAGCAGTGAAGCCATCTGAAAGCAAGCATCCAAAGGGGTAAAGAAGGTCCCGAATAATCTGTAACTGGATTATTCTTACATAATCAAAAGTTGACTGTGCAACAGGCTATTAAGATAATTTGTAATTCAGAAATATTTCTAGTTTTTAATGCTTAGTTTTTAAAAGCACATTGTGTAATATAATACTTCCCCTCTGCCCCCCCCCCCCTTTTTTTCTTTACTGGGAAATTTCTTCATTAAGTGAAAAGCCTACAGAACTTTGCCCAGGTTTGAAGAAATACAAAATAATGTAACTTAGCCTGGCTTTTAGGGTCTTATACCCCAGTTCTCTCTTTTTTTAATGTAAGCCTTTATGCTCAGAAGATTTTTCTTTTCCATTAATTATGGTTTCTGTGGTGTCAGCTTTAGATTTAATATTGTGGGTTTTTAAAAAAAATGATTAGCTAGCAAAAGCAAGTGGCTTTCGTTAGGTCATGTGTTGATGTATTTATTGATATATTAAATGTTTCTGTTGAGAGCACTTTCAGAGTACTTTTAGTAATTTTATCATTGCTTCTATAGTCAACTTTGTAAACAGAAAGGGCTTATAAATCTATCATGCCTTTTTTATAGTATTTGCATTTGTTCACATTATAGTAGAAAATATTTTTGGTGATAGGCTTGCTGAAATTATATTGGAGTAGAATTGTTCTATATTAAACCTATTTAATAATAAAGTACTGTTAATCTTAAAATAGCTAAAATTTTCCTAATGGATTTCCATCACAGTTTGTAATTTTTAGTAATATAAATGTAGTCAAGTATTCACTTATTCATGTTTCCTGTGGTTGCTTTTTAACTCACAGCCACCACTACTGCAGTTAGCTATGTACAAACACCTCTGATAATCTTTGACCATTTTTCGCTTAAGGTCTCCTCATTGTATCTGGTCCTTCCCCTCCTTTAGTGCTGCTTAGTTTTGAATGGAAGCTTCCTTTCATGGACTTCTTACCCAAGTTATTTCCTTACTTAAGGTAACCTAAAAAGGAACTATCCATATCTAGGGCCTTCTCTTGATCTTCCCCACACTGATAAACAGTATTTAATGACCTATTCTGAGAAGGTATTAGTTCTTATTGGTTTGACCTCTTTAAGGATCCCCAGTGGCAGATAGATACTAGTTTTCTTAAAAGCTCAAATGGTGAAATCAGAGATGTGCCTTAATTGTTTTCCCTTCTCCCAGTCTCTGTCTTGTGAAGTCCTTTCCTTCCATTCTTAGGACCTTGTCCTCTGCCCCCAAATCCAGTTCCATTCTGGCCTACTTTCCCTTTCTAGTCGAACTTCAGGAGGAAAACAAAAAAGCAGCATATCATCCATTGTTCTAAGTGTTCTCTTAGCTAATAAAGACGAATCATTTATGTGTAAAAATTCAGGTGGAATCACAAATATTAAGGAGATGGATGTAACCTAGTGCAGAGTTCACTGTGTCATTTTACATCAACTCTAAGCAATATAGAGGTATTTGTCTAAGTAATCACATTGATCAACATTATGTTAAGATTTTCAGTGGCTAAATATAGCTTCTTCTTCTTTTTTTCCTAATTGGTTGTGACAGGAGGCTGGAGCCTAAGACATTGGGAGAATGCCCTGCAGTAGTTGAGACAAAGAATCCTAACGTTGTTGTGAGGATCAGTTATTAGCTAAAGAGCTGAAGATGCTCAGGAAGGGGAGAACAGAGCAGCCAGAGGCAGAGGACTGACCGAGTGCAGCCGATTGGATAACTGTGTTCAGTTTGCACATTTACTCTCAGAAATTCAGATTTTCTTTTCTTTTTTTTTTTCTGGAAGGAAAAAAAAATACTCTTTGTGTTTTATCCCCTCAGTGAGCTTAAACCAATATATATTTTTCATGTAAATATGCCACATAATGGGAAAATGCTGTTGTAACATGAGGACAGATTATTTGCTTTGTATAATTTATCAAAGTCCTTTTTGGATACTTTAAAAATAATTTCCTCAAAGTTTTCTTAGTATACCATAACATTGTCTTTGGAATTTCTTTATTAGTACCAAGAAAACTTTGAGAACATAACGAAGCATAGCCCTGAATTTGTTGGCTAAACGTAGTGCCATCCAAGAGCAAACTTGGAAGTTCAGAAATCCTGGTTGGACAGTGATTTGATTTGTTTTGTGCCTTTGACTTAAAAATAAGTTTTCTGTCCAAAACAGTTGGAAAATTCTGAATGGCTAAGGTTTTTGTAGCACTCTTTGTTGTAAAGGGTTGTTACAAATAAAAGCATGATAAAATGACCTGCTGCTCTTATATGATTACAACAGAGCACAGAGAGGGTAAGAAAACATAAGCTATTTGTTAGCATTTTTTTAATGTATACTTTTATTTTTTTTAGTGAGGGATGCTCTTAAGTTTTAAATGGTCAAGATGATATTTCATTTGTGACTATTAAGATAGCAAAAAAAGTTCAGTTTCTAAGAGCAGAATTTATGACTGTGTTGAACAAATTTTAAGTGAACTAGTTCCACATTGTCCTATGTCAGCATTTTTAACACAAAGGTGCAATGTAGGGTTCTGTTTTTTTCCCCGAAACTAATTTTTTTTTAACAAGAAAAATGTATTTTAAATGGTCAGGCTTTTTTTTTTTACTAGTAAAATAATATGTATTTGTTTACATACCCATTTATAATTGTTAGCTTCTTCCCCCTTCCCCTTTTACTCTAGGTTTTTAATTTTTTTTTAAATATCTGTAAAGTCTGCACCTGTGATTTACAAACAAAAACTTTGTGGCTGTTTAACAGTGACATGTTTTATTTATTTATTTTGTTTTTTCCTAGTAGAAATAATTTCTCACAGAGGGCCAAGTAGTGACTGCTTTGCAAAGTCAGCCTACTTTTGCAATTTTGCCATGGCAAATGCTATGTAAATGATAGAAATTCTTTATTTTCTCTTGATCATTGTTTCTCAAAATGGGAATCATCCCTTCAAAGAGAAGTTGCTAGGAGGTTGTGCAGCCTCCTGTGCCTGACTTCATGCCTGTTAGGGCCCATCTATTCAGTCTTAGAGCCTACTATTCTTGGTACCAACAACTTTGGCCAAAATGCTGTCCTCAGGCAGCTACAATTGCTTATTTACGTTCCTTCTCTGTCCAGGGTGGTGAGTAGCATAGAGTATGGTATTCCTAGGCTTTTAATTTATTTTTATTTTGATGGGTTTAGTGGGGTGTGGAATGTTTCCTTAGTAGTAGATACAGATGGGGAAAGTTTGAGAAATGCTCTAAATTAGTGATTGTTACAATAAAGTATGTTTTTAAGTGTTCCACAGTGCTACCTTCAAATTAGTGCCGATACATGGATAAGGTGAGAGTATCAAGTCAGAAAATAGACTACAACTTATCCAAAATTTAAACAATCAGAAAGTCATTTAAACAGATTCATTCCCTCACCCACTCTCGTCCATTAATACACACACTCACGCGCGCACACGCGCACACACACGTACGTGTACAATAATAACTGATGTGCATGAATGATGGTAAGATACCAAAGTGCCCTGTGATCCTTCCCCAAAAATGAAAGGTTGAATTATGTTTCCCGTAGTTTTAAAGTTTATTTTTACTATGTGTTAATTTTTATAATATATATATATTAATAATCCCTCAATGGGATTTTTACCAGAACTTTTTACTTCCTAACCATTTTGAATAAGCAGGCATTTATTGTATATAATTGTGATTGTAATTTTCTCAACTAATTGAAAAAAAAAGTTGAAACCTTTTAGTGTAGTTTCTGGTCCCAGGTATGTAAAATCCTTTTCCTTTGTAACCTACAACAGAACGATAGGATAAGCGTATGAGATATGTTTTAACTTTGTTCTTTCTGTTTCCTCAAGGCTTCTCATTTTCTTTCCTCTAGGTCTAGGTTATACCACTCTTAAATGTTGCCAGAGGTAACTAAAATGTGGTAGGGGAGAGAGATTTCTTTACCCTCAGAATGTTGCCAAGATGATATAAATCTGTCTCCTTGGTCCAAGTAAACCCCAGCAGAGCCACTTTGTTTAGATTCTAGTAAATGGACACCATGTAGAATCTTTATTTGGAAGGAGGTTTATTTACTCCCATTTTCTATACATTAGGTATACCTCAAAGTGTAGCTCACTTATTTTTAAAACAAAATTTGAAGCAGAATAGACTGTTTTGCTCCTGTGAGAGGGATGTTTTCTTGAGGTAGTGAAGTATTAGTGTTAGTAGAAGAAGTGGCATTCAAGACACCATAATTGTTTTAGTCTTTGTATAATTTTATTGTGGCCATTTAAAAAACAAAAAGCAAAAAACACAGATTGGGTTTCTAAAGTAAATGGAACTAACTTGCCCTAAATATAGGAATAAGCTCAGACTCTTAATAGCATGTAAATTATCCTGAAATTACACAGAATTATAGATTGTGAGGATTTTCATGGCTAATAGTGATGAAGTTTAGCATATAAGTGAATGATAGTGCAGATTATAATTGGGATCATTGAATATAAATTCAAAAGGCTACTAACTAAAGTGGCATTCACTTTTAAGCATTTTACTGCTTATGTTAGTATAATAAACTCTCAGAAATCATCTGGAGAGGTGGTGTCTCTGAAAATATGAAATGTAAATCAGGATAAAATTCAAAGCCATTTGTATCCTTTTTCCTCTGGAATACTTATAAGCAGGCCTGCTTGCCTTTTTTTTTTTTTTCCCTGAACTTGTTAGTATTTTAATTCCTAGCTTCAGTTTCATTATGGTGTATTGTTGACCACATCCACTCAGTTATTCCAGATGGGCCATTTAAAATATTTATTCTGGTTAAAATAAACAAACTTTAAAATTTGCCTTCAAGATCATACAGTATCACATGGCTCTCCAGTTTGGAGTAAATGGCTTTAATCAGTTTTTCTTTTCACGTTGACGTTCTTGTCAAATTCACTTGCCTCTATTTCTACCAGAAATCATTAACGTTCTACAATCAAGAGTAGTTTTTAGTGAAGAGAGCAAAGAAAGAGATGTGGAGGAGGCTTAAGAACATTTAAGAACTCCCTAGGCCCTAACATTTAAGTAAAGCTACTGGCATCAATGTCATTGGTTACATGAAACTAGAGGATCTCTCCCTTCCCTCTCCCATTAAAAAAAAAAAAAGTTTAAGGAATGTTTTTCTCTTGACTCAGTCTTCTCCAATTAATTGAAGTTAAACCTTTTTACATAATGAATAATTACTTCCTTTTCATCTAACAGTTATTATTGAATGTCACAAGCCTTCATTTTACAGTGAGTGCTTGGTCAACCCAAGAAAGTGAAATAATCTGTGAAGCTTAAGCTGGGAGAAAGGAATTCAGTGAATGGGAGTCTTAATTGTTTTATTTCATTTGTTTGTTGTTTGGGGTTTTGTTTTTGTTTTGTTTGTTTTTTGCTGGAAAGAGAAGTATAGTAGTTTAAACTCAGGTTTTTTATTACCCATGTATTTTAAAAAGTTATATGTATTAAAAAGGCATGAAATTGGCCTCCAGGCCCAGCCCTGTCACTACCTGGCTCCTCAACCTTGAACAAGCCTCACTTCTCTCTGAGCTTCAGTTTTCCCATCTAGTTAGCAGACATTTATTGGGTGCCTTTAGTGTCTATTATTTGGAAAGCATGGTGAGAATACAAAGTGAAAAACTACCCAATGCCTGCCATCAAGGAGCTTACTTTATTAGAGAATGGACCAAGGGGGCAGAGCAGCATCTCCAAGGGCCCTTTGAGCTCTGTGAGTCTGCAGCATTCAGCAGGAAATCACAAGACATAACTTTTTTCTTATTGACCCCTTAATTGGGAATTTGTATATTGTTGCCTAAGATAAATTAACACTCTTGCTGCTTTTGAACTTGGTGCTTACCTAAAAGCATTAGCCGCAATTATGTGCCTAAGCCACTGCTAAATCCTGGAGCAACAGAGACATTGGAAAAATTCTGCCAGAAGAAAGAGAGAAAATTAAAACACAAGTGAAAAAGAGAGATGAACTGTGAGAGGAAAAAAAACTTGAAAATGAGAGTAACAGTGGGAGACCCACCTACTAGGTAAAATTGATTTGAATTTGATCCTTATTCATTAACACCAGCTGAGAAATGACAGGATTTCACATTCTCCACTGCCCTCATGTGGTGGCCAGAAAGAATAGCATCCTTGGGTTAAAACATTCCAGATGCCACTGAAATGAATTATGGTCATTTATGGGAAGGAATAATTTGGAAGCTTGACAGTTGCCTCAAAAGAGAATATGACTTCTGCATCCTGAGTGCCATAGCAGAGGTTTTCTCTGAGAGACAGAGAATTTGTTTGTTTTATTAAAGATACCACATTTGATTTTACTTTACCTTATATACCCTCCTTCTGCTGTTCCTACCAAAAAATCATTAATATTTTACAATCAAGAGTAGTTTTTAGTGAAGGGGGGAAAAATACCAGGAGAAGAGAGAGATCTGGAGGAGGCTTAAGAACATTTAAGAGCTCCCTAGGCCATAATATTTAAAAAGTATCTAAAAAAAGCTACTGGTATCAATGTCATTGGTTACATGAAAATTGAGAATCTCTCTCTTCCCTCCGTTATCCTCCTCTTTCTCCTTGTCCTCCTCTTCTCCCTCCTCGTCCTCCTCACAGCTTTTCATTCCTTAGGAATAGAAGCAAATCTTGGTGGTAGGTATTCTCTTGATTTTAATTTCACAGTAAATGAATGAAGGAACTTTTTTTTTTAAAAAAAAGCTTTTTGTTCCTTTTTCTGCCTCTATTACTTGCCTCTATTGCTTTTTTTTTTTTTAATTAGTAATATACTCTGGAAACATTAAAAATCATTTAACTTTTGTGGTGACCAATTTGCAGATTATCAGTGCTATTTAATTTAGAAGTCTTGAAAACATATTTTGTTTTTATGTAATGACTGACAGAAGCAGAAAAAGCCAATTTTATATATGGTCAGTTGGAGTGTGTGTGTGGGGGGGGGAGGTTAGTATTTTTAGATCTCTTCTCATCATGGTTATTGATAGGATTTCTAGGGTTATTAAACCTGATGTGCTTGTTTTTGTATGATGAACTTCTTTATATCAGTTTCCTAAGGAGCAAACATTTTAGCTTTGTGTTTCCTTGTTTCAGCAAGTTGTTTGCTGAGGCTTTAAAATGAAATGTTACATCAGTAAAAATCTAAACAAGGGCGTGTGGTAATAAAGCTTGTTGTCAAGTTAATATTTCTTTCAGTCATTTTTTTTCTTCCATCGAAAACTTGAAGGCTGCAAAGTTATGATTTGCCCCCCCCCCCCAAAAAAAAAGAAAATACTGTATCCAGTACTGGGAGATTATTGAGATTAAAAAAAAAACAAAGTTTCAATCTAACCCTTTTAAAAAATCAAGGCACTGCACCTGGTTTTGTACTTCCCCTGACTCTTGACTTCATAGTTAGGTGAGCATGGTGTTTTATATGCACAAATATAGCTGAAATTCCTCATCCTGGGAGAGATTGGGATTAGTCAGCCTCACACTACTTACTGATCTGATCTACTGACTAGTTCCCTGTTTCCTTCCCCTAACCCCTCCCTGAGGCTTGTGAGGATGAACCTGGGGAGTGTAATCAGAAGGTGTTTGAGTGTCCCACCTCCTCTTCTATGTCTACACATCACAGTTCTCTTCAAGCCTTTACAAATATAGTCCCATCTCCACCAGAAAGATTAGAGACTTGTGTTATAACTCCTTTTTTCCCCAAAATTCTTTCTTCGTTAAATATATGTAATATTCATGTTTTGATAGATTTTTTTAAACCTTACTTAAGGTTCCACATCTCCTTTGTGATTTAGTTGTACCTCAATTTAAGCACACTTTATATGTGAAAATCTTGATTTTTCAAAAATTACAAAATAAGTAGTGATTAATTGCTTTAAAAGGAGATACACAATAAAATTGTTTTTATTAGGCTGTCCACATGTGTTTAAAACAAATCTATTTCCAAAAAAAATTAGTTTCATAACCAACTTTTTAAGAACCTATCTTATGGCATAAAGCAAGACTCTCCTGTTATTTGACTCTTATGATCTGGAGAAAAAAATGCTGATGACCCTACACTGCATTGGAGTTCAGTGCCTGCCCTATTTCCACAAATTATTCAGTCCAGAGTAACTCTGTGGGGGGAAAGGTTTTATACATGGACGTGTCTGGTCTCTCAGGTGTGCCCTTTGAGTTTTTCCTGTCTTGTGTATGGATTGTACACACCCTTCCACATTTTTACTTGTGCTTCCTTTGAGTAATTGCTCATATTTACAAGACAGAATAGAGGTAGTCTGTGATCATGAAACTGAGCAAAAGCCTCCTGGCTGGTGAAACCAGTCACTGAAATTTGAACTTATAGCATTTATGAACAGTAGTGAAATTTGATATTAAAAATGTAAGTCCTACAATACAGGAAGACTGTTCAGAGCACAGAGGTCAAATCCAGAGCATGGAGGCAAACGTATTTACCACATACATGCATATATTGTATGATTAAAGTAATACTGTTTGGTAACACACCAGGACTTAAATTTTACACTTTAAATGATTGTCTTTCATTCTTTTCATTGAGAAGCCATAAACTTTTTTTTTTTGGAGGGGAAAGGAAGGGCAGTTGGGGTTAAGTGATTTGTCCAAGGTCACATGGTTAGTAAGTGTTAAGTGTCTGAGGCCAGATTTGAACTCCAGTCCTCCTGACTCCAGGGCCAGTACCCTATTCACTGCACCATCTAGCCACCCCAAGAAGCCATAAACTTTTAGTCGGTGTTGTTGATTGAAATGTTTTTACTCTTGTACTTTTGGAAGCGGCTTAAATTCTTCATTTCTGGTCTTTTGAATGCCATCAGTGAGTTTGGAGTACCATCAGTGGTTGTAGGTCTTCATTGTTCAATTCAGTGGATTTGATTAAGCACCTACTATCTGCAAGTGGGTGTGCCAGGGTAACAGTGAAAAAAATGAAACTGTCCTTGCCCACAAGGGAATTTACCATTCTGGCTTATAAAAAGTACGTTGAAAGCTGGAACATGGAAGAGAAAAATATCAGTTAACATTAATGCCTACTACAAATGCCCTCCTTTTGGGTCATGTAGAATCTCAGAAGCACTTCAGCATTTTATTCTGAGAAGCTTGATTGACGTCTTGCATCGATTTTACAGGAACAGTACTATTGATGTCAGCAATGAAACTTAGCTTGTGGCTTTGATAGCTCTCATTTATCAGAAATTAGAGATACTTTGATTTTTCCATTGTAGAATTGGATATTTTGTTTTTAGATCATATTAGAAAGACCCAGTTTTCTCATCAGTTGATGTTTTCCCCAAAACTTCTACTTTTGACCAGTTTCCCCTGAAAGATCACTTCTCTGTGAAATCTTCTCTTCAGCCTGCACAGACCATTCATTAGAATCCATGTCATTACTCAGTGGTCAGAAAACATGGAGTCTCCATGGAGAGATCCCCATATTCCAGAGAGCCCAGGAATATTACTTTGAATCCTACCTTTACCATTTGCTAATTGTGTCATACCACCACCCAAGACTCTAGTCTACTTATCCCTAAAACAAGGAGGGTTGGACTGAATGACCTCTTGGATCTCTTATGACTAAATCTGATCTTGATGCTATAAGTAAAAAATGTAAACTAAGAATTTTGTCATTAAAAAAAATTATAAAGCATTTTTAAAAAGTTTTGTTTGAGGATGAGGACAACTCTGTCAAAAACAATTTGAATTTGAGCCATGGTTTGTAAACCCCAAAAGAATCACATCAGTATTTATGGGGGTGCTTTCCTATCTTTTTTTGTGACTGAAGAACATGATGATTGGTGAGGCTAAAGGATTTGATCAGGACACAGTCCTGGGAAGGGGCTGAGGCCTCACTGGACAATCAGGTACTCTGGCTCTCGGGCCAGGCTTGCTCACATTCCATGAAGCTGCATGCCCACTTCTGAAACTTGTGGTAGAAGTCTTAGTCAGGGCTGGGATTCTTTTCCTAGCATTCTGTAATTTGCAAGAGATTGAAATCAGATATAAAGCATGTGATGATAAAATCATAATTTGAAAATGAAAGAGTCTCAGAAGTCATGAAGCATGAAGCCCAACCCCATTGTTCTGCTGGAGCTTCTTGAGGTGAAGCAATTGGCCCAGCATCATGTAAGGGAGCGGAGATAAGATTTGAACCCAGGCCCTCTTGTCCTCATCAGCCATACTACAAAATACTTTCTAACACATTATTTTCATACCTTTGAATATTACTCTTTTGGCGACTATTAAGTTACTACTACACCCTTAAAATAAATTTGTGATTTAGTTAGTAGCGCATAAAAGAATAAAAACTAAGTTATATCAGTGAATTTTATGTATCTTATTTTTAAAATAAATTTGTGATTTAGTTTTTATTATATCAGTGAATTTTATGTATCTTATTGACTCATTATTATTCGAAGATAGCACAAGTATTCCAACATATCTGCGGAACAGAATAAACCCTTGAAAACATGAAGCATTCATTAAGCACCTGTTATATATGTCAGGCACTGTGCTAAGCATTTTGCAGGTTTGTCATTTAATCCTCACAACAACCTTGTGAGGTTAAGTGATACTATTCCATTTTACAGCTGGAGAAACTGAGACACAGTGGTTAAGTGACTTGTCCAGAGTCACACAGCTAGTAAGTGCCAGATGTTCCAGCTAACTCCAGGCCCAGTACTGCGCACTATGGCACCACCAAGCCATGTCCTCCCAAGGTGTGTTGGGCACTGAGACTATAAGAATGGGAAAGCAAGCATTCCTTGATCTTGAGGGATAAGGGAAGCTGGGGACAGAGATGTGCAGGAACAGATAGAGTGTGATGGGTGAGGCCGAAGCATAAGCTGGACAAAGTCTAAGAAAACTTCAGGTAGGAGAAAGCACTCCCTGCCCAGATTAGAGAAGGCTTAGAGGCAACATCTGACGGACTGAGATGAGGGGGCCCTGAATTCCAGTTTGGGGGGAGGTGGACAAAGGTAGGAAATAACAGAATGTGATCAGCATCCACCACAAATAGGAACTTTCTAGTTTACCTGAAAAGTAGGGTACCGTGGCAAGCAGGGGTTAGTGTACATTAAAGCTGGGGAGCTGGAGCCCGTTTTAGGCGTATCTTAGGTGGAAGTCTGAGCAGTTTGCATCTTCTCTAGAAGTCGGTGGTGTTTTTGAAGAGAAAAATGATTAGACATGTACATTGGGAAGATTATTTTGGCAGCTGTATGAAAGACAGATGTGAAAGGGAGGAGAGAGTCAGTAAATGAGCATATGTTAAGCAAGGGAAAAAAAACATCCCCTCCCCTTAAGGAGCTCACATTCTAATGGGAGGAGATGGCATGTAAATACCCAAGATCCTACAGTATCTATGCAGAGGAAATAGAAGGTAATTGCAGACAAGAAAATGCCAGCAGCCAGAGGTACTTGGGAAGGGCTTCCCACAGAAGGGGAGATTTGAGTTGAGTCTTGGAAGCCAGGAAAATCTAAGGCCTAGATGAGCAGAGAAGTAATTTCAGGTGTGGAGAAAAGCTATTGCAAAAGCAAGGAGCCAGGATAGAGCATCACATGGGAGGAATGCTCTGGAGGCCAGTGTGGCTGCATTGTAGCTATGCAGGAATGAAGGGGAATCAAGTTTAAGAATTAGACTAGAAAGGTGGGAGGGCCCAAGAAGACAGCAAGCTTTAAATGCAAAATAGCAGACTTCATATTTGATCTGGAGGCAATAGGAAACTCTCCAACAGGCGGTGGCAGGGCAGGGGGTGCCATGGTTAGTTCTAAACTTTTTTTTTTTTAATCACTTTTTCAACTGAATGAGAATGGATTGGAGTGGAGAGAGACTTTGAGGCAGGGAAACCAGTTAAAAGGCTATCGTAATAGTGCAGACAAGAGGTGATGAAGGCCCAGGGATATGCTGGCAAATATTTAACAAATTTCTCCACCCAGAAAACAAATGCACATGACACTCAAGTTTAATCTACATTATTAGCCCTTTCTCTATCATTTTCTTAAGTCTAGACAATTAACAAATTTATAGTATTTGACGATTTCCATCTCACACTAAAACTTGAGCAATTGGCTCTTAAAAGCCAGCTCAAGACAGCTCCAGAACATCCCTGTGAGGGCCTGAACTGGTGGTGTGACCATGTGAGTGGAGAGGAGATCTATGTGAGGGATGTAGTGAAGATAGAACAAGCTGGGCCAGTGGATTGTATCTGTGGAGTGATAGGAGTTGAGGATGATGCTGATGTTGGGTGCCCTCAGTAGTAATAGAGAATTTTGGAAGAGGGGAAGGTGGGGGACTGGAGCTCTCTTTTGGACCTAGTGAATTTGAGAGGTCAAAAATCTGTGGCTTGTGACTGTAACTCAGAAGAGACTAGCTATGTAGACTGTTGAATCACCTGCAAAGAGATGATAATTGGGAATTAATGAGATCACCTTCTGAGTGTAAAAAAAGAAGAGCTAAGATAGATCCTGGGAAGCATGTAAGATTAGTAGGACTAACAAAGGAAACTGAGGAGAAATCCAGAGAGAAAAGAGTATCCTGGAGGAGATAAGCTTTGGCGTACATGGCTGCAGAACAGTCAAGAGGAAAGGCCATGAGAGTTGGGCAACTGGAGAGAATAGTTTTAGTTGAAGGGTGAAATTTAGAAGAGAATGAGAGGCGAGCAGGTGGAGGTACGAGGTGTGTGTGGCAAGGGAAGAGTGGTATGAGACTGAGGCAAGACCCATTTAGGAAGCTTTCATAATAAAGCAAGAGATTGTACCTGAACAAGGTTCGTGCCTTTGGAGTGCAGTGATTGATGAAAAGGTTGGTGTAGAAGTAGAGTGACAAGATGGTCAACCAGTAGGTTATAGGAGGAGGCAGTGAGGGAGGGAAGACTTCTAAGTAGAAGACTTTGAACACAGGTGTGGGTGGGCGGGGCAGCTAGGTGGCACAGTGTGTAGAGTGCTGGACTTGGAGTCAGGAGAACTCAAGTTTAAATTTTGTCTCATACCAGCTGTGTGACCCTGGCCTGGGCAAAGCACTTAACCCCAGTTGTCTCCTTCCTTTCCCCTCCCCCACAAATCTAATTGGGAACCATTTAGCAAATGCTTGATGCCTTTGTGACTCTGTAAATCACTTCATTTTTCTGGTCCTTAGTTTCATTGTCTGAAGGGGTTGAACTATCCTGTCTTTCGGCTCTTAAATTCTCTCCTCCCAGATTTAGATCTCAGGTGAGGTTGGAGGTTGAAGTCTAGATTGGGAATCCTCTGCATAAAATGAATGGTCAGACCCTGGAAAGCAAGAGAGAGAACCAAAACGGGCGAAGGATCCTCTTTTCCGACTGAATATGGTTATAAAATAGAAATTTATTGCTATGAAAAACCCTTTGGCCACAGGTGGGTGAGGGTTTTTTTTGGTTTTCTAAAGTGTGATGGCAGGAACTCTGGATTTGGAGTTGAAGGATAGGGCTGTGAATATCAGCCGAGCTTCTTGCTACCTCTCTTCGGCCTTCTGCTTCCTCATTTGTAAATCTAGGAATGGGTACTGGATGTTTTTGGAGGCTCCCTCCACCTTTCAATCCAAAATCCTAAGCTCCCGACACACCATTGGAACATCACAGTAAAGTGATAAGGATCCTTTCACGATAAATGTTTCTAGGAAAGGGACTGAATTTAGGGTTCCTTTGATATAGGGAACTAGCAGGTGAGGAAGAACCCCCCCAGGCATTTTAGCATCAACCCTGCAACTGGTAGAGTTAGAGTGCCTTAAGGAGTTAGGGGACTTATTACTCCCTGTAGGAGTCAGCAGCAGGATTTGAAACCAGATTGTCCTGATTCTGAAGGCACTTCAAAACTACCTTTAGAAGGCTCCTTTTCAGGAGTGTCAGAATGTGAATATTCAAAATAAAACAGCTTAGGAGCTTGACACAGCCCTGGATAGCCATAGCACTACCCAGTGCCTACATCTCACTGCTCTTGCCTCTGTTACAAACTGAAAAGAAAAGCATTTCCCAATCCTCAGGCACCCCAAAGAATTTTTTCCTCTTACCTTTTTTCCGCTCCATTCTTGAGTTTCATGGTGATTTTTTTTTTTTTACCAGTTTGGCAAGTAAGAGGAAGTAAAACCCTGTTTCCTTTTGGAGGAGGTTTTGCTTTTCTGAAGTCAAAACCATTTGTCCTTATCTTTTCATTGACTTCATCTGCTTCTTTAACCTTGATTGGCCCATATACAGACAAGACCTTAGATTCCCAAAGCAAGAACATTTTCAACAAATGGGGGAAGGGGAAGACTAATTTTCATGTCTCCCAGCATTTTTCCCTGATCCAAAATCCTAAGGTTGTAGAAAACAGTTGATTTCTGCTACAAGGCATCCAACTTGTGGAAAGATTTCATCATGGATAGTATCAAACTTGGAATACTGATAGTGTCAAACTTGAAACCTGATTTCAAAGTCTACGTCTTTGACAGGTCCTAGCTGTGACCGAGACTTCTCTGAACCTGCCTCATGGAGTTGTAAGGAAAAGAGATAAATAAGCGTTCTACCAACTTTAAAACAATGTAAATTCAGTTATCATTCTATTAAATATCCAAATATTGTCAAATGTATTACTTGCAGAATATACACAATTAAGACATTCCATGAAACAGTTGATAAAAATCAAGTGGTGTGCCAAAAACCACACCAGTATTTTGATTTATTAAGAAGTGTTTCTGAAGGGAGGGAGAAAAATTTGGAATTCAGAATCATAAAAATGAATGTTGAAAACTATTTTTACATATAATTAGAAAAAATGAAATACTATTAAGCGGGAGGAGGGGGAAAGAAATGTTTCTCGCCTGCTCCAGAGTAAGAAATCATTATTTTAAAAAATGTTTATGTTTTTGACTTTTAAGAACCTTGACCACATAATTTAATTTTTTAAGGCAACGCATATGTTTGTACCCTAGTGGAGATAATTAGTCTGTTAATAATTTTCAGTATAACTAATTGTCCAGCAAATTTCTTAATCCATGTATATTTCAAAGTAACAGAGTACTGGAATGACACTTTGGACCTTTCAAGTTTAGGGAATCTTAAAATCTGCCTTGCTTTTAGTTAGAGTAACATGCATTGAAAAGTTGGTTGTTAGAAGTTTCTGGTGTTAAGCAGATGTTGCCATACTCATCTATTTTTTTTATAAAGAAGATGACTTATTGAACAGTGATTTGGTGCATTTCCACTTGACTGTTACTACAAATAATATAGAATTATATCCCAGGATCTTAAACAAAGACAAGAGTGGAAGTAGAATTTGTTTGCTTTCTAGTACATCCCCCCCATACATATGAAAATCTATAGCACCCTTATAAGGTAGTTTGTCATTAGGAATAAAAATAGGAACTAGACTTACTATGCCCTTAATATAAGGAACTCCCCAGTGAGGAGATTCCCCTGCCAGGGCAGTTTGGTACTGGCTATAGAAGAGAGTTGGGTAGGTGGGTACCGAGGTATTTGACCGCTGAGTGCAGGAGGCAGAACTTCCCAGCCCTACCTAAGGCAAGCACTCTGCTTAGTGCGGCACACTGCCTTTTGGTTTACAAATTAAACAAAATTAAGATATAACATTGATCGGAAGCTCAGAAAACAATGAATCTCTAAGGTCAGCTGTGTGAACTCAAAACCAGCATTATAGTTTTTCCTCTATACACATGTGTGTATCCTGAGTTAGATGCTATCAGGAAAGGCAGTATGGTGTGGTGCATAGTATGCTTAACTTGAAGTCAGGAAGAGCTAGTAGGATCATATTCTGCATTCGACATACATATAAAGGCGGGGAGGAGGGGGGAGCTAGGTGGCACAGTGGATAGAGCAGTGGCCCTGGATTCAGGAGGACTTGAGTTAAAATTTGGCCTCAGATACTTACACTTAGCTGTGTGTAAGTAGGCTGTGTTATCTCAGAACCGGGTTTAGAGTGTTTCTCTCTTTCTCTCTCTCTCTCTCTCTCTCTCTCTCTCTCTCTCTCTCTCTCTCTCTCTCTTTCACACACACGCACGCACGCACACACACATGTCCTTCCTTAGACAATTACTAGTTGTACATGTGATTCTAAATAATGTAACCTGTCAGTTTCTCCAACTATCAAATGAAAATAATACATAGCACCTACTCTACAGGCTTGTTGCAAGGCTCAAATCCTGTATAAGAATGCACTTGAAGTGATTTATGAAACCATCAAGTATCATTCTTAAAAGCATTGCATTGTCAGTGAGAATGGTGATGTCATTACAATCATTCAATATCTCTGTCTTTCTCTCTCTGTCTCTCTCTTTCCCCTTTTTCCTCCCTCTACTCTCTCACTCCCCTCCCCCCCTTTTCTTCCTTATGTAGAGTTTACAGATGCTTCCCCAGCAACGGAAAGCCATCGCGAAGTTTAAGGAGCCAGCACACGCTTTAGCATTTCAGCAGAAGTTCCACAGGTAGCTGATCGTATTCTTAAGTGGAGCCTCTGAAGTTACCTTGGTTTAAGGGTGGGAGGGAAGACCTCATACCCTTATGTGATCTGCTCTGTATCCATTGCCTTGCTTTTGCACAATAGATGTGTTCTTGTAAAGCTGTGTATCAATTTGAGTTTTTGTTTTTTCCATTTGTTTTTTGGGGGAGGCAGGGTGTGGTGAGTTGTTCACTGAATCATCATTTCTTAAATGCACAGGATAGGGTTGAGGGGTGGAGGGGCACCCATCATTCTAAAATAAGAACAAAAAAATAACAAAAACCAAAACCAGTCAGTGAAACCTTTTGTATCAATGTATGGAATCTGTTTTGTCATATGGAAATGCACTTCTTGGATCTGGGGTTTTTTTTGTTTTTTTGTTTTGTTTGTTTTGGTACATTTGGATTTTTGTTTTGTTTTGTTTTTGTATCTCAAGTTTTCTTAACACAGGGCCCACCATTAAAATATTGCTTTCTTTGGCCTCCGTGACTTTACTGCTGATACTCAGAGTTGACTGATGATTGACCATTTCTTTAACCTTCCACAGGCATATGATAGATTTGTCCCACATAAATGTGGCACTGATTGTTGAATGATTTCCACTAAGAATAACCGACCCTTATGCTATAGAAACTACTGTGGAATTTTCCCAAGGAGAGGCGATGGGAGCAGAGTCACATCAGGAGCCAAGAACTTGGTTGGCAGTCTACAATCTTGCTTAACTGTGCTCTGGAGCTGCCAAAAGCACGATGGATGCCAAGAAAAGCCGAACTTACAGGACCCAGAAGCAAATAGGAATTTGGTGTCCACTTGCTCCCCGTCCTGTTGTAGCTACAAGGAACTATAGTGTTGGTTTTTTGTTTTGTTTTCGTTTTGTTTTTTTTTTTCAAGTGCTTATGATGCATGTAGACTTTGTTCTTCGAAATCTGACTGTGTGATCACAGTGGCTTGGATTGAGGAAAGAACATTTAACACGTCCCCCATCTTAAAGACTTTTTTTTTTTACTAGCAAAGAATATTTGATAATGGTTGCTCTTATCTTCAGTGTAGGCTAGAAAATAATTTTCTTTTATACACATTCATAACTTCTTAGAAAGACCTCAGAAGGCGTATGCCAAACATAGATCAAAAATTTGGGGGCTCAATCAGTTATTTGTGTGGCCTAAAGGTGATAAGAGGTATTGGGTCGGGAATTGTACCAATGGAAGACACAGGTTCTCATTCTTGTAAATAAGTCAGTGCCTGGCCTCACATTCTCTCTGTTCCTAGCTGAAACCTTCCCTCCCCACCTCCCTTGACCTCCACTTTTCCCTAGTTCTCAATTCCGGAGTTAAATAAGCATAACTCTGATTTTCCCATTGGCTTAAAAAGAATCATTTAAAATGATCATTTAAAACTTCATTTGCAGGCCCTAAAACTGGTTCCCTACTAGTATGAGCCCCTTCTTTTCTGAGATTGAACACATTGGGGGAATAACAGTGGCAGTCGTGGTTCTGATTATCGTCATATCTTTTTGGGAAGACCTTGGTGTGCACTGCCATTTGGTAGATATGACAGCAAAGACAACTTTAATGTGAAGTGTAATTCCACACAAAGAGATAGCGAGTCAGTGATTGTTGTTTCATACTAACCCAAACTGTGGGTTTCCTACTCAGATCATATTTACTAAGTAATTTTGGCCTGTTTCCTTTTGATGAGAAACTTTACTCTTTCTAAAGGAGCAAGCTCTGTTAAGGTTAATTCTGGGCAAACCTTAAGAAAGTGCCTTAGTTCCATCTTTGCTCCCATATTTTGTGAAAGATATTTATCATTTGGGATAGATATTACAATGGGGACCTAAACTATTAGAGTGGAGAGTCCTGGGGCATCCTTGGAGGACTTTTGAATTAGTTTTTGTACCAAAAGCTCCCTGATCATGTTGATAGGCCTGTCACATGAGAGGAGTGGAAAGGAGCTCCATGTACTTTGATGCATTCGCTTAGATAGCTGGCAAAGGGGAGTGGTCCTTTATGCCTTGTATCCTTTATCAGAGGAGACGAAACTCACACAGCCTTTGGCGTCTTTTTTCACACAGCATTGATTTTGTATTTCCTTTCAAATTAAGTTACCAAAAATTTTTTAAGGCTAAATCCTTGAATTATGGTATTTTAGACCTTGATGAGTCTTTCAATAAAGTTGATTTTGAAAGAACATCATGTTATGTTTGATATTGGAAAGTGGTCTTAAGTTTTCTTTTTTTAATGACCGCTTGTCCAAAAATTTGCATAACCCAGATGGAATCATACCTCCATCAAAAGGGAATTTAACATATAGCTCTGCCTCCACAGCTAATATAAGTCCCATTTGGTTTGGTCGGCCACTTCCACTCTGAAATCCTACCACTTGGCAGGAGTCATTACAGGGGCAGGAGGCTTGCTGCTTTCACCTTACCTTTCCATATGAAAGTCGATACACATGGCCTTACTCTCCGAGATAGGCTGTCAACTCCCATTTCAGGCATACCCTTCCTCCAGTGGATGCTCATTCTCACACTAAAGAGAGCCCTAACCCCTTAATTTTATGCCCAGAGGGCTGTATTAAAAGGAGCATGTTGATAGCAGGCACACTTACATAGGAGTTACTTGAAAGATTTCAGTCCACTCACCTTAAGCAGTGGGTTAGTGTCTCTCTTAGTAAACTTTATTTTAATGGGAACTAGAGGCTGAACTTTGGGGGACCTGGTGATCCCCTGGGGGACAATTTGATCAGTTTTAGTGTTTCCTGAAAAATTTTTTTTCTTTCCAACTTGGCTTTGAAATAAAAAATCTGGACACTGTCTCCCCAAGTTAGTAAGTAGTTTATAAGCGGGCTTCTTTCTAGTCACCATTGAAAATAAAACTTAATAGGAAATGCACTGACAGATTTTGTAGTTGTTTTCAAGTCCACTTTTTGCATCATTATCTGGGTATTTTAGATGGGAGCTATCTTATATGTTCAAGTGATTATGCACATAGTCATAAATGATCTATGTCTTAAATATGATGTTCCCCCAAAATGAGGTGATCAGTAGAATAAATTTGAGTGTTTATTGAGATACTTATTAGGATTACTACCGAACCAGTGCAGATGAATTCTCCTGGCATAAAGTAACTTGAGCAACACAATTGAGGTTTAGTTCTGGTTATGATTTCTTCCATCAAGGGAAAGGAGAAGGGAAGCCGAATTAGCAAGGGATGTCAGTTTCCATTCTCGGAACCCACCTGTAGCAGTTTAAATCACCTCTCCTAAGCTTAACCCTCTTGGAAGATCTGTGGCAACCATTATCTTTGTTCTTTCTTTATCATGCATTTAAAGGGAGATGCTGAATGCAAGCCTTTGCATCTAAATGTACTCTGTAAATATGGACCTTTTAAAATTAAAATGTTATTCAAGATGGATATTATTCAGCAACCTTCTTAGCTATTTGTTAGTTTTTTGTGTTGTCATATCAAAGTTGAATGGATACCGTTCCATAAATGTGGATGTGTTTTTTGTGTGTATCTTCGATTTTTATAAAGACGGTAGTAAGTCAATACTTTTATCCTGACCTGTGTATTATTTGTTCACAAAATCCAGAAACTTAAAAAACGAACTAGGAATTAATACCAGTATATCTCATTTGGTCAGTACATGAGGTGATTATGTGGAGCCAACCCCCACCCGCTTTTCTTTTGGCATCACCTTGTTTTTGGTCCTGTGCTGTTCCTTACCTCTAATAACCAAACCTGTCCAATAGCATTGGTTTGGCCATGTGCTTTGATTCTTGGGAAATTCTTAGGTTTGTCTTCCTTTGGGGGTTGGGGAAGGGAGGGGAGGGAGCACGCTTTTTTTCTGAAAGAACTTTTGAAGGGTTCTCCCCTTGGGGGACAAACCATTTATGGAATTCATAGGCTTTTATTGGGTTGAACCATTTACGGGCACAAGAAAGGAAGAGGACTTTTCTTGTTATGTTGGTTTTCATTTTTTTGTGAAGCTCAGATGGAAAGTAATTTCATTCTGCTTTTCTCAAAATTCTGAGTTGAGACACAATAGGTTGTCATCCTACTGTCATGGTGCTAAAAAAATTTTTTTTTAAAGACATTCAGTCTTGATCATGAGAACAGAAAGTGTTAGTATTTAAGACATTGGGTAAGGGTCCTAGTGAGGGGATAGGGCTCAGGAGAAAGACATTTTGCAGAACTATGAAATCCTAAATCAGGTGTTTAGAATAAAAGGTCTTCTAAAAGTCACACCCCTAGAAAACAGGTTCCTAAGAACACTCAAGGAAAATGAGAACTGTATATGCACTGGTGTTGTAAGGTAACAAACCGAAATGGAACGAGTGTGCTCGATTAGCACTTTACCATGTAGAGGGCAAAGGGCTCCAGCTGACTGACTGGACCTCCCAGCTTCAGTGTTTCTAACTGAATCATTTAATAAAGTACTTATACTTTGGGCCCAGGTTGGATTATAAAGGAACTCTCCACCCCAGGGCTGTTCTGTTTCCCAGAGGGGTTGTCTTACAAAGATGGGGTTTCTGAGTTTGTTTTCCATATCACTTTGGTTTGTTTTGTTATGTTTTTTGTTGTTGTTCGTTTGTTTGTTTGTTTGTTTTGTTGAATTGGAAGGTAAGCTCACCATGTTTACTGATGCTCTGGCATAGATGGGCATTTGTCATCTTTGTGGCACTGGGGGAAACAAGGCTGCATTTTTTTTTTCTGTCTGAAGCACTTTCTTTTCTATGCTTTTGAGTATGTTAGAAACCTCATTAGCTTACTTCTGGCTAGTTTTCTGACCCCATACTTTTTACCCTTACCCATTCCCATCCCCATCCTCTACTCCATGCCGTTCTACTACATGTTAATAAAAAATAAGTCTTAGAGGGCTTTGTGTGTTAAAAGTTTCAAGTAAGTGGCTTAATTTTTGATCCTTGATACCTCTTCCACAGTAGTTTTTGTATTATCTTCTCCAGTAGCCTAGTGTTTCTTTTCTATGCTTTTTCTACTTAGAGGTTTCAGTTCTAGCTTCAAATACTTTTACTCTTGCCTTTATTTGTCAAAACACAGTTTTTTTCTTTTTCTTGCAATAAAATACTCGAGGGTGTTTTTGGTACTTAAAACCCAACCAAAAAAAAGAACCCTCTGTGTAAGATAGTTCAAAAGAACTTCTGGGGGTGGGAAGATGTTATAAGGAAGGGGAAATGGGACCAGAGATGCTATATAGGACAGGACACTAACCCAGTTGCAACTAGTACAAGTTGATTTTAGGGGAACACTGTCCAATGTGATCTCTCTACTCTCCTCCTGCCTCCCCCACCCCACCCCCCTTTTTTTTAATGTGAATGAAATGTTGTCTTGAACGTTATTTAATATGAATTTGCCAAAGGTATCTAACCTTAATTCAGTATTAAATCCTAAGGATTTTCTGTAAGGTATTTTGTGACCTATTTAATTTTTAATCTTAAAAATGCCTACCACACATTAGCCAAATAAGCCCATGGTATTGTGTAAAAACAAAACAAAAACCCTGATTCATATTGGATCCTCATGTATACCACCTTCTTAGGGTATAATATGGTTGGGAAGGATCATTTGTTTTCACTCTGCTTTTTGTAGAGGATCTGTTAAGGTATCTGCTCTCCATTTCTATGCTCTTGTTTGGGGTGGGAAATATTTTATGCTTTTGAGCATAGGAGGAGGGACACCCACTGCCCTCCAGAGCTTTCTGTTGGGGGCTTACATTTTCCTTTCACATCTAACCAAATGAAATGGAAAGGGGTCATTGAATCGTTTTGGTTTGGTTTGATGATATTAATTTTACCAAGTTATGGAAGGGTAAAGTAACATTTGGAAAATGTGATGGGCTTTACTTAAGCTCCACACCCCATAGGGGGATGATGTTTTCATCATGTAGATTTCACATTGAATGTGTTCTGTAAGCAGACCTGTTTATATAGTCATTTAATATGACTTTAAAAAACAGTTTTGAATTTTTTTTTTAATTCGAGGATATATTCTTGTGATCTGATTTCACTTTCTTTACATCATTTGTTTAGGCAGATAGTTCACTCTAATAATTTCTTAAGAATGTATATATAATGCAGTCTGGGGATAGGGATACTTGATGTTTAGGGGTTTTATTTGTTTTGTCTTTTTTAGATGAAATAAAGTAGCAATTTATATTAATAATTCAGTTTTGCTTTTCGCAGGTGGGGATCCAGAGTTTTTCATTTTTTCCCCCTCTGAGGATTTTTACTTCTAGACTTGTAACTCCCCTACTTCATTTGCAGGTGCAACAAAGAAAACACAAGAATTCTGACTTATTCCCACTTGTTTTTAACTTTTTTCCATTCTGGGATTTTTCTGTAATCATTCTTGCTCCATCACTAACATTCATTGGGTTAGCTTGGCAAGGGCCTCTCTTCTCATGCTTTTCCTTTTCCCACCTGGCATCTTCCCACTTTCTTTGCTGAAACTGGCCAGCCATTTCACTCTGCTAGCCCCTCATTCCATTCTGAATTTCCCTTTTTGATTTTGGCTCTTTTCCTTCTCATTGGGCCCCCCTTCTGTCTCCTTTCCCACTTTGTCTACCTCATCTGCCTGCTTCACATCCTTCCGCATTCTCATTTTTTTTAGTTACAAATAATTTTTTTTCTATTATCCTTCTGTTCCACCCTTTATTTGAACAAAAATTATGCTTTTAATTTTAATGTCCAGTATGTAAGTGTTTTCATCTAAATCTATTGCTTTGACAGGTTTCTGCTCTTAATTGATTTCTCTAGGTCACCGAGTAGAGGGAGTAACATTTTAATTCTCTTATTTTGCAGTTTTACCTTTTTCCTGTAGGCTTGTGCATTGGTCCTTTAGCAAGGACCTTGTTGTCTGAGGTATAACAATGAAGATAATAAATTACTCACCCATTTTCTTTGTTTTTATTTCCTCTCCTTTTGTAGGAGCTCTGGTTCTTGTTGAGTTCAGGATAGGATTAGTGCGCCATATTGTTGCCACTGGATGTGATGGCTTATTTGACCTTACTCTATTACTTGCACTGACTGTGATCCTTCCTAACCTGTAATGTCTGTACAGTGTACATGCTGTATTTGGGTAGATGGGAGTATTTACGTCAGAGGTACCATTTTGATATGGACTGTGAAGCTTATGCTTTGGGGAGGTCATGCCTTGAAAGTTTACAAATAAAGAGACAAGTTTGTCATGACCCTGACTTTCCTTTGGGTTCCTCCATTTTGTATTTTCTCCCAAACGCCTTCAGAAATGAATTATGTCTTCCTTTGAGAGAAATAATGTTGCCTTGTTAAACTATGTTCTCCACCTTGCA
This sequence comes from Pseudocheirus occidentalis, assembly GCA_028646575.1. Lineage (NCBI taxonomy): Eukaryota > Metazoa > Chordata > Mammalia > Diprotodontia > Pseudocheiridae > Pseudocheirus > Pseudocheirus occidentalis. The sequence continues at coordinate 69,279,533 of CM053597.1, forward strand.
TTAGCCATTGTAACAACTCTGTCAAGGAATACATGTAAAAAGTAACACAGTGGCAGAATCAATAATGTACAGTTATGTATCATTTGTGATTCCATAATGAAAAATGTTTGTACAATAAAGTAAGTTGTAACTTGATGGACATGTAAATAAAATGTTCGCTTTCCACTTTGAAAATTTTGCGTTTTTGTTGTTTCATTTTGCATTGCCACCAAAAAGACAATAGACAAATTCCTGGATTCATCCTAGACTCTTGAAGTTTTTAGAGTGTTTTTTTTTAAGGCAGAATAAAGATTTAGATTAATTTTCTTACTCCATTCATGTATTTTATCATATTTTCAGATGGCACAAGCTGGGAGGGGTAGCTAACTTGAGATAACAGAATCCCAAAAGATCTTGATTAGGTTGGGGGGATGGCAGAGGCATATTTAGGCTGTAGCTTAGAATGGAGAAGAGCTATCCAAAAATGGGCGGGCAGCAAGCTAAATTTGACCCATAGGCCAAAGAGTTCTCCAGCCCTTGGATTAGAGTACTAGGCAAAATGTAACATGGTGAAATTTTAATACGGATAAAATTCTTAGACGTGTATTCAAAAAGTCAACTTCACAATAAGCATAGTTAGATTGATTTTTCTTCCTGAAAAAGGTATGGGAGTTTTATAATCTTAGAAACTCATGAATAATGTGATATAGCAGGTAGAAACACTTAAGGATGGGGCATTTAGGTGGTGCGCTGGCTAGAGCGCTGGGCCTGGAGTCAGTCAGTCTTTGTGAGTTGAAATCCAGCCTCAGACACCTACTAGCTGTGTGACCCTGGGCAAGTCACTTTACCCTATTTGCCTTAGTTTGTTGTAAAATGAGCTAGAGAAGAAAATGGTGAACAACTTTAGTATCTCTGCCAAGAAAACCACCCCAAATGGGTCACAAAAAGGCAGCCACAGCTAAAAAATGCCTGCCCAACAACAATAAAAATTCATTGTGAATGGTGTGATATAGCAGACAGACAAAAGTTAGATTAAGTGAAGCATCACTTTCAGGAAAAGGGAAGTGACCGTTGTGTCCTGGTCACACCAAATCTGGAGCATTTCATAGTGCGAACTCCAGCCTAGGAAGGATGTTCAAGGACGGCCACCAGGATGCAAAGAAGACTGAGCCTGTGCCTAATAAAAGTGAAAACCATTGAAAGATACTGGGGAGGCTTGGCCTAGAAATGGAAGGCCAGGGAGGATAGGACATCCAGTTGACTTCAGGTATTTGCAGGATTGTCAAGTTAGTAAGAGATTAGACCTTTTCTCTTTATCCCTGGGAGTCAGAACTAGGAGGAATGGGTAGAAATTGTAGAGACACAGATTTAGGCTTGACAGGGAAAACTTGAACAATTAGAGCTATTTGTAAGTAAAATGGACTGCTTTGAAGAGTAGTGGGGTTCTTCATTAGTCTTCAAGAAGGGTTCCTGAATGACCATCTATCAGGTATGTGACAGTGGGGATTCCTTTTTGTGTATTAGTTGGTCTAATTGGGCCCTTCAAACTCTAATGAGTCAGTTATAGCCCTGAATTTTTCCCTCAACTACTAATTTTTATGTTTTTTTAACATAATATTTTCCAACATCCTCTCTCCATTGAGTCTTGTAATTTTTTTAAAAATTAGGAAAACCAAGTAACTGTGTCAGTCAGTAGAAGCATTATTTCATACCTGTAGAGAGGCCCCCTACTTTATCAAGAGAAAGGGAAATATGTCCCCTTCTCTATTCTCTAAGATTAAGGTTATTGCAATTCATCTGGTTTGGGATTTTATTTTTAAGCTTTTATCCTTCAGCGTTTTTGCTTGTGGGCACAGCACATCTGTTGTTTGTTGTAGAAATTCTTCCTTTCCAAAGCAATCCTCAAATATACCTATTAAAACTAAGAATAAATAAATTGAGTAAAAGAGCACATCACAGTTGGAAGAATGGATAAAAATCCAGCCATTTTCTGGTCAATTTCAGGATTGAACTGCTGCGTTTTGACAGAAATGGTTGAGAAAATGAACATTCCAGAAATTCCTCTGTACTTTGTCCATGCTGAAGAGTTACCCTGTCTCACACATACGTTTTTCAGTGTACAGTATTTCTAGAAAGAGTGACAGAGGCAGAGGAAAGAAATGATTCCTTCAGAAACTTCCTAGAGCCTTTGGAAACAGCCCTTCTGTCCATATGTCAGAAATGAGCCTCCAAGATTTAAAAGACTTGTAGCAATTATGGGGTAGACCTTCAACAAACGGCTACTGGCTTATTCTGAGGTGTAAGGAAGGTGCTTTCTCCTTTATCGTACTATAATATGAGTTGCTGAAAAGTCTCATTGAATCCTATTTCAGAAATTAATCCAGCTGACCATTTATTCATTAGAAATGCTTCTTTCCATGATTTTTACTCCCTCCCTGTTGGACATCAGCCAGCCTCTTACACTCTGCCTTTTTCCAAGCCACCTTTTCCAATTATATTTCTTTTCCCATAAGAATACAACCAGGAATTGTTTGCTGTACCAGCAATGAAGGGTGGGGCAATTAGAGGTACCCTAGGACAATTGTGTCAAACTCAAATAGAAGCAGACCCTTGTGGCTGCACATTAACTGAGACAACCACAAATTAACATTACCTATGTTGTGTATTGATTTATTCTGTTAAACATTTCCCGATTACTTTTTAATCTGGTTTTATGTACGGGGTCATGCAGTTGTGAGCTGAACTCCTCCACCCTAAGTGAGTTCAAATCCAGTCTCAGGTGCTTACCAGCTGTGTGATCCTCCTGGGCAAGTCATTTAATCTTTGCCTGACTTAGTTTCCTTCCCTATAAAATGGGCATCATATAGCCACCAGCTGTTGAAGATAAAATGAGATATTTGTAAAGCAGAGTATAAATGCTAACTATTATTAGCTAGACTCTAGACTCATTTTTTTTTTTTAATGACCCAGTAGTACCTGCCTGGTAGAAGCTTACAGTTTAACCAAGTATCCCAGAGTGTGATAAATGCTGGATGAATGTGTGTTTATTAAAGTCCTTTAATATTTGTTAATCAAGAACAAGCCCCAAAGCAACAGCTTCTAGTGGCACAGTTCTGCAGAACAACATGGTGGGCTCTCTGGTTTGGGTGTTCTGGGAGTGGGGAAGATAGGGACAGAGTTTTCTCCTTGTCCGATGTCTGGTTTCCATTACCCTTGTGAAATATTAATGGACCTGAACAACGGAGCAGAATTCACTGGATTTTCAGAAAAGGTCTCTCTCTTACTCATGTAGTCTCTGAGAAGATTAATATTGACCCTAGATTTAAGTAGCACCAGCATCAACTGTATAGTGTGTTTTGAGGCAATCTAGAAATATCTTCCACATCAGTCTGTGAAGGTCCCCCAGTTATAGAGGAGATGGAGAGTCAGATGAGTGGTCCTGAGGCCCTGTGTGCAGCATGCATCCCCACGTGGGGCCCCTCCTAGGTATACTATATACAGAGCCCATGATCAGAGGTCCAGCTATGGGAAACAAGGCACACACCCAGGTCAGCCATGAAGCTTCCCAAGAGATTCAACAACTGAGGCCATATACCCCACCACAAGGAAGCACAAGCTTCCCCAAACTGTGTGCCTTTCTCTACTTTCCCACATGTGCTGTGACTGTCTCACAAAGTATGGATGGCTTGATCGTTTTGCCCTTCCAGGACTCTTTTCCCATCTGTAAAACAAATATGTTGATTCAGGTAATTTCTAAGGATCCTTCCAGTTCTGGCTAATTAGCTCCTGCTGCCTAGCAGGACCATAAAAACATCGCAAATTGGGGCGGCTAGGTGGCACAGTGAATAGAGCACCGGCCCTGGAGTCAGGAGTACCTGAGTTCAAATCCGGCCTCAGACACTTAACACAAAAAACTAGCCGTGTGACCTTGGGCAAGTCACTTAACCCCAACTGCCCTCCAAAAAGCAAAAACAAAACAAAACAAAACATCGCACATGGGACAAGGTAAATTGTGATAGGGGCCAGTTGGAAAGGAAAAAGTCAAGAAAATGGGACAATGTAGTAGGGAGCCCTGGGCAACGGGGAGGGCATTGAGGTATTGTTGCTTAGTGATTTCAGTCATGTCTCTTTGTGACCCCATTTGGGGATTTTTTTGGGAAAGATATTGGAGTGGTTTACCATTTCCTTCTCCAGTTCATTTTACAGATGAGGAAACTGAGGTTAAGTGACTTTCCCAAGGTCACGCAGCTAGTAAGTGTCTGAGGCCAGATTTGAACAAGGTGAGTCTTCCTTACTCCAGGCCTGGCACGCCATCCACTGCCCTGGACAGAGTATACCAAGAACAAAATGTGGGTAAGGAGTGGAACTTCATCTTCCAGGTGGTACAGGAGAGTTCTGCTGTTAGAGGAACCCTATGGGAAACCCTTTTATAAAGCAGAGAATTTGTAATATGAATACTCACCCTCTAATTTACCTGAAAATATCTATTTTGTGAATATGAATTTTAAAAAATATTTTAGTTTAAGTGGAACATAGATGGATTGAGCTTCAAGTCTCTCTCTCTCTCTCTCTCTCTCTCTCTCTCTCTCTCTCTCTCTCTCTCTCTCTCTCTCTTTCTTCTCCTTCTCTTCATTTAAACTGCTACCAAAGGAAAGGGGACCCTGATCCAGATAGATTTGTAGGTAGATTCTATCAATTGTTTTTTGTTGTTGAGTTGTTTTACTTGTGTCCAAGTGACTGGAGTGGTTTGCCGTTTCTTTCTCCAACTCTTTTTACAGATGAGGAAGCTGAGGTAAGTATGGTTAAGTGACTTGCCCAGGATCACACAGCTAGTACATGTCTAAGGGCAGATTTGAACTTGGGTATTCCTGACTCTAGGCCTAGCGCTCTATTCACTCTACCATGTAAATGGGTAATTAATACTTGTGCCATACAAATTACCTCAAAAATTGAGGAAGGCAGTGTTTTACCAAACTGCTTTTCCAGTATAGAGATATTATATGTGTGTGTGTATGTATAAAATAAGAGTAAACATAATAAGTGTATGTAATATAATAAGGGTAAATATAATCTTAATACCCAAAATAGGGAGAGAGACAGACATAAAGACCAGTCACTAATGAGCATTGATGCAATAACTTTAAATAAAATTCCAGCAAAATGATTATAAAACTATATCTGAGAAATTATTTATCGTGACCAAGTTAGAGTTCTATTAGGCATGCAAAGATGATTCAAGATTAGGAGAACACCAACATAATTAATCCTATTAAAAACAAAAACACTCTAAATATCATATCAAAAAATGTTTTTAAAAAAAACCTTTGACAAAGTACATGCATTTATGCTAAAAAAATTCTACAAAGTATAGCAATAGAAGAGTCATTTTTAATATGACAAAGAGCATATCTCTGAAACAGAAAATGAGCAGTATTTTTAATAAGGAAGCACTAGAATGTCCCAGTATGACAGACATTCCCTTTGCCTGCTGCTATTTGATGTAATTCTAGAGAAAGGCTAGAGATGGCAACATGAGAAGGAATAAAGACATAAATATCCCAAAGAGAAGGCAACAGTCATTCCTTTTTCTGATGATGGTTCACTTAGAAAACCTCCAGGGAACTAGAAAAAAACAGCAGGCAATAGGGATAGCAAAGGGGTAGGGTAAAAATAAGTTTACAAAAAATGGCATTTTTATGTAGCAATAGCAAGAATTTGGGAAGAAATATAAGGTAAGATTCTATTCCAAATAACAAAAAAATGCATAAAATGTCTGAGAGTCACCCTACTCAGGCATACTCAAAATATAAATTAAATTTTCAAAAATATACTTTTCATCTAAATTGACCTATTGCAGAAAGGGGCTTGCTGGTATGTGTTCATTGCTTCTTTGTGTAACTCTTATTATTACAGTTACTACTGGTTTCAGACATTCACTATGTAGATATTTTCTTTGGAATAAATACTGCATTTGGAGTCAAAGGAACCAGGTTTGAATATTGCCACTGATGCCGACTAGGTGAGATGTTGGGTAAATCAGCTTTCAGGAAAATAAAGGATTTGGACTCCTTGGATCTCTAAGGTCCTGGATTTTCTAAGCTATGATCCCATGTCAGTGTTAGAGTAGATGAGAGCTGACCCCTTAGAGCAGTGTCCCTTCCTTCCTCTTTAAGGAAAGGAGTCACAGCATATACATCTCTGTGCCCTGGAGCACCTAGCATGAGCTAACACATGCAAAGATTCAATAATATTTGATTGATCAGCTGCCTAGGTTAGGAACACAGACTTGAAGAGGACCTTCCAAACTTCATTTGCTGCATCCCAAACCAAATATAACTATTCTTTATTAAACCATGAAATAAACACGTTTTTTCTTCAATGAATGAACAGATTAGATCATAATTAAGTCTTTTCCAAAACCAAACTAGATTATAACTATGTTGTGAAGCTGCCACCATCTGGCCTAAGATTGACAGGTACAGAATCTATGAGAATCAGGTACAGGGAAGACAACAAAGCTTAGAGACCAAGGGTGCTGGCGTTCATCTTAGAAAATTCAAGAAACATTTATTAATCACCTACTGCATGTAGCAGAAAATATGCTGGTTCTGGAGTCGGAGAAGTTGAGTTCAAATCTTTGCTCTGACATTCCTTGTGTGAACCTGATCAAATCATTCAGCCACCCTAGGCCCCAGGTCCCTATTGCTAAAAGATGAATTTAGACGAATTTGACTGCTTTTTTACTCTATGCAAAGCGTGTCCTGGGTATAGAGAGATCTGTTAGAGATATAAAGAAAAAAAGAGTGCCTGGAGGGAGAAACACAAATAAATCCCAAATAAGAAAGAATATGTGTGTTGAAGAAGAGAGAATTCTTGACAAATATGCTGAGGGAGAGATTGTTGTAAAGCCCCGGGAGAAAAGGAAAGGTTTTATGAAGAAGGGGGCCCAGAGCTAACTAGGCCTGGAGGAAGAAGAGGATTTGAACAGGCAGAGATGAGAAGGGAGATTGTAGAAAAAGTCAGAAAACAGAAAGCTGTGGCATTTGTCGGGAGCACAGAGAATCCCGAGGTTGGATTCTGGAATCAGGTATCAGACAGGACCAGATAGGATGGTTCTGCTTTCCCGTTCTGTACTCCCCAACTCCCATCATGTTCACAAAGATTTCAGAGACAGAATTAAGTACCTACTGTGTGCTGGTGTCTATGGACTAGGAATACAAAGAAAGACAATTAATAGCCAGCCCCTGCCCTCAAGCAGCTTATGTTCTTTTTTTTTTTTTTGTGGAGGGCAGTTGGGGTAAAGTGACTTGCCCAAGGTCACACGGCTAGCTTTGTGTGTGTGTTAAGTGTCTGAGGTCGGATTTGAACTCAGGTACTCCTGACTCCCGGGCTGGTGCTCTATTCACTGCGCCACCTAGCCGCCCCCAGCTTATGTTTTAATAGAGAAGACAACATACAGATAACCACATCCAAACGAGACATATGCTTGGAGATAAAACTCAGAGGGAAGGCACTTAGAGGTCTCCCATAGAGGAAACTGAGGCTATAACAAATGAACACAGTTGTTTCATGGGGCAGGATGTGGAAACCAGGTCCCAGTACTTCAGGAAAGATGTAGAAAAGAAATCTCTTCCACAAGGAGCCTTTTTGGAGCCTAAGAGCTGCTCATGCCTCCCCACTTCTTCACCCCACCCCTTAAATTATATTAATGTGTTTTATGTTAAATATATGTATAAACTTACAGATTTCTGTGTTGAAGGAGAGGGATTGTTCCTTTTTCCTTTTTTTTTGAGGGGGGCTGTCTTTAGATCTCCAGTGCTTAACATGTGTGCCTGAGAGAAGTAGGCAATTAATACATAATTGGTGAGTGATTAGTCAAAGGCCTGGGAGATCCTTGACAGAAACAAACCTGAATCAAGCCAATCTATAATTTTCCTCCTCTCTAAGATGAACGGTTGGACCAAAATTCCTTCCAGCTCTCCTGCTCTGTGGCTCTGATTTAATACAGGGCATCCCCAAAGTCTCCCATCCTGTATTCCACTGGGTTTAAATCCCAGTTTAAGATATCATCGTTTTCACCCTGGAGGCTGAGCTTTTAATGGAGAGATCCTGGGATTGCTGAGTAAGAGATCTCTCTGTGCCCAGGGCTGCCACTGACCAACGGTGACCACATACACATGCCTGTATCTTGTTTTCTTCTCTAGATTTCATGTCTTTTCTCTACCTTTGGAGGAGGGATACTCTGCCTTTTTTTCTAGGACTATTGTGAGAAATATTTAGAGTCTCTAGAGGGCCAGGATTATTCAGAGACATATCCAGATAGTGCACTGAGGATTGAGGTCAATAGACCAAGGCTGGAATCTTTCTCCAAAACTTAGCAGCTTGTGTGCCCATAGGCAAGGCTCAAAATTCTTATTTCCTCATCTGTAAAATGGGGATAACACTTTACCTACCAGAGAATTATTAAGAGAAAAGAGCTTTGAAAACTGTAAAGGGCTATGTAAACAGGAGCTGTTGTTATTAAAAAAATTTTTTTCTTTTATGGGATAAAACAAGCATTTCCATAACAGTATGATTTTTAAAAGAGATGATTGCACATTAAACTACAAGTCCATTATGTACTTATTCCTTTATATAATAAAAGTATCATTAAATTAGGGGGAATGATATACAATAGGGGAGGTTATGACTTCCAAACTTTTCCTTTGTTCCCCTGAATGGGATTTATTCTCATGGAATCAGGTTGTGTGTGTTTAACTATCCCTGTCTGTGTATGTGTATATCCATGTATATGCATGTATACATACATACATGGTGGTGTCATACGAATGCATGTTGGTGTATACACACATATACGTGTATAGGTCCCCAGTTACACACAGAAGGGGATTGTTAGCCATACAAGGCAGTCTAGAAAAAATAGCCCATCAGTGCCTGAGATTTAAGTGTTAATCAGGTTCAGAGAGAAGATGATCATTCAGGGCTGGGGTGGTTAGAGGAAGCTTCATGGAGGAGGTGAGGTCGGCACCAGGTTTTGAAAGAGATATGCTTCCACTGGAGTCACCATCGCCTCAAGGCAAATGGCCTGCCTATAGTCCCATGGGTTTAGAAAGGCATCTGACTCCCAATGGGCGGACTCCCAGTTCCATTCTTTTCAGGGTCACACTGAAGCCTTGAGGACAAATGGACCCTTCACCTCCCTTTCTCCTTTCTCCTTCCTTCCCTCTTTCCTTTTCTCGCTCTCTCCCCCTCCCATTCTCACTCTACCCCAGATGTTTCTAAGCCCTCAGAGTCTGGAAAAATACATCTATCAGCCATTAAAAAATTAAGATCCAATTGAACCTGTCACCCGTCTTGGTCTTTGGCTCCACAGGCCATAATCAGGGGCACCCAGACAGAGGGCCCACTTCACCTTCCCCCAGTGGGGACGTAATCACCCGCAATCAATGAGACCCTCAATCATGGAGCTTTGAACAGCTGGTGGTAGGTCTCTCTTGTCCTCATTTCAAGATGCCAGTCCCCTTCCTGGCCCCCTCTTCTGTCCCCACCAGAGCCTCCCCACCCTGTCTTTCTCCAGGTCCTCATACATTTTTATGATTCTCCCGATTGACAAGGGGGAGGGGAAGAACTTGGAGTAGGCTTCCAGACTTGTAAAGGCTAAAAGGCCATCAGTGTTGTAAATGAGGATCACGACTCCATACCACCAGCTGTTTATAGTGCCCTGATTGAGCCTAATTGGTGAGAAGTAATTGCCTCCACTCCACAGAGGTGAAGTACCTCCTCACAGGGTGAATGCAGCTGATGAAGGGCCTCAGAGGAAAGTCCTCTGTTTTAACCAAGCTCCATCTGCCTCTGGTTTCTTGGCAAAGGCTGAGTTCATGAGCTTCCAGCCTCCGTGCCTCCCTGAGCTGACCAATGCAGACTCCTTTTACCCCTCTGATCCTCTCTCCCAGGAAGCAAAACCAACTTGGGAGATGGAAATGGGTGTTGGAGTGGGTGCCAGCAGCCTATTGAGGCCCGGTGACATTCAGCTGTTTGGCCCCTTTGTCTTAGAGAGTGGGAGATTTGCAAATGGGACTGCAGGGGGCCCTGATGATCTTGGCAGCCAAGGAGTGGCAATGCCTCTCTTGAAATCCTTGCCTGGCACCTGCCTTGGTGGGGGGGGATAAGGGTAGATAGAGGATCTCCATACTGTAAAAGCCCAGTTAGATTCTATCCCCTTGTCCCCTCACCTCCTTCTCTAAGACTCCCCACAGGCCTCTAGATGGTAGAAGTGTGTTTCCCATTTTTAAGAGGTAAGGACAGGGAGACCATGACTGAGAAATCAATTGCCTAGGGAAAGGAGTAGAAATCTTTCCTCCCAGCAGACTTTTGGGAACTAAATCTAGTGCTTATCTCAGTACTTGGCACATGGTAGGCACTTAATAAATGTTTAACTAAATTCCATAGAATATAGGCCCCTTCCTGAACTGGTCCTCCAAAAAGCATTTATTAAATGCTTGGTTAATATCCACTCCATTTATATGCAAGGTTATCCAGGTATTAAATATAGTAGGGCTGAGGATTTGAACTCAACTCTTAGATCTAAAATTTCTAAATTATTTATTTATTTTAACATTCTTTTTTTTTACAATTTTAACTTCCAAATTCTGTCCCTCTCACCTTTGAGAATGCAAGCAATATACCAATTTTACATATTTCCACATTGGCCATGTTGTGAAAAACAAAACAAAGAAAAGCAAGAAACACAAAATTTAAAAAAAAAACAATCTGCACTCAGTTCACTGCTTTTAAGTTCAGTGCAATTTCCACTATACCTCGCTGCTTCCTCCAGATACATTTGACCCTCTCATTCAATCCTCCCCATAGTCTTACAGGAGGTAAGGAAATGGGATTTGTCTGTAAATTGTGGGAGTGTGATTGGTGATGGGTTTTATTAATTGCCTTGTGATAGTCTAAGTAGAGATACTGCCTTTTTTTGGTAACTGGAAATGTTTGCCACTACAGACTTGGAGTGGCAGTGGACAAAAACACGTGACCTAATTGTATATTTAGCCAACAAACATTTATCAGACATCTGCTGTGTGCCATTTCAGAACGGCTGCCTTGGAAGCTGCCTGAAGCACAGAGGTCAGTTGATTTACCTGGAATCATGCCTAGCAAGGGTCAGAAGTGTGATGTGAACCCAGGTCTCCCTGATTCTAAGTAGCCATAGAATATCATTGGTCAGAGCTGGAAGGCAGCATAGAATTCTAGTCCAGTCTCCTTATTTTTACTACACCATCATCCTGGGAAGCAGCCGCTGTTGGAGATGCAGCCTGGAGACGGGTTATTGAAGGTAGGGAAGACCCAAAAAAGGAAGTTCTTGTCAGCATGGTCCTCAACATAGAAAATGACATTAGAGAAATAACAGGAACGAAGGGGCATGGCCTTCTGCTCTGCTTCTGTGCCCTAAGGACCATGGGACATTTGCATCTGACTCTCATCAAAGCTTCCCTGTGGGTTGTTTTCACCATTAAAATGGGAACTCCTGGAGAGCAATAACTGTCTTAATTTTCTATTTATATCCTTGGCACTTACCATATACCAAGTACTGGATAAATGTTGTTCATTCCTTCATATGTACATTTTCTCCCTTACCACACAAAGCCATCTTCAGATTTCAAGCAGGAGTCACTGGATTGAAGGATTTTAGAGCAGGAAAGGGCCTTTGAGATGATTTATTTCAGCCTCTTTTCTCATTTTACAGATGAGGAAACCGAGTAATTTATTTAATTTAATAATGACTGAGCAGTTAAATTAAAACCCAAGCAGTTAAATTGTTCACCCATGGTCACATGGATAATGAGTGGGACTAATGTCCATGACCTTGAATGCATTGTTCTTGCCACATCCCCATGGTTTCTCTCTGGGTTGATTTGTAAGAGGAAAGAGTCAAGTCTACATTTACATGGAGGAAAAGTTAATCAGGGGGATAACAGGATGTCCCCTCTGTGAATGACTAAGTTGGGGGGTCCTTGGAAGCTGTATCTGGTAACTCCTTAGAGAGAGCAGAGTGATTCAGATTTGGGTGGTGGGTTTTGTAAACATGAAAGACACATGACATGTCTAGTTGGAAGTCCAAAAATGTCAGGATTCTGCACTAGTTTCCCTTGACTTTATCACAAGGCTTGGGATGATACCCTTGTGAACTTGTCCTTGACTCCAGTCAGGACTTGGCAGCCAACTGGAGTGTACTCCCCTAACATCTACCCCACCCTCAGCCCAAAGGATGCCTCTGTCCTCAGTCCTTTTGAACTCAAGCCCATGTTCCCAGCTTTCAGTTCTCTGGGTTTAACCCAACGGTGGGTCTATATTAAAAAACCATTCCTGCCCTCCTCTATCCTACCCTACCCGTGTCTCCTCTAAGTTAGCCTATTGTAGAAGCCTGGGGTCAGGAATCCCACCTCACTACTTGACTGGGCAAGTCCCAAATCTCTCTCAGCCTGTTTTCTCCTCTGTAAATATGGATGATAATAGCATCTATCTCTTGTTTTGAGGATCAAATGAAATAATGCAGGCAAAATGCTTTGTAGACTTTGAAATGTCACATGAATTCTAGCTATTATTATTAATGTCAGTTAATAGCAATAGGTCATAGAACCCTTAAAAATTTACTTTTCATCTTTGCCTGACTCTTGTCTTCCTTGGACATTTTCTCCGTTTGCGATACAATGTGTTCCTCCCCTTCTTTCAGAGGCTTTGAGGCCTCACTTCCATGGGCTTTATTTAAATCTGAAGGGACATTGGACATAACTTATTCCACCTCTTGCCGATTTTCACCCTGGATGTGAGCCTATGGTTTTTGTTCGCCAGGGTTGCTGGGCCTCTCCTCCCTGGCCCCACACCAATCCTTTGTCCATTCAGCCACCATTTTCTGTTCGGTGTGATCCTCACATTAGTTTTCTTGAAATGAGCCCAAATTACTCTAACTCTACACTGAGGTTTTGGTGCTTCAGGTTAGCACCTTAGGTTACTGTAAAGTTGTGAACCGTGCTTCTGGCCTGGCCATAGACTGAGCTACCAAGAGGGATCTGGTATTTGGGCTGTTTGCCCTGGGAGGCTGCTGGAGTTGGGCAGCACACAATTGGGCACAGGGCTTTGGAAGATGAGTGAGAAGATCTGGGTTTGAATTCTCACCCTGCTGTTTACTACCTGGGAGACCTTGGGTGAGTCACCATCTTTTGGGGTCTCTGGTTTCCTCATCTGTGGAAAATTAAGTTGGGAAAATGATTCAGAAGGGCCTTTGAGTTCTAAAATCCTAGGATTTTTTGATTCTAGAGATGATTTCTTTTCTTCAGTGAAATTATGATTTTAAAACGTTCCAGCAGATGGTGCTCTGGAACAAAGAAGGAGATTTAAGCAGTGACCAGTGACCAAGCAGAGCAAGCACCTCTGAAGGATGGAAATGGGTCATTTCTGGGGTTGTGGCGAAACTTTACCAATCCTTTGATCTACAATCTGTGAGGATAACTCCAGATGCTGAGCCAGAGATTTTTCCCCTCTTGGCTTTGAGCCCAGTGGGGATGGGAGGTGGACAAACCTAAGTGCAACCATTTCACAGATACACACTCAGCCCCAGTTGGGAGCCAAGTTTGACACTTGGACTAAGAGAAATGAAGCACATTGGGCTGATATACTTCCAAACGTGGGTAGAACAGAAGAGAAGGAGTTACCTGGCCCATCTTAGCTTTCCTCTCTATTGAAATAAAGATGACGCTGAGAAGAAGCAGCATTGATTTGAGGGGCCCAGATATTTAAGAACCAAAATCTCTTCCCCCACCCCCACCCCCGGCCCCATCTCCCCCAGGGATGGCAACAAGGTGTGGCCTTTTTCATAGAAGGCAGTGCAAAGGGGTTCCCAGTCTAAAGTGAAGAGAGAGACTATGGGAGGGAACATTAAATATGAAACCCACTGGAGCAGAGAAGCCGTGGGGTCAGACCAGCCTGAGAAGGAAAAAGAGGCAGGGTCATTTTCTCAGCTGAGATTTGAGATGAGGGACCCAGGAGAGCTGGGAAATGAATCCATCCTCAGCTACATGCTGCCAGTGTAGCCTTGGTTAACTCACCTCAACTCCATATCCTTATCTTTTTGACCTGCCAGGGTTGTTGTGAGAATCAGATCCTGCCTCCCATACTTCGTAGCTGTGTGACCCTGGGCAAGTCACTGGCTCTATCTCTGCCCCCATTTCCTCATCTGCCATCAGTCGGTTGTTTTTCAGTCACGTCCAACTCTTTCATGATCCTTTGTGCGGTTTTCTTGGCACTGCAGTGGTTTGACATTTTCTGCTCCAGTTCATTTTACAGATGAGGAGACTGAGATAAACAGGGTGAAGTGAATTGACTGAATCTAATAGCCATTATTGGTCAGTAGCCAGCTGATATTAGCTGTGACACGCCTGCTTAGGTGGGGATGCTTTTGGAAAGTGATGATTAAATCCTATTCCTGTATTAAAAAAAAAAGGCAGGGGGTTGGAGGGAGGGTAGGAATGCTGACATCACAGAGGGGGTGGTTGTTTCTAACTACACTGTTCTAACTACAGTTCTCCTACCTCCCGTGATTTGGGCATGTTCTGGAGTTGACTGAGTCATGCTGTCTCCTGTATTTTAATTAATATCAAATAATTTCTTTTTTTTAATTTTTGATCAAAGAATTTCTAAATGGATAGCCAAGGCTCCAACAGATCCCTGTGTGATTGTCTCTGAGATGTGTGACTCTTATTGTTTCCTTCATTGCCTGTCATTGCACTAAAAGCAGATGCTGGGAAGGAAAACTTAGAAGCAGAAATGCTGGACACCAACCTAGTGAGTCGTCTTTCTTTTGAGAATGGGAAGGAAGGGATGAGTGTCATTTCCCCTGATGTTTGGAAGTTTATCCTATCAGACCCTTGTTGGTTTGTTTTGGTCTTCACCTGACTGGCTGTCTCCTACCCCAACAAAACAAAATAATGATAAAAATTAATAACTTCCATTGGAGTGCCCTTTTCATTTTCAGAGTACTTTGAGATATAGAAGGCAAGTAATTTTGTGCCACTGATTTTTTTTATAGTGTCCTCTGACAGCTAATAACAGAACACTGCAGGTGGAAGGAACCTTTAAGATCACCTAATCCCTTATATTATAGATAAGGAGACTGCGGTCTGAGGGAAAAAGGGTAGAATTTACATCCACTCTTCTAGGATGCAAGGTGATGGAACAGTAGGTTTGGAGACAGAACCTGGGCTCTGAGTAGTGACTCTGTGAGTCACCTATGTTATACCACCTATGTTATCATGAGAAAATCTCTCCTCATATATGCCAACATATTCTTAGTGACACATTTTATAGTAGCAAAGAACTGAAATCCAAGTGCGTGCCCATTGAACAAACTGGGATATGAATATAATGGAAAATTTGTTACTTAGAAAGTCTCTCTGGGAGAATAAAAGATATACACACGTACACACACTTTTTTTTGGAGGGGAAAGGCAAGGCAATTGGGGTTGTGACTTGTCCAAGGTTACACAGCTAGTAAGTATGTCAAGTGTCTGGGGCTGAATTTGATCTCAGGTCTTCCTGACTCCAGGGCCGGTGCTCTATCACTGTGTTACTTAGCTGTCCCTAAACGTATATTTTTTAAAAGAAATGTATCCACTGAGAAAATAAAAAACCCCCCACAAATTCATACTTCAGGCTCTGAAGATGATTTCTAAAGAAGAATTGGCGAGATGAGGCACTCAGCCTCCTAAGGAACAGCATTCTCTTGGATAAAGCCTGACAAGTTTGCTTCAAAACCAGCCCTTGGTCATGCTTTGTCTATTACCCAAACAGAATCCAAGGCTGAGAAGGACCTCGGAGATCATCTAGTTGCCCTCTTCCCCCTCTCCCCCCCCCCCCGACACACATCTCATGTGATATGTAAGGAAACTGAGATCCAGAGAGCTACTTGCCCAAAGCCACACAGCTATCCAGGGGTGCAGCAGGGATCTAAAACCAGGCCTCTTTCCATTTGCCCTGGCTGCATCTCAAATGGAAATACAACCAAATACACTTAAAACTCAAAGTCACTGAACTAGATTTGAACTTGAGTCTTCCTGACTCAAGGCAGAAGCATCTGCCTAGACTTGACACCCCCATTCTCTTAATTCTAGAGGACTGAGATGTAGCAGCCTTGTTGTGTGTCTCCTTAGGGTAAGAGAAGCCCTGCGGATCCTCTAACCATCACCCCACCTATCATCAAACCCCTTCCTCCCTACACATACCTTGAGTGCTTCCCCACAAGTGTAGACAGTTAGTCAGGGCTGATATAGACCAACCCATACTTGGCCACTATAATAATACTTTTTTATAAGGACTTTAAAGTTTGCAAAGCACTCAATAACACAATTACATTACAGTGTTATCTCATTGGTTCTTCATAACAGTCTTGAGAAGGAAGCAATATTATCCCCATTTTATAGATGAGGAAACTGAGGCTGATGGGGGGGGCTAAGTGACTTGTCCAGGGTAACATAACTAGGAAGTGTATATACTCAGAAGCTGTATTGGACCTCATATCTTCCTGCCCCACCTACCTGTCTCTAACATTCCTGACTTAACCTATAACATACTTGACAAGTCACTATTCAACCTCTACTTGAAGACCTTCAGGGAGGGAGAACTTGCTAAACATACCAAGGCACAGCCCTTTCCACTTTGGGAAGGCCCTCTTTCTTTACGGAGTTGACAAGTCTGACATCAAGCCTACATTTGCTTCTTTCCACCCATTCCCCATTTTGCTCTCTGAGGCCAGATAGAACAAATTTAATTCTTCTCTTCCCAGATCTCCTTTTATAATAAAACTGTACCGGGGGTGGAGCCAAGGTGGCAGCATAGAAGCAACATGGCTCCAGAGCTCCCACATAGCCATCTCAGATACTCACAAAATATGACTCTAGACAAATTTTAGGGCTCCCAAACTCACAAAAATACAGAAAAACACATCTCTCACTGAAGGCAGCTCAGCACAAAGGGCTCATTGCAGCATACTGGGAGCCAAAACCAGCCCAGTCTGAAACCATGGCTTGGCCCTGGTGTGGCCAGGATGATCCAGAGCTGGAGCCTTCAGGAGAGTGGATCAGTGGCAACTGTGGTAGTTTTCAGAATTATCAACCAATAAGAAATAAGGAGAAAGTGAAAGGTCAGTGGAACTCAACTAAATTTGGGGGAGAAAAGTGGGTCCAGCCAAACTGCCTCCAGGGCAACGAAGGGGCAGAAGTGGCAGCTGCCTCCACGTGGCTGCTTCAGAGCTCCAGGCCTGCAGACTGCAGCAGGGCCAAGTGATTGTTCAGAGGCTAAGTGCTCTAGTGTTGAGCAGCCTAGATCCGGATGGCAGTCTTGGGTGGTGGTCCTGGGGTGCGTTTTCAGTGAGCCAAAGCTGGTGGAGGCTGCAGTGGCCTCCTAATAGCCCCGGAAGCTGTGAAAACCCCAGCAATTTGGGACAGAGCTTTCCCCTCTAGAAGCAGAGTTCCACAGAGCTAAAGAGTCAAGTAATTGACTGGCAACATGAGCAGGCAAAGGAAGAAAAGTAAGAACAACATCCAACTTTAGATTCCTTTTTTGGAGACAAAAAGGATCAAAGCATGGAATGGGAGGAAGACAACACAGTCAGAACTCCCACACCAAAAGCTTCCAAGAAACATGAAGACTGCCTACAAGCCATAGAGCAGCTTAAGAAGGATTTTGAAAACCAAATAAGAGAAGTGGAGGAAAAATTGGGAAGAGAAATGAGAATGATGCAAGAAAATCATGAAAAGAGAGT
>CM053597.1:69297829-69315052 GCA_028646575.1 Pseudocheirus occidentalis
AACAGATTGTGGGAGGGGTCTTACAGTGGGATCAATGTTCTGGGCTGGGGGCTAGGGACAAAAAGGGGAGAAAATTTGTAACTCAAAACCTTGTGGAAATGAATGATATAACCAAGAAAATAAATTAAAATTAAAAAAAAAAAAAGAAGTGTATGGGAGTTAGTTGAGGAAGTAGGAGCAAGAAACATGCAGCCTTTTCTAAAAGTCTGACTGTGAAAAGGAAGATAGGATCTACTTGAAGAGGTAGCAAGTTAAGAGTAGCCCTGGGCAGGTTTAAAGGCACAGGGAAATTAACGCTAAGATTAAGTCAACCAGACTATACTTTCTAAATAAATGAAGTTTTGTTGTTCTATGATGCTTTTTCATTTATTATGAATGGTTATCAAGTTATTTTTGAAGATTAGCTAATAGCAAAATGTCAGTTATGTTTTGTATACAACATTAAGTTGTCTAAAAGTAGACTCCTTCCAACTTTCAAAGAAAAAACCTGATTTGGAGCCTGACTTTGCATTTCACTTGCCATCAGCTCATTATCAGTGTATCTTAAGAGCACAGAGTATATTTTTCTAGTTGCACTGTTCAAAACTTGAAAATGTGAATGATGAAGCATACTTTAATAGATATGGCTCAAATATGTTTGTGGGTCTTCTACACAGGTCAACAGAGAATACCCAATGAACACTGGAAGTGACCTCAAGATATTAATCCTTTGTGATTTACAATCTGTATTCAAAATACATTAACAGGTTTGTTTTGAATTCTTAATATAGAGAAAGAATAAGTCTCTGTATTATGGAAAATGCTCCTAATTCACAATCCTCACATGAGGTTATACAAGAAAATTGCATTTGCAATTACATATGTACATAATTAGAGTAGCAGAATTCCTCCTTCCTTTAGGAGAGGAAGAGGAGGTTTATCTTTCCTTCTATTAAACCAGATTTTTCTTTCAGAAATGATGACCCTTTAATGAGCTATGAAAACAACAATATATCTTATTGGGGGAGAAGGAAGGGTGCTATTGTTTTTAAAAGCGGAAATGACTTTTGTAAGCTGATAGTATTCTTTTATCAGTTATATCATGAACAAATCTTACAAAGAGATGGTTTGTTTGCCATCAACATTAGCAGGACAAATTTATTTATAACAAATGCTTTAAATGTACAGATAAAAATGCCTATTGATAGTGTCAGCACTTCTTACAATTTGACAGATCAAATCTTATTTTCATTCTTAAACCCCATGAAGGAGTGATATCACTGACTTGCATTCAGTAGTGAGCAAATTGATTAATCCTTCTCTATAGAAATCTCAACTCTTGATTACACCTATCAGACGTTAAGCAGCATTATTCTAGAGTGACAACACTTGACAAATTCCCCAACCATTTTTCTCAGCCTTTGTGGCCCTGCTAGCTTGTATTAACCCTGATGAAAAATTAATTTTCCTTATCTTCTGCTAAACCCCAAAATCCAAATCCGCCAAACTGGCAACTCTTTCTGTAAAGGTATTATGAAAACCTCTAAAAGATTAATTGCATGTCTTCAGGTGACATTAAATTAATTTCTGTACTCATGACAGACATTTGATACTCCGTGCTGAGAGGACAGATAACATTGTCAGGATACACAGAAGGACAGTGGTGTAGTGTCCCAGGGCAGCCTCTTATGAATTCTCCTTTCGATAAGGCCATATTTCACTGTCATTGGCACTGTTACTGATCTTGAAGCCCACAGACCTCACTGAACAGGTTTCTATTAACTATGACAATGCTGGTCTATCTGTGTAATCTTTATAAAGCTAATTCAAAATTTTGACAGAAATAAATTAGATGTGTGTTGTATGAAGCACTTAAATTATAAAAACAAATTTATACTATTTTCTCTTTTTAAAGTACTATTTTAAGCAGGGGAGAAAACAAAAGAAACAAAGCCTTTTCCTGTCTATCATTTGCTATTTCAACAGAGAATGAGATAAGACCATCAAAGGACTAAAAATTATAACTCAAAACTTGGACTACTTTCTGAAACACATAATTTTTCAAATATCAAATACTGAAAGCTGTAACACTTTCCAAAAAAATTATGATGGTTCTACTCAAAATTAATTTAGACAAGATATATAAAAATTAACAGACAACACTTCAAAACTTTCATAAGCGTGACTGAATATGGAGGCACTCTTCTGCTCTCATAGTAAGGTTAATGGACCATTTTTTATGCAAGAATGTCTATTACTGATCAATAGGCCTTGTGATTCTGAATTATTTTATAGTCAACAATCAATGGAAAGACATTTACTAGGCTCCCACTATGTGAGGCAGGCACTGTACCAGGAACTGGGAATTAACAGAAAAAGAAAAATTGAGGAGTCAAGATGGCAGAGTAAAAAGCAGGGACTTGATTCAGCTCTCTCTCAAACCCCTCCAAATAACTGTAAAAAATGACTAAACAAATTCAAGAGCAAGAGAACCCACAAAATGACAGAGTGAAATAAATTTACAGCCCAAGACAACCTGGAAAGTCTACAGAAAGTCTGCTGCACCAGTCTGAGAGAGGAGCACAGTCCACACCAGCACAAATGGGGCCAGAGCAGGCCTCAGGGCACTGAATCACTGGCAGTTGTGGCAGTTTCCAGACTTCTCAACCCGCAAATGCTAAAGACAACTTAAAAGGTTAGTAGGAAAGGTCTGGTGGATCTGAGAGAGGAGCGTGGTCAGACCCAGGCTGCGACAGTGGCAGCTACAGCTGCTTCCAGTGCTCATGGCCCACCAACAGTGGGGGGAATCAAGTGGCTGATTAGAAGGGGATCTCTTTGTTGGTGCTGAGGCAGAATTCTCTTGCTTTGTCCTGCTTGGATCTGAGTCACAGCTCTGGGTGGTGGTCATGGGGTGAGGAGGACTGCTGGCATGATGGAGTTTGTGAAAATTTCAAGGTACTGTGGTCACTCACAGTACAGATCACAGACTAGGAGAGAAGCTAACACCTTTGTTTTGATCATACAATCTTGGAAGAACTCAAAATTTACAGATCCCTAGAAATATCTCTGAAAACAGCTAGATAAAACTCCTAAAACTTGGAACAGTATACCCTCCACACTGAAAGCAAAGATCTATCTTAACAAAGAGCTAAGCAGTCAAGTAAATGACTAGGAAAATGAGCAAATAATCAGGGGAAAAAAATTAAGACTATAGAATCTTACTTTGGTGAGAAGAAACATATGACTAGAAGAAGACAAAAAACTCAAAGCTCCTACATCCAAAACTTCCAAGAAAAACATGAACTGGTCACAGTTCATAGAAGAACTCAAAAAGGATTTTGAAAATCAAGTAAGAGACATTGAAGAAAAATTGGGAGGAGAAATTAGAGTGATTCAAGAAAACCATGAAAAACAAATCAATAACTTGCTAAAGGAGACCCAAAAAAATGTTGAAGAAAGTAACACCTTAAAAAACAGACTAACCTAAATGGCAAAGAGGTCCAAAAAAAGCAATGAAGAGAAGGCCTTAAAAAGCAGAATTGGTCAAATTGAAAAGGAGGTACAAAAGCTCACTGAACAAAATAATTCCTTAAAAACTAGAATAGACCAAGTGGAAGCTAATGACTTTATGAGAAATCAAGAAATTATAAAGCAAAACCAAAAGAATGAAAAAATAGAAAACAATGTGAAAGATCTCACTGGAAAAATAACTGACCTGAAAAGTAGATCCAAGAGGGATCATTTAAAATTGTTTGGACTACCTACAAGTCGTGATCAGAAAAAGGGCCTGGACATCATCTTTCAAGAAATTATTAAGGAAAACTGCCCCAATATTCTAGAAGCAGAGAAGAAAATAGATATTGAGAGACTCTACTGATCACCTCCTGAAAGAAATCCCAAAAGGAAAACTAGGAATATTGTAGCCAAACTCCAGAGCTCCCAGGTCAAGGAGAAAATATTGCAAACAGCCAGAAAGAAACAATTCAAGTATTGTGGAAACATAATTAGGATAGCACAGGATTTAGAAGCTTCTGTATTAAGGAATCAGAGGGCTTGGGATATGACATCCCGGAAGTAAAAGGAAGCAGGATTAAAACCAAGAATCACCTACCCAGCAAAACTGAGTATAACACTTCAGGGGAAAAAAAACAAAACTTTCAATAAAATAGTGAACTTTGAAGCATTCTTGATGGAAAGACCAAAGCCAAACAGAAAATTTGACTTTCAAATATAAGATTCAAGAGAAGCATGAAAAAGGTAAACAGGAAAGAGAAATGATAAAGGACTTATTAAAGCTGAACTGTTTACATTCCTACATGGAAAGATGATATTTTTAACTCATGAGACCTTTCTCAGTATTAGGATAGTTAGAGGGAAAACACACACACACACACACACACACACACACACACACACACACAGGGTGAGTTAAATAAGAAGGGATATCTGAAAAATAAAATTAAGGGGGAAAGAGGAATGTATTGGGAGGAAAAAGGGAGAAGTAGAATGAGGTAAATTATCTCATATAAAAGAAGCAAGAAAAAGCTTTTACAATGTATGGGAAGAGAGGGGAGGTGAGAGGGAATGAGTGAGCCTTACTCTCATCAGACTTCGTTTAATAACATACACACTCAATTGGGTATGAATATCTATATTACCCTACAGGAAAACGGGGGAAGGGGATGTAAGAGAAAGGGGAATGATAGAAGGGAGGGCAAATGGGAGGAGGGGGCAATCAGAAGCAAACACTTTTGAGGAGGGACAAGGTCAAAGGATAAAATAGAATAAAGATGGTAGGATAGGACTGAGGTAAAAGTCTTTCACAATATTACTGTTATGGGAGTGTTTTGCAAGACTACACATGTATAATCTATATCAAATTGCTTTCTCAATGAGGGTTGCTGGGGAGGGAGAGAATGTAGAACTCAAAGTTTTAAAAATAAATTTAAAAATTATTTTTACGTGCAACTGGGAAATAAGATATACAGGGAATGAGGTATGGAAATCTATCCTGCCATACAGGAAAACAGAAGGGAAGGGGGTAAAAGAAGGGGTGGGGATGATAGAAGGAAGGACAGATTGGGGGAAGAGGTAATCAGAATGCTCACTGTCTTGGGGTGGGGGTAAGGGAGGAGATGGGGAAAAATTTGGAACTGAAAATCTTGTGGAAGTGAAAGTTGAAAACTAAAAATAATTAATAATAAAAAGAAAGCTAAAGAAAAATTATTCTCGTCCGAAGGATGCAAGACAGTAGAGGCAAGAGTATTAGGAGGCTGCTACAAAAGTTTTGCAAGGATAGTAATGAGATCCTGTATTAGTCTGGTAGTAGCTAAGATTGAGAGAATGGGACAGACACTAGAAATATTGTGATGCTTGAATAAACAAGACTGATAATTGACTGGACATGTTAGGTAGGAGACAGGAAAGAGTAAACAGGAGAAAATGGAGGAATAGCAGTTTAGGGAAGGAGATGGTTAATAATTGTGGCCTGGGACATGTTGAGTTTGAAGTGCTAATGGATACAAGTAGAAATATCCAGTAAATAGTGAAGCAGGAGACTCTGAAGAAAAGTGAGGGAGAGAGATAAAGATTTGAGCACCATCTGTTAAATGTGACAACTGAAAACCTAGGAATATAGTAGACTTGCAAGGAAAAAAGAAAATGGACAAGAAAAGACTGTCTTGAGGCACACATCCACCTTAAGGGGAAAGAATTATGAGGAGCCTGAGGAGCTTTTGGAGAGGCTGAAGAATCAGTAGACTTCAAAGAAAGAAGACACTAGGGAGGAAAGAAAGGGAAGGAGAGAGTAGAGGCTGGAGGCAGAGATTAATAGAAAGTTCTTTCCTGAAAGAACTGGGCAATTTAATTGCTGAGTCAGCGTCAAAGCCAGGATTCAAAGATTATAGAGAACAAAGGAAGTATATAGAGGTCTAGTTAAAATATCCTGATTTTCAAACAACCTACAAACTACAGGCCAATGCATTTGTTTTCAATTCCTGGAAAAACTCTAGAATGTATTATTAAAGAGAAGTTACATACAAATTTAGAAAGGGAAGTGGCGACTGCTAAAAGTCAGCATGGCTTTATCAAGAACAAGTCATGCCAGACAAACCTCATTTATTTTTCGGCAGGATTAGGAGGATCAGGGGAATGCTGAAGACACAGTCTTCCAAGATTTCGGCAAATTATCTGAACATTTCTTATGCTATCCTTGTGTATATAGGAGAGATGAACTAGAGAAAGGACGGCTAAGATGGACAACAAAGCACAGGGGAGAAGAATATAAACAGGATCTATTCAGATGATTTTTTTTTTTTTGAGAGGGGAAGGCAGGGCAATTGAGATTAAGTGACTTGCCCAGAGTCACACAGTAAAGTGTCAAGTTCCAAAGGCTAGATTTGAACTCGGTCCTCCTGACTTCAGGGCCAGTGCTCTATTCACTGTGCCACTTAGCTGCCCCAGATGAAATTTAATAGGCATAAATGTAAAGTCCCACAAAGAATCAAAAATAATATACATCTTCTCAACTAAGAGATACAACCACATCTTTAATTATTATTATAACATATTTCACTATAAAAGGTATTCTTCTCTATAATTTGTCCATATGTAGCAATTAACTTTCCTCCAGTTTAGGGGTGGGGAACCTTCACAGAACAAATCCCCTTAATAAAAGAATTTGTTCTATGAAACTTGGACTCAAGTCAAAAGGTCAAACTCAAAGACTCAGAGGGCCACACTTGGCCTCGAGGCGGCAGGTTCCCCACCCCTGCAGTCCAGTTAAACTGATAATGTAGGAGTTATTACCACCACCACTCCCTATTTGTAATAATGTTGCTTTTCAAACTGAAGTTCTCTCTGAGCTCAATGCCAATAGGAACAGGAGTTATGTCCTCCTACTAGTCAGTTTACTTTTTGAATAGCAGCAGCCAACAGAGTTACTGCATGGAGGCTACATCTCTGACCAGCAATAGCTGCTTAAGCATGTGAATAAAGTCTACTTGGAAAGACTCAGTTACTGGTATGAATACTAGCATACAGACTGCGATTTGGAGGTAAAACAAAAATGTAACCCTGAACGGTCAAGCTGCCAAAACTAATCAATCTTAATAAGACTGTTCAGAAACAATCTGATTGCTAAGGCCACTAAAAGCAGTTTCAGCCAAGCTAGTTCTTGTTTCTATTACTACAATATCACACAAAGAGATGTCTTTATTTATATGACGAAAGAATTTACCAGACTCATCACATCAACATGGATGACAAAGATACAGAAAAGTCTGATACCATAGTCATCTGAAAAGATCTAAGTATTACCTCTTACTATTCATATTCAATTTAAATCCACTTTTATTAAGTACCTACTATATGGGAAGTACTGGGGACATAAAAACAAAGAGTACCTGACCTTAAGAAACTTAAAACACTGAAAAATGGAAATTAGAAAGAAATAATGCACAGCTCTGTAACCTTAAGAAAGGTGTCTGATTTCTTGAGAACTAAAGTTCATCAACAAAATAATAAGAAATTTGGCCCAGATATTCTTTAAAGCTTCTTCAAATTCTAAAAAAAACTAATAGGATTAGCATCTTCTTGTATTGGTACTGATCTTAGAAATAAAAAATTATAAATCTAACTCTTCAAAAATCTTGCTTCTCAAAACAAGGAATGAAGAGAAAACTAAATAATTAAAATTCTAGTAAAAACAGCGAAAAAGAAAACCTCGATACAACAGAAGAGGTCAATGGCCCATTTATTTTAGGCACTTTTTGATTTAGCAAATCTGCAGTACAATAAAGAATCTGAACAGTCCCACTGGAGTTGAATGCAACAGGACTGAATGGGTATTAAGTAAATGTGGGGCTCACTTTTAAGTAGAAAAGAAAGGGGGAAATGAAGGAAGACGTGTCAGTAGAGGTTGTTACTTGATAACTTTCATTTAACCATCTACAAATGAACTAATTCTCAACACTACAGTCACATAAATGAATTGGGACCTTGGGCTTGCCGAGTTTTGACAGCTTTCAACATAAAGCACAGCATCAAAATAGGACAGCTTGCTCTCCTGCTGGGACATTCTGTACTTCTTTTTTCTCTGTGAAACTAATGGAATAAAGTAACATTTTATTTAGTTGCCTGCCAAATCGTTAAAAAATTCATTACTTTGATCAGAGAAAACCAGCAAAATTCAATTATTACTTTAATTTTTCAGGAAAAAAGTAGAGAGGTATTTCAGAGGGGCAAGAAAATGAAAAAAATACTGTAGGAGAACAATTTATTCTGTCTTCACTCAGAAGACATAAGTTATGTTTGAAGCTCTCAGAGTAGACCTGTTTTTAACACTGCAAAAGAAGATGAAGATAAATCAAGCTAAAAGCTACTAAGTTGATACTACACATTTTCTATCCATGCTGTGTGGGTATTTAAAAGAAATCACTGCTTTTGAAGTCATATTTCTAAAACCAGTCACTTTTATTTAAGAATTATTCCCGTTCTAATTTATATATAGGAACACAAAAAGATCATAGGATATCCAGGGTAGTACAGAGATTCAAGGAGCACCTAGTCCAAAAACCACCTAAATAGATGGAGCAACTTGCCCCAATCGTGATTTCATCCTCATGTTGACATGGTTAGGGCTGGGGGTGCTCAAGAACCCAAAATACCAACATTACCAACATGCTGGGTCCTGCCAAATGAATTAGACTCAAGTCTTCTCTCAGCCAAAGAAAAGCAAAGTTTAGTAAAAGTTCATTAAAAGTTCGCCATATTGGGTAGACTCTTAAGGAGCCTGGGTATCAGTAAGGCTTGCGTTGGGCAAGAGGACCAGAATCATCTGACACAGAGTAAGTCTGTGCTAGGTCATTCTATGGCGCTCTCACCATATGGAGGCAAGATGGGGTCTTAAGTACAGAAAGGATGTAGGAGGAATCTAGGGGTGTTCTAGAGGAAGAGTTTGGGGAGGGTCTTCAGGAGGAGTCAGATGAGGTCAGACTCCAGTGTTAAGGGTGGGAAGTTGCTTAAGGCTACCTTGAGCTGACAGACAAAGGTGGAAGGGTGGAACAGGAGGATCAAGGGTGGGAAATTGCTGGACAAAGGAGGGCTAAAGACTTGGGCAGAGCCACAACTTCAGGCCCATGGCCTCAGGCAAATGCCTTAGGTGGAAAGATTCAAGGAGAGCTCAAGGTGCTACCAGAGCCTGTACCTCAAAGATTCAAGGAAAGCTCAAGGAGGCTACCAGAGCCTGCACATCATCAATGTGACAACTCCTTCCAACAATATATATGAACTCAAATCATAACAGACAGTGTAGTAACTTAAGAGAGTTGAAAAGGCACTTGGCTAACATCAGCTGGATAGGAATCCAGGTCTTCCTGAATTAAGCTTCAGCACCATGCCCCCACTATACTGTACAGCCTCTACTGGGCTAAACATATATAACAGAAGTAGTTTTTGAACCCAGATCTAAAATCCAAATCTAAAACTATAGCTATAAGATTTCTATTTAATGTCCTAATTGTGAGAGGGAACATTTCAATACATTCAATTATTTTTAAAGGGGCCATATACTATTCTCACATAAATTTATTCAGTTTTAAGAAAAACTAATTTACATAAGAGACAGATTAGGAGTTGACAAAAGTATTTTACAAGGGAGTTTTTAAAATTATAAATTCTTTCTATTTTTAAAACATAATTTGAGCTAACAAAGACCAAGCTTCCCATCTGTAACTGTCCTATATAAGAATCATTACTTGCTTGAGATTTTTTTCTCCAAATAATGGGCTCCATTAAATTCTTATATTTAAAATGTTAAAATTACTGCACTAAGCCCACATTGCCCTACTAAGCCCACATTGCCCTACTAGTCTTTGTTCTAGGAGTTGTGGGGAGGTGAAGGTGGTGATGGGACAAGGAGGAAAGAGAAGTGTTGGGGGTGGTGTGAGCTCCTGAATCAGAAAGGCTACACTGCCAGCACCTGGAGTTAATGAATTACTATGGAGTGCTTTCAGGTTTGAAATCTTCACATATGTTACCTCATTTGACTGTCAACAGGACTGTGAAGTAGGTGAATTAGTATCATCATCTGACAGAAGAGGAAGCTAAGGAATGAGGAAGTCACTTACTCAGGGTCACATTTCTAGTGAGCTTCTAAGGCAGGAGTCAAGTCTTTGTAACTCCAAATTCACTTCTAGCCATGATAACAGGGGTTTCCAACCTGGGCCATGTATTACCCCAGTCAGGTATGAGACATGGGTCAAGGAGGCCTGAAAACTATTTGGTAAACAACCAGTAATAGTGTCACTGACAAAATCTGTGAATTAGAATGGGAAGGGGAATAATAGAAAGGAGGAGAGGAAAAGTGAAGGAGAGTTATATAGCATCTAAAAAAATTTAAATCACTAAGAAATCATTCTAAATGCCCCAAAATAAAGAGACTAGAACATGAAATTCTTTTCATACTAAGCTAGAAAAAGTCAGTGACAACAACCGAGTGAAGATGAGCTAAATGATCTTCGCAAATAACCAGAAACTCCAAATTCACCTCCAGTCTATAAGAGGTACAAAAATCTTTGGTGTAACCTCAAAGAAAATGGATCTCATTCTTACTAAACATGTTCACACAAGGCTTTAAGTTTAGGAAGCTTATCTCTCTGAACCTGGGTTCTCAGATCTGTTATCCATCAAATGGAAAACAAGAAATAACCTGAAGGCTAAGTAGAATATTATTTCTTCCAAAACCTATACAAAAAACTGTTAGCAGACAACAAATACAATTAAGCATCTCGCTAATTTGACTATGCTCTATAATACATTTACCAACTTTCTACTTTAAAACATTATATATTAAATGAAGCTTACTTCATGAAAAATTAATTCAATTTATATGTATGGTAAACTCTAAAATTTATTTCCTTTCATAATGAAGAGGTGGTGAGGAAAAGTTTACTAAAAGCCCACGGATATGGGAACTGAAAAAGGTTGGATAACTCTGTACTAAAAGCCAGGTAACCCGATTTTGAGTTAAGATCATGGTTACCAAAGAGTTAAAGTCTGCCCTTATTTTTATAGGTAAAAGGCAACTAACAGTAATCAGAAGGTAGAAGCACTATCATCAACAGAGACTGCTTTATCTTCACTTAGCTAATTATCCTTTTAGAGGAAACTAGTATAAAAATGGAAATCAGTATTTCTATTGATTTCTAAATATTACAGAGAAAACTGTAAGAGGAATTTTTCCCTCAGTTCATTTTTTTACTACAACAGGAACACAAAGTCAACTTAACAAGCATTTATTAAATGTGCCAGGCACTGTGCTAAGCACTAGGCATAAATAAAGGCAAAAGAAGGTCTCTGCTCTGAAGCTTAGGATCTAATGAAGAAGAAAATATGCACATACTATGAAAAAAAATAGGATAAATTGTAAAAAATCTCAAAGGTGAGGCACTAATTATGGAAGACCAAGAAAGAATTCCTGTAGAAGGAGGGGTTTTTAGTTAAGATTTGAAGTCAGGAAGAAGAGATAAATTAGGAAGAACATTCTAGGCATGATGAAAATGAAGCATCTTTTGCAAGGAACAAAGAGGCATGATGGGGCTGAGGAGGAATAAAGTGGAAGAATACT
The DNA here is from genome assembly GCA_028646575.1 of Pseudocheirus occidentalis. NCBI lineage: Eukaryota > Metazoa > Chordata > Mammalia > Diprotodontia > Pseudocheiridae > Pseudocheirus > Pseudocheirus occidentalis. The sequence continues at coordinate 69,309,435 of CM053597.1, forward strand.
GGAAAAGTCCATGTAGGGGAATTATGAAGGGCTTCAAAAGTCAAGAGAATTTTCTCTTTGATCCTGGAGGTAAGATGAAGACATTGGAGCTGACTGAATGGGGGCTGGGGAGAGAAAATGGTGACCCGTGCTTTAGGAAGAGCCCTCTAATCATTGAGAGAAAAATGAATTGGAGTTTGAACAAATCTGAGGGAAGAACAACCTCAAGGTTACTGCAGTAGTCCAGGGGTGAGGCAATAAGAACCTCTACCAGAGTGGGGGCAGCATCAAAGGAGAGGAGGGGGTGTATATGACAGATCTGTAGAATCAAAGAGACTTGACAACTGATTTGATGGGGAGAAGGCAGGGAAGAGAATAAGGAGCAAAGGATGGCACCTAGATTTCAAGCTTAAGTGATTATGGAAATAGTCATGTCCACAGCAGTAATAGGAAAGTCAGTGAATGGGCAGGGTTTGGGGAAAAAGAAAACAGCTCAGTTTTGTACATACTTAAGTTAAGATGTCCAAGTGGTAGTTAGAAATATAAGACTAAAGACCATAGTTGTATAAGTAGATCTGTACAGAGAAGATAACTGAATCCAAAGGAGCTGATGAGGTCACCAAGAGAAATAAGTAGAGAGGGAAAAGAGAAGAGAGCCCAGGCCCAGGACAGAGGGAGAGTCAAGGTTAGTAGATGCGACCAGAATGAATATCCAGCAAAAGCAACTGAGGTGTAGACCAGATAGGATGGAGAACCAAAAGAGAGCATTGTCACAAAAACCTAAAGAGAAGAGAGTTATCCTGGGGAGAATGAATGAGACAATCAAAGGCTGCAGAGGCCAAGGAGGACAAGGACTGAAAGACCACTAGGCTTGACAAATTAAGAGATGATTATCAACTTTAAAATGGCAGTTTCAGCTGAATGATAAGGTTAGAAGTCAGACTGAAGAGAATTAAAAGAGGGAAGAAAGAGGAGGCTGATTATGGAGAGCTTTTAGCCACAAAAGGGAGGACAGAGGACAAGAGCTAGTAGGGACACATGAACCGATCAAGGGTTAATTGAAGATGGAGTAACACATGGGCATGTTTGCAGGCAGCAGGGAAGCCAACAGATAAGAAGAGAATAAAGATTAGTGAGAGAATGGGAATGACAGAGGAGGCGATGTGCTGAAGAAGATAAAATGCAATGGAATCATTTGTGCATGTGGAGGAGTTTAAATTGGCAAAGAGAAGACCTAGCTTCATGTAAGAAGGGAGTGGAAGAGATAGTGGCAGAAGGCATCTTTCAAGAGATGAGAAGAACAGAGGGACCTCTCAACAAATACCCTCAAATTTTTCAGTGAAAACATGTGGTACAATTCTCAGGTGAGAGGGCAAAGGAAAGGTGAATCATGAGAAGTTTGAGAAAAAATAAGAAAGGTTTGGAAAAGACTGTGGTGAGTGGAATAATGAAATGGACAGAGAGGTGAAAAGCAACTACTTTGCTGCCATATAACATGAATTTGTAGTGGATCCAATCCAGGAAGAGTTTTGTGATCTTCTCCAGTTTAGTTTAGTAGCACATGAAAAGCACAGTGGATGGCAGGAGTAACCCAAGGCTGGGTTTTAAGGGTTTGGGAGGGCACAAATGGTGATGGGATAAGGGGACGAGGGACTTTAAAAGAAAGGACAGCACAGAATCGAAATGATTCACTAACATGATGAGGATGAGAAAGGATTAGAGCATAGCCAATGCAGGCCTGGCAAAGAACTGAAGGGTAGAGTAATTGTAGGTCATAGTAAGCAGGAAGAACATAATTAGGGTTGGTCATAAAGCAGAGGGGAAAATGGAATGATCAAAGGTTATGAGCAGATAAAAGAATTTCAGAATTTATGAACAAAGACAAAGACTCATAAAGGTGTCTAGGACATCTCAGGAGGTTATTTCCACTTAACTGTAGCCAAAAGATGATAGCCTATATTTTCAAGAGATAATATATGAACTCTTTGTGACAGTTTTAAATTCATTTCTAATCAGTCACCAAAATTAAGGAGTTAATACCAATAAGTATACTTGGTTTAAAAAGTACATTTTTTAACCATTTAAATGCATCTCCTAACATCAAAATAACTAATGTGAGTATCTCGTCTATGAAATATCATCCCAACATCTTTGCATTAAAGATTTTGTTAAGTAATTTGCATATTAATAACAGACTAGGTACAATTAAAAGAACTGAAGATGATGAAACTTCCTTTTTTGAGAGGAGAGAGCAATATTGAGGTGGTGGTGGGGGAGAGAGAGGAAAAAAGTGAGGGAGAAAAGGAGTGAGAGGAAGGAGAAACAGAAAGACAGAACAAATAAAAGAGAAAGGAGTTTCTTTAAGAAACCTTCCCTACACCAATGAAATCACAAGTGAATTAACATCACTACAGATAATAAAACAAAAGACTTAAGAATAACATGACTCAAGAATCATTACCTGCACCACCCCTCAAAAAGCTCAATAAAATTTGGAGCTATAAATGTTGACTATGGGCAGTTCAGAAAGGCCAGAAAATATGAACTGTTCTGATTCATAATTGACTCATTAATTACAACTACATCCATAGCAATCTAATTAAGTTGTAAGATTTTCCCCATGTGGATGCCAGAACAAGAATTCAAAGAAAATTCTGGCTCACTAAATAAGTGAAGAATATAGTTGAAATTTTTTAAAATATTGATCATTCACCAGAGTATAATTTCTTGGCAGCTACTGTATAATGAGAAAGTTCCATGTTTTTCCTAGCCACTGAATACTGGAATAAGCAGATTCTTACATTCAGACAATTATAGTTATTAAAAGCTAGTTTGGACTTTGTATATAAGTGAGGAAAGTAAAATTGCTTCTTCCCTTTATAGGCAAGGCTCATAAATACAAAATAAGAAATGACTAATGTGCTAAAGGACATATGTGTCACAGGGAGCTACAAGATGCATGTGAAAAAATAAAGGAATGCTATTATTAAACAAGTAAGCCAGATATTTGAAATGCCCAAATATTTCAGATCAGAACCATGATGCATTCCTTCCAACAGCTTAGTACCAGTCAGGTGTTTACTAGAATACTAGGTCCAATCCCAGACTCTGAAATTTGAATGCTACAAAATTGTAACATATATGTGGACCATCAGTATTTAACATAAAAGATAACCTTTGGATGCAGGTTTGCAGTCCATGGTCAGGGGAAAAAGACTCAGAAATTAGCACATTCTCATTAATCACAATTATATAGTGTGATTCCTTAAAATAAACCCCAAACCGTCATAAGATAAACTAAGGTCATGAAGGCTATACCACTTACAGAAGTTCAGAGGGACATAAAAGTATTCTTTATATAAAAACTATTTCCTATTTTGGCTTGGTCAATATTCTATCTATGTTGGAAGGAATATTAAACTTAACATACTGACAAGGAAAAATAAGATAAAATCAAATGATATTAGGTTACTTGTTACTCACAATACTTTACTGAAAATCTATCTCCCTAAAGATGGTTCTTTTGGGTTTTATTTTATAAACAAAACTGTACAAGTTACTTTAGAACCCTTCATTGTGAAAATGAATTCCAATTCTACAGTAAACAACACAGCAAAATTCAAACAGAATATCATAGTTTTTAATAAAGGAAAGGTGAAAAATGTTTCTTAACTCTTCCAAGGTGTCTGGGATAGTATTCTGTTTAAATAACAAGCCTTATGTTTAATGAAAGCTTTTGTGGCAAAAGATGTAGATAAAACATAGCTTCACTCTACTTCTTAAAATTATGACCCAAATAAAGTAAACCTGTAATGACAATTATGGACTATTACATGAGCAAAAAATTATGACGAGAAAAGACGACTTTTCTCTGGAAAACCCAAAACACTAATACTGAGTTTCTTACAAGTAAGTCAACTAAAACTCAGATATCATTAAATGATTTCATTTAGTGTTCCCCTGCCAAAAACCAATAAAGTCTTCTTCCTAAATCAGAGAACTAGTATTTGATACGGCTAATTCCACTCTTCCTGAAAAATCTCTTTTCTCTTTACTAGTATGAGACTGCATCAAACTTGTTCTCTTCCTACCTGTTCCTTCAGCAGTTCGTTTTCTTCCTTGTGCACAGTCAGTGTTGTCATTACCTAAAATTGTTTTTCATTCCCTCCTCTATTTCCACATTTACTTGATGATTTCAGTGATGCCCAGACCTTCTATGAAGACAACGACCAAATCTCTATTTCTAGTTCTGACATCTTTGCTCAGCTAGTTCCATACTGACAGTTGTCTGAGGAACATCTCCATCTAGATGTCCTCCTTGTACTTCAAACTCAACAAATCAATTCAAATTAACTCATCATTTGTCCTTTCTCCAAACTAGGTCTTCCACCTAACTTCCTTGATTCTGTAAAAAATATCACTCATGCTCAAATATTTGAGTCATTGTTAATGAATATTCCCTCCGTCATAAACACCAAGACTATGTTCTGGAAATTACAACTTAGCAACATTTCCTACTTTCACCATTTCCTTCCTATTTTCTACTATAATGATTTATGGCTTCCTGGAGACTTCTCTGGAGCCTTTTCTCCCCTTTAATGAATCTTCCATTATTTCTGTGGCCAAATTAGTAATCTAAAAGCATACCCCTGTACAACCTGTATTGAACTGCTTGTCCTTCCAGTGGGGGGTGGGTGACAAGGGAGGAACTGAAAGAATCTAGAATTTAAAGCTCTACAATCTAATGTCAAAAAAAACCCCATTATGTATGTGTGTGTGTGTGTATATGTATATATGTATGTGTGTGTGTGTGTGTGTGTATATATATAAAATTATTATTAACCACATGTAACTGGGAATTAAGATATACAGGGACCGGGGTAGGGAGACGCTCCCTGCCCTACCAGAAAGTTAGAGTGGCGTTGGAGGAGGACATAGGAGAGAGCAGACTGGGGTAGGGGCTTTACAGTGGGATCACTGTTTTGGGGTTGGAGTAAGGAAAATATGGGGAGAAAATTTGTAACTCAAAATCTTGTGGAAATGAATGACAAGAAAACAAGAAAATTTTAAAACAATTTAAAAATTAAAACAAAAAAATTAATAAAAGCATACCCTTGACCACATCATTATTCTCTTCACAGCTTTTCAATGTTTCCTTGCTACTCAGTGTTGTCTAAATTCCGCAGTATCACATTCAAAATTCTTTATAATAACTCCAAATTACATTTCTAGTCTTGCCTCCACTACTTCTCTAACATATATTCTAAGCCACATTCAAGCTGGACTACTAGTTCTTCCATGAATAAACAATGCACATCTCCAACTCTGCCCCTTTGTTAATTATTTCCTATTCACCCTGTATATAGTTAACTTTTTATGTTTGTACATAGTCTCCCTCATTAGATTATAAGCTCTTTGAGGTCAGTGATGTCTCTTGCCTCTTTTTGTATCTGTATTGCTTAGAACAGTGTCTGGTATATAAGAGGTGCTTAATAAATGTTTACTGATTGCTCCTGTGAACTTCTTGTTCCTCTCCTCAGATGTCCTCCCTTTTTATTTCTCTTGAGAAAGTCCACTCATCCTTCCAAGACAGCTGAAATGATGCCTACCTTTAGGAAAAATCACCTGAACCCATCACC
>CM053597.1:69315552-69354359 GCA_028646575.1 Pseudocheirus occidentalis
AGTGCTTTGCACAAAGTTAAGCGCTCAGTAAGTATTCGTTAAATTAAACTATCATGCTACTACTAGATCTGTACCCCAAAGACATCAAAGAAAAAGGAAAAAGACCTGTATGTACAAAAATATGTATAGTAGCTTTTTCTAAGGTGGCAAAGAATGAGAGATTAAGGGGATGTTCATTAATTGGGGAATGGCTGAACAAGCTGTGGCAGATGATTGTGATTGAGCACTACTGGGCTATTAAAAAATGACTAGGGGAGTGATTTCAGACATGGCAAGACCTATATGAACTGATACACAGTGAAGTGATAAGAGCCAGGAAATTACTGTGGACAGAAATATAGCAGTGCTGTAATGATGATCAACTGTGAAAGAAGTGGCTACTCTGATCCAGACAATGATCCAAGGCAATTCCAAAGGATTCAGGATGAAAAATGCTGACCCTCTCCAGGGAGAGAACTGATGAACTCTGCATGCAAACTAATATATACTTTTCTCCCTTTATTTGGGAGGTGTGTATGCGGAAGACTGAGAGGAGAAAAGAGTAGCAATATAGCTAATATGGAAACACTTCACATAATTTCACATATATAATTAATACCATATTGCTTTCCTACTCCATGGGTGGAAGAAAATTTGGAACTCAAAATTTGCAAAGAAAAAATGTTTAAAATAAATAATGAAAATTTAAAAATATTAATTAAACTATCAGTGTTTTGAACCACAATTGATGTTAAGTGTGAACAGAACACTGTATTTGGCCGCAAAAATTCTGGTAACATTCCATTGTAATATGTTATCATTCTGTTACAATACATACATTACTTAAACACACACATATTCATTTTCAGTCTGTGGGGTCTAAAGATGAAATAGAACTAATATCTAGAGTATCTGCAATTAAAAAAAAAAGTACTTTGAATCCAGTAAAGAGAAATAAGAAGGCAATGTCAACCTAACTTATGAATTATTTTTTTTATTAATTATATTGTTTTGTGGGCACATAATTTCTGTCTGGCTAGTTCAAATTTTTACAATTCAAAAAGGTAAGAAAAGCTGTAAGTAATTATTATCTAATAGCCTGATTAAAAAGAAAAACTTTTGAGTAGTCTGGCTTGCTCTCTATTTTTTACATCAATGATATATAATCAAGTATTTTTATTACAGAATCTGACTTATGAAGAAAAGTCTCAGAGATAGAATTTGTTTCAGAAAATTTACTTAGACTAGATTGAAAAATGCCACTACTTCGGATCTTCTAAAAGGACAAAGACAATTTTTATACACATAGGTACTTGTTACAATGGCATTTTTCATAGCTAAAAGGACCTTATTTTGTGGTACTTTATATAAATAAAGCCTTTCTAAATTACTTAGCAGGAAAAAAAAAAGAGTATAATCCTTCCCACTGAAGACATGATAAAATCACCTATAGATTAAAATCAATTTAGTCCACAGATTCTACAGTCTTATGATTTACTTTTTGTTTGTTTTTAGGGGTATAGCGGAGAAGGAAGTTCAGGACAGTACGATGATCCTAAGTATACTAACTCCTTTTCAGTTTGGAAGAATGCTTCAAGAATTTTTGGGCTTATTGGATTTGAAGATATAACAAATTAATTTTTCTCTCTGGCACATCCTAGGCATACTGGTATTAATTAAAACACAAAAGCAAAACATAAGCAACCCAATGTGAATTGGGATTAATAGCAATTTTTTTTAAACCAACTAAAAGTAGGTAAGCTGATTCACATGACTATAACAGAGGCAAATTATTTTACTCAATTTTTTAATTGTCTTCAATAAAGTTCTGTGTATTTTAGGACTATGCTAAATGAAACCCCAAACCAAAGAGAAACACTCACAAAATTTGTAAACTTACCCCTCCTGACAACTTAATCACCCTGACTTTGGAGCTGACATGTGGCCCATCTCCACTACCACTGTTTGCCCGCTGCATGACAGTTCTTTTCACTCCAGGTTTCATTTCCTGGGGCTGGCCTTGTATTGATGCCACTCTAGTAGTCTGTGTTGGGGTTGGCAATTCGTCCATGTCAGGAGGCTTTGTTTGAAGTACTTTGTGAGATGGCTGGGGCTGAGTTTGAGGTACTGTTCTATTCTGTCTCAACTGTTTCATTGGTTTCATTGGTTGTCCTTGGTATTGCAAATTAGCACCTGCTTGTACAAAATTTGAAGTTTTGGGCTGAACATTTGTAATAGTGATGTCTTGCTTTTTTACAAGAAGTCTATTTTTTACATTTTGTCTAACTTGTGCACCAGGATAAGGTAACAGTGGACTCCCATTAGTGGGTGAGAGTGATGTTTGTTCCTCCTGCTGTACTGGGGGCTGTGGGGTATAAGGCTGCTGTTGCTGTTGTGCAAGTCTTTCAAGTAATTCCCTCTTTCTAGCACCAGCCTGCTGCTGCCGTCGTAATTCCTTTTGTTTCAAGATTTCTTCTCGTAAACGTTTCTGTTCTTCTATCTTTAAACGATACAACCTGGTTTCTTCATCTTCATCAGGAAACTAAATAGGAAACACACATTTTTTTGTTAATATAGTGAAATGCATGTGGGCCAATCTAAGCAACCAATAAGAATTAGTAAGAAAACATATATTTCCCAAACCTTCATTCATTATTTGTGTAAAACCATTTAAAATCTGCTTTAAGATTTTTTCCTAGGATTTATTTCCCATTTAAATATAACTTCCTTGCCTCTGGAAGGGGGAGGAACCCCAGCTAAAGCTAATTTGGGAATCTTATCAGAATATTAAAAATGAAATCATGTAAATTTCTACTCATTTAGAAGTTTCTGAAACCAATTAAAGTACTCATTTAAGTTATCCAAATATGTTTCAAATGGAAATGGCAACAATACCAAGGCAACCCGCTGTCACACACAGGTTTTATCTTGCTCTTTTCTGACAAACTAACAAAAGGTAGGGTAGTAAATGACCTGAAAGGCCCTGATTAGAACTATTGATTTTTCGTACAGAATTTTCAGGCTGATCTCAAACTCATTTGTCACACAATAATTGGTTATAATGAACAGCACAAGTCAATCTCTCTGACCTTGAACTCATGCACTCTCTTCAGAATCAAAATGTTGCCAAATGCAGTGTTGGAATATTAATGGTATATATGGAATCCTTTAATATTCTAGTCGAAGGCCTTTCTGAAATCACTATATTGTGTCTGAAATAACCTTTGTAGAGGTTTTGCAACTCTCAAAAAAAAAATACTAATGAGAAAATTAAACAAAACAGGAAATATTTAAAGAAATGCATCCTGATTACATAAATTCTTTTTAAAAAATACACATTTTACCCCTACTGTATACATCAAAAAATGCCACCTTATCCATCCATTACCTATTTGGCAACCACACATATCTGAAGCATAGTCAAGAATAAGGAAGGTAAAAAGGCCTTTGTGCACACAAAATTAATATCCAGACAATAAATTTGATGCACTTCATTCACTCTCACCCAAGGTCTATTTAATCTTACTTAAAACACAATTCTAACAAGACTAATCTTCCAGTTTCCAAGTTCACAGCAGATGAAAAACAGCAAATTAGAAGGAGCAAGTAAGATAAACCTACAAAAATGAGAGATGACAGGAGGGCAAGAGAAAAACTATTAAAAGCAGAAAAGAAAGTAGCCTGTCTGGGTATATGGTGACAAGATCTATATACCTCAATGGCTTCTAAAAAAGCTATTTTATTACTCTACTACAACAAAGTATAACAAGTTAAATTAATAGTGATGATACTGAGTCATCCAGAAAAAGTGTAAAGCATGGACAGCCAGTGCGCTGTCTTAGGAAAGCACAGAAGACTACGATAACATTTTAAAAAGACTTCCATCAGACATGTTTGTGCTCAAGGGGTTAATTCTTCAGCTATCCAGAAGAACTGATTCCCTGAGGGTGTGAGACGGTTCTGATTACACTGCAAAAAGAACTGTCAATCACCTCTCAATTATCTGTTTGTTAATCAGTCATAACAATATATTAGCTTCATTCCATCCCCCTCCCCCCATCATCATCAATCTTTGATGCAAGTTTTGGTTAGTGAAGCCAATGGCAAAATTAACCTGAATAAAAAAAATAGGCATATTAATTTTTTAAACATCAAATACAAATAATACTGCCTGGAAGCTGTTGCTCTTCTCCATTAGTGCAGATAATATTAAGACATTTTATTAAGCTATTAAGATATTTATTGCCCAAACTAACATCAATGTTCATAGTTAAGTAATTTCTCATAATTTATCACACAAATTCTATTTAGCCCTGAAATTCTGTCTTTAACACTTACTGTTCAACGCTCTCATAAAACTTTCCTTAGAAAACAGACTAAATTAGTATAGTGAAACTGATAGAACTATAGATAAATATTTGTCATCAAGATAAACTATTCCAAAATAAGCGCTGGAAAATAAAAAGTCTAATGGTCACTCAGGTCATCACTCTCATCCTGAGTTATTTATTGTACAAGTAATAATTTTTATTTATTCTAATATATCTTTCTTTACAGTTATACCCCTTAAAGTAGAAGTTTCCAAAACCAGTCTACTTTTTTAGTCTTACAGGGAAATTATGATTATATAGGTAACTAAATTTTCTAAATCAAACCATCCTAATATACTAAGGTAGCTTATAATTTAAAGTAATCCTCTAATGAAACCTTTTATAAAAATTAAGAATTATTTCTACAAAGCAAATAATAGCCAATTTATTTTGTTAATCTGGTTTATTACATACTTGTTTAGCTTTACAACAAGCAAAATAATGCCCATCTTCTCCCATGAAGATGTTATGAATATTAAACTTGACAGCTGAAGGTAAAGAGACTAACATTAAGCACAAATAAAATATATGTACAGAAAATTTAATTCTGAAAATTATATTTTTGGATCTGTGATAAGTACCATAAAATTGCTAAATTAGTCCTTAGAGAATTTAACCAAAAAAGATTATTCTCATTCACATAAGCTGAATTAAAGTCACTAGTTAATATGAAACTATTATTAACCGTATATCATAAGATCAACAAAGCTCAAAAAGCAAGAGAGATTCCCAAAGCTCTAGGCTAAGAAAAAAAAAAAGAATTTTAGTAGTTTCCTAGAATCTTGAATTCAAAGATATCAAACACTGTTCATACATTATTCTCAGTGGTAGCCTTGAACTGATGTCACCAAACATCTTTGATAAATCAAAAGAGAAATTTAACTGTGTCAGCAGGACAAATTTCAAATGACTTTTAGGAGCTATTGGTCTCATTCAAAGTGCCTTGGCACTCAATTTTGCTAATGCATATAAATGTTACTAAATGAAAAATTAAAGATCGACTACCCAACATAACTATATCTACGTCAGCCCCTCCAAATTAAGTAAATCCCATAATCCCCCAAAATCACCCTTTCTCCTCCCAATGCATCCCTGTAAACAAATCAGCAAGCAAGATTAAATTTATAGGGCATATAAGATTCCAAATTTGGAACACTGAGGTAATTCATTTTATGCCACATTTATTCCTTTTGCATAAGTAATTATTTATTACTTAGCTACATAAATATCACCAATAACTTTTTTTTTAACCAAGTAACTATACTGGTGGCTAAAACTATGTTTGGAGTCACAATACATAAAAAGAAGACACAGAGATCAACTGTACAAATACAGGAATCAAATGGAATAGCTACAACATAGATGAAAGGTATGTCATTTGATATGGTCTAAAGTGATTCAAAAGAATTACAAACTTGGAAAAGGTGAAGGTAGAAAATATATCATCAATTCACTTCCAATTACAACAGTCAGGATAGAAATGTAAATGAGGGGAATTTGGACTAGATGGTCTCCAAGGTTCCTTACAGCTTTCCCATCTACAATCCTCGAACTTTATGAAAACAAATTGCATGGGATATTTGAATAAAGGAGGGAATTTCCAAATTGCATAGACGATGAATGTCCATGCATGGGGTGCATAGTGAAAGGAGGATGCAGAAATATGCCACTGCAGGGAAACAAAAAGGAGAGCCTCAAGGTCTCAACCTTAGCCATATGTGACAGGAAGCCACAGTAGTCTGAGAGTGAATGGCACAATCAAAGCTACCTAGATATTCATTTTGCTTTGACAGAACCACTCCTAGGGAAGTCAGTTTGGAAACTGAATAGACAGAATAGAGGAAAGCAGTCAAGACAGAAACTAGTCCTAGTGATTACCAAGCGTGTCATAGGTTAATGGGTAGACGGTCAAGAGATAAATAACAAGAAAGGATGGGACTAACTCTTGAACCACAGCCAGGGAAAAAGTGGCAGATTCTTTTTGTGGAAAGCAAGACAGTGAAGGACTGAATATAGATGAATATAAGGTTTGGGGTCTGAGAAGCAGAAACATAAAAACAAAATTCTTACCTCTGGTTCTGTTTTTACTTCTGCTTTAGCTTGAACCACAGGGCTGACTGGTTTAACTTTCATTTCAGTCTTTCCCTGTGGGGTCCTGACACCTACAACAGATCTTGAAGGGGGTGGGGTGCTTGTAATTGGTTTCACTTGTGCTGCAGGTGTAGAGGAGCAACGGTTGTTACTCATTTCTATAACATGGGATGGTGCTATTGGTAATTCACGCAAATTGCTATTTCTTGGAGCAGTTGGCTGCATTTGCTGAATTGGCCGCTTGACAACATTCTGTGAAGCTGCACTCTGTCATAAAGAAAAAGATAATTTCTAATCAGAAATAGATACTTGTGAAAAAGAACAAAAAAATGTACATAAACAAGAAAACAATACTACAATCAGAGTAGATTCTCCTAACCCCCAACCCCACTGTTTACACTATAATTTACCCCAAATTCTGAAATCTCTGACCTAATGAAGCATATAAATATTTTGTAATTCTATGCAAGCAAGGGATTTCCAGCTATGTTTTAAAACTTATGCAGTGCCAGCTGACAGCTGCAGCAAGAGAGACAATAGTAACCAGAGTGTCAGGCCAGCCAGTATAAATATTTTTCAATGGTAGGCTCATACTTCTATCTAAATTGGAAACACTAATTTGTCAGCTTTAAATATGTGACTTCCCAAAGGGCTATAAACAATTGCATACCTTTTGACCCAGTAATACCACTTTTGGGGTTGTATCCCAAAGAGATCATAGAAATGGGAAAAGGACCCATATGTACCAACATATTCATTGCAGCTCTCTTTGTGGTTGCAAAAAACGCAATTTAGGGGATGCCCATCAACTGGGGAATGGTTGAACAAGTTATGGTATATGAATGTAATGGAATACTATTGTGCTATAAGAAACAGAAATGAGATGGACTTCACATTGACCTGGAGAGGCTTATACGAATTGATGCTAAGTGAGAAGAGCAGAACTAGGAAAAATTTGTACACAGTCACAGATACATCACATGTGTGACGATCAACCTTGATAAACTGGACTATTCTCAGCAACACACAGTTAAAAGACAACTCTACAAGTCTCAGAATGGAAGGAGATAACTACACTCAGAGAAAGATCTAGAAAGAAGAGAGTTTAAATGGAGACTGAGGCAACGTATGCTATTATTCTTTTCCATGGCTGGTTTGGTTTCTTTTTTTTCTTTCTTTCTTTTCACATTATTTGCTCCAGTGGTTACAACGCTTCTATATAACAAGACTATTGTACAATATGAAAGTGTTTGCAGATCCCATACATGATTGTAAACCACCATGCCAGGGTGGGGAGGGGGGGTAAGGGGGGAAAGGGGAGAAAATCTGAAACTCAAGTGATTCTGTAAATGGATCTTGTAAACCAAAATTAAATAAACAAGTCAATAAATTTAAAAAATAATGTGACTTAAAGTTCATTTAGTATGAAGAAAAAAAGCTAACCATCACAACAGATGAACCTCACTGACTGATAAGTATTTTAATAAAATAGCCATTGACATTGGCAGAAAACAAGACAAAAAGCATCCAGTATACATGATAGTCTCCCAAAGAGGTATGTTTCTTAGAAGAGGAAATACACTCCAAAGATGGGTGTCAAATACACCGCCCATGGGATGAGCCAGCAACACTCTTGAACATGGCCTAAACCACATTAAAATATAATTGGGGAATCTTCAACAATATAACCATAGATTATATTAATCTGTGATTTTCTAAGTCAAGAAACAGCCAGCAAGGATGCTTAGGAACTCTCTTTAGGGGCCTCCTCAATGGCATTTGAGTTTGATATCACTGCTTTAAAGGACATACTTTAAAATGGAAAACACACACACACACACACACACACACACACACACACACACACACACACACAGCGCCAATAGAGGATATTTGAGGACAAAAGGAAGGAGAGAAGTCACATCTTAGAATAGAGATTCTATTTTAGGAAGAGGAATTGTACTATGCAAAGAGCTCTGAGTCTGGAGTTAGAAAATCTAGATTTAAATCCCACTTCTGTGCTTGCTACCTATGAGACCCCTGCAAAAGTAACAGGGGCCTTAGTTTCCCCTTCTGCAAAATGAAGTCAGTCTAATCTCTAGATGTCTGATACTAATAATGACAAAGGTCATACAAATAAAGGGTGATTCCATAAGATTCTTGAGAGAGATGGGAAGCTCAAGGTGGTCTAATCCTTTTCTTAAAAGGCAACAACAAATCTCTGCCAGATCTAAAACTATAGAAGCCAGGTATCGCTGTGGAAGCTCAGTATCCTTTCCACTAACCACACTGTTTCTTATTCCTGACACAGGAAATCAAATAGCCTTCTCTCCTTTTGCACACTATTAGATCTTTTGAAGGTAAGAATTGTTAATATAGAACTTTTATTTATGAAGAAATATATGTATTGTTTTGTATGCAGAGAGGTGATATACTTACAATAGTGTATATGTAAGTGTTGAAAACTGTAAGCCTTAAAGCAAAAGTGGAGAGACTATTTTAAAAGTATATCAGCTTTCTGATAGTCTTATTTTTGGGTACCCATCCCTCCATGTACAGCCATTCTTTAAAAACTGAAGCTGAAACAAACCAAATAAGCACAAAAGCATCACTGTTTTCTTCAGAGAAAAGTGTGTGTGTATATATGTGTGTTACATCTGCATACGCATATATGTAATAAGGATATGCGTGCACACACAATGGAAGCCGTCAGTTTCCTGAATATCATTAATGGGTAGCTAATCAGGGTGGGACACCTACTTAGGAAAAATGTAATAAAAGTTTGCAAGTCAATGACTATTTTAAATTATGGCAGAAAAACTGTTGTTTTAAATTATTTGACTTTAAAAAAGAATTCAAAATAGTGATTCATACTTACATGTCTTGGACCCTGTCGCTGAGGGCACTGCATTCTATTGTTATTTTGCTGGGGCTGAGAAGTCTGCATGTGAGGCCTAAATGGTGGCTGAGACATGGGCATCAGAGGTGGTGGTGGGACAGAAAGGTGATGATGATGCTGATGCTGAGGCTGATGCTGCTGAGGTTGGTGCTGAGGCTGGTGTGGTGGTTGGTGCTGAGGTTGGTGCTGGGGTTGATGTTGGGGCTGGTGTGGAGGCTGATGCTGGGGTGGAGGCTGATGAGGAGGTTGGTGAGGAGGTTGGTGTTGGGGCTGAAGCGGGGGCTGGTGTTGGGGCTGATGCTGATGATGTTGGGGCTGATGCTGGGGCTGTTGCTGTTGATGTTGGGGCTGCTGCTGCTGCTGAGGCTGAGGCTGGGGTTGATGTGGTGGTGGTAATGGAGGATGCAAGGGTCCCTTCATAATTCAGTGAAAAAAAGAAGGAAAACAATTTAAGATACATATTTGCATTTATTATACTTTAGCATCAACTTCTTAGAAAAAGCTAATCTATTGGGAGCAAACTTTAGATGATCCTAAAACAGCTTCATTTTAAGATCTGCTATGATGACTATAACAGACTCTCATTGATGCCAGACTATTAACTTAAAATTTAATAAAAATCATCTCTCCATTAGTATTACTAAAAGCTGGCTCTTCTTCAAGTAAGATAAACTTAGTTCTTCAGTATTTATGCCTGCTGAATCTAAAAAATGTGTTGAGAGGTAGAACTCCTAGAAATCAAACATACAGTATCTCTCTGATATTTTCAGAGTGAACTTGAAGGAAAAAAGAAGATTCTTCTGTAAGAAAGGCCCAATAAATACAGGGCTATGTATGAAATTCAAGATTTATTTTTATCAGCAGAGGGCACTCAAGACTTTCAAATATTAACAGTAAGTTAACAGCATTATTATTTCTTGTCCAGAATACATACAAATATTTCCAGTATATCCTTTAGGAGCTGTAATTTTAAATAACAACTTCACAATCCTCCCAGAATTAATTAATTCAAGAAATCATTACAATGGTGAACAGAACAAAAATTTCTAATTTAATTTGCAGCAAAATAAAATCTTAGCATTAATTTGTTCCTTTCCAAAGGAAGTCAATGCTTTCAATTTTCAAATATTCCTCCCACAAGTTTTATTATAGGGACACAGATTATAAGTATGGCAAATAACGTACTAATAAGATTTAGTTTTATTATTAGGCTAATCATTTCTCAATATCCACAGCACAGAGCCATATCTATGGCTCTAAATGTCAATTTTACTTATATTTGTTTTAAATGAAGTTACTTTACTCATCTTCCATACCTGCATGTTAGGCTGTGTGTGTGTTGGAAGAAATGGCTGTCCTGGGCCAGGTAAAAATGGTTGTCTGGGAGGAATGAAAGGCCGTGTATTTGCAGAGCCTGGTTGGTTGAAGTGAAGAATCCCTACCGGACCTGGAGGCTGAATGTTTGGTCGTACAGGCCTTTCTCTGGGAAATACTGGTTGCTGTCCCTGTTGATTAAATGCTGGTCCAGGCTGAGTAAAAGGCAAGGGATTCTGGGTAGGAACAGGATGACTGCTGTTAAGAATCGTGGGAGGTGGTGGTGGTGGAGGAGGACTTCGTTGCTCAAACAAAGGATGGCTTGGAAACCTTGGTTCTCCTGAAACTAAATGATATTACAAGCATATTATCTTCTTGATAGAGAATATGAACTTCTTAGTACCATTTTAACACGAAACAGAATTATGTTAATTTGACCCTACTAGACTGAAAGTTGAACTCAGACTCAAAAGGTACAGATTACCCTTTCCTATCAAATCAAGTCACTATTTTTTCTCTTAAAATAATCAGTATAAACTAATTAAATTCAAATATACAGCTTAACGTATTACTAGAATTATTTTTCTGTTACTTTTTCTTTAAAGGTTCTATGTTACCTTATGTAATTCATTTTTTCTTGATCGTACATTTGAGTGTTTATACACTACTTGGATGGAAATGAAAATTTATTTTAAAAATATAAAGAAAATGAAAGATTACTGGACATTTCTATCAACTCATCCCTTTTTTATTCAATATCCTATAAATTTCAGATTCCCCAAATAAAACTTTCCTTAGCTGAAGTTACTTGGAGTAAGGCTGAATATCTTGTAATTTAAAAAATCCCAGATGCTGATGCCTGGAGGAACTGAATTAAAACAAAATATAAAGGTAATGAATTTAATACTATGAACATATTGAGCAGACTTATTACATTAACAAGATTACTTGAAATTTATTGAGGTACCTCCTAAGAAGAAATGGTCTCTGTCCTGAGGAGGTGGTGGAGCTCTCCATTGGTCCTGGAGAGGAAGCCGTGGGGGCTGGCTGAAATTGGTAGGAACAGGCCCAGGAGTATGTTGTGGAAATTCTGGAGGAACCTAGTAAACAAAGAAAAAAATAAAACTAAGTTATGAAAAAGCATGAAAATTCACACAGAATATAAAGTTTTTCTCTGAAAGTATTCATTGATTTATCAGTTATTTCTGATATTCTGTATGAGTAGGCAATCAAAATGGGCAATGATGCCATAATATGAAATAGTACATCTAGAAAAGAATTCATTGTTTTTTAATATAATATCACTGTCGTACCACAGGAATACTACTTTTCCCAAGCTTATTGGAATCCATGCAATTATTGACCTTCTTTCTCATTAATCCAAAAGACTAGATGTCTACTTTAGAAAATGCTCCTGACATTTATCTTCTTAAACCATGTTATTCTTTGCCATCTATTTAGTCAACCATAAGCTATAGAAATGAAGCAGCTTTAGCTCAAATAAAAAAAAAATCAATTTGTAGGAAAAAAATTAGAAATATTTATTAAAACCATACAGATATTTTAGAAAACATATACAATTTTTAAAAACCAATACTATATATACTATAAATATTTAGTGAATACAAAATGTTTTGAATGACAATAATAGTTGCTAACATCCATAGAACATTTTATGGTTTACAAAGAACTTTACATGTGCATTATTATCTCAATTGGTCCCCATAACAACTGTGTGAAGTAGGTATTATTATCTCATTTTAAGGATGAGAAAACTGAGGTTCAGGGTAGTTAAGCGATCTGTTCCATTGGTTACATACCTAGTAAATTAAGAAAAAAGCTCTTTTAAATAATTAAGCTATTATGTTATTTATAGATTTAGCTTTATATTAAGCAATTAGAACTGGAAGACTTTTAGAGATCATATAGTCCCAAATGCTTCATTTTATACAAGCAGAGTCTGAGGGATACACCATGTAAACAAATAAGTAAAAATATGATAACTTCAGAAGGGAATCAACACTAAGTGAAATAACAAGTGAGGTGAATTGTGAATAAAGTTGGGAATGAGAGTGCATTTCAGGCATTAGGGCCATCCCACCCAGACCAAGAAACAGAGTCAGAAGATGGAATGACAGATTTGAGGAAGAGTAAGCAAGCCAGTTTGGCTGTAAGGCAGTATATGGAAGGGGTACTATATATGGACTATACATTGGGACAGGTAGGCTGGAGAAAGAAGGGCTATAAACGACAAGCCAAGGAGTTTGCATTTTATTCCAGAAGAAACTGGAAATGACGAAAGATTCTTGAATAAGCAAGTGATATGGTCAGTTTTGTGCTCTAAGATGTACTGAAAGTCAGTCTAGGAATAGAAAGATAAATTGGAGAGATGCTGCAATAAGAGGTAATGATGGCCTGAAACAAGACAATGATTTTTGTAACTTGAGAGAAGAAAATGGGGGATGAAGGGGGGGGGGGGGAATAAGCTACAGAGGCAAAATTGGCACGACTTTACAACTGACTTACTATTGGGGGGCATTTGGGAGAAAGAAGGTCTGGGAATTACTGCAATTATGAACCTAGAAATTACATTAACTGGAAAGATGCTAGTGTTCAGATGTTAGCGCTCTCAACAAAAACAGGAAAAGTTTAGAGGAAGACTATGTTTAGGGAGAAATGAAGGAGTTTCATTTTGGACATGTTTAGTTCATTTTGCCTATTGGTTATTTAGTTAGAGATATTCAACAGCACTAAGTCATGCAGAAGAGGAGCTCAGAGAAAAGAGCCAGACATACACATCTGGGAGGCATTTGCATGGAGATAACTGGACCCCAACATCACCAAGGAGTCAGGACTGAGCCTTGGGGGTCTCATAATTCAGGATGTAGGGAGTGCATGATGATCCAGTAAGGACAGTCATTTCATCTTTCATCAACCACACAGGTAGAAGACCTAGGTGAGAGCACTCTCATGAAAACTCAGTAAAGATACAGCATCCCAGAGAAACTGTCAAAAGTTTCAAAGACTGCAGAGAACAAAAGAAATCATTATGAAGAAAAAGGTCAGTGTATTTTAGCAGTTAAAAAAAAATCAATGGTAACCACACAAAAGACATTTTCAGTTGAGCAGTGGGGTCTGAAGCCAGAGCAGGAGGGGCTGGGCAACAAATAAGAGAGAAAATAAAAACAATGAGTGTAGATGGCTATTTTTTTAAGGCTTTTGACTGTGAAAGGAAAGAAAGAGAAAGGACAATAGCTTTGAGAGAATAGTAGAGACAAGTGAAAATTTCTCAAGAAGAGGTGAGACCAAGAGACCAAAGTGTGTCAGACAGGAATAAAGTTAATATTGTATGGGGAAAATGATCCAAGGGGGAAATTTAGAAAGGCAGCATGACATGGGGGAAAGAGCCCCGACTATTTGGAGTCAAATAACCTTAGCTGGTATCCCACTGCTGATGCTTACTGCCTTTGTGACTTTGGGTAAATCATTTAACCTCCCTGGATGCCTCAGTTTCCAATTCTTTAAAACAAAGGAGCTGGACTACATGATATCTGGAGTTTCTTCTGGTTATAGATCTATGATCCTATGAAATGGATAAGGAAAGGGTGTTGGCAACAGCAGTGAGAAGGACCTTCTCATGAGACACCAGGGCCAAAAGAGGAGAAAATTGGGGACGGTAAACGAAGGTTTTGAAGCACTATATTCCATGAAGGGAAAAAGGTGCTTATGATGTACTATTTTGATTTTCTCAAACTGGGAGGTAAAATACTCTCTTGGAAGAAGAGGAGGGATGGTACAGGAAGCTAGAAGTGAAAATGTTTGGAAGAGTAAATGCAGCAAAAGTGGTAAGATAATTAAAAAAGAATAAAAATACTGGATTAAATAACTTCTGGTAGATCCAATCTGCACCACTTTATGACTGTCCTCAGAGGTATGTAATTAGTAGCAGAAAAAGTGAGTATATTAATTTCAATCAGTATATCAAGTTAAAATACTACAAAGTTTTAAAAATAGACACCACCAGGTCATTTCATGATAGCAAATAAATCAGTCAAGATGAACATTAGTAGTAACCAAGGATGAAATGTACTTTACAAATGAGACTACACACTAACCTATAAACTTTTTCATACTCTAAGAAACATGTTATCATTTAATATAAATCACTTAACACAAACTGAAGGTAGTAGAAAACACCCATGCTATGCTTTTACATGCAATATTTCATACATCATAATTTTATTTTTATTAGAATATACTGGAAAAAACAAGAGACTGTTTCATTCACTATTGCTTGCTACAAATTTACTGGGAATTTCAATACCTACCTATTTCTGTCACTACTAAAGTCTTTATTCTACAATTTAAACTATTCTAGACTTTACTTCATCAAGTACATTTATATACATGCATTCAGACATGTGTGTATGTATACACACACACATACATGTATCAATAAACAATGGGTGAAGTTTTCTACTTATATGAAGTATGAATTCTGTAATTAATTTGGGAGTCTATTAAAAACATTATAATTTTAATCAATTATATTTATATGGTGATAAGTCACAAAAATATTAAGCATCAAAAGTGGGATGCAAACCCAGGTTGTGTGACTCTAAAGAGTCAAGGCTCTTTCCCTCATGTCATGCTGACTCTTTAAATTTCCCCCTTGGACCACTCCCTCCTACAATATTAACCCCCTTCCTGTCTACTGACTTCTTCCCAGTTATTTAGTGAACACACCCTGTCTCCTAGAGAAACTTTCACTTTACTCTTCTCTCAAAGCTCCTTTTTCTTTTCCCTTTCATAGGCAAAAGTCTGTTTAAAAAAAAAAAAAAAGAGCACCATTGCCTCAAGGGCAAAGACTGCTTTGTTTTGTCTTCATTTGTGGTGGCACCTAGTGTGGTACCTTGAACTTGATGACTGATTCTTAGAATGCAAGACTTCACAAAATATTTTGCTAACTACTAATTTTCTCTAAAGTAGGCTCAGACTTTTGTGGGTAACAAATGACTTGTGAAAGGTCTGCAATGGCTCAGAAAATAATGTGCACACAAACTCCCCAAAGAACATTACTAGCTTTAGGTGAGCCTGACTAATACTTCTTCCAAACTATGCAATTTAACAGCCATATTATCAAATACCTACACGTGACTAAAATAAAGTGGGAGAAAACTAAAATAACAATCAGTAACTTGTGTCTTTTGAATGAATTGCCAGTTTATAAAATTTTGAATTTGTTGATGTGAAAAGTCTAGGTTGTATGCATGGTGGAAGTTACATGGTGTTACTGTTAAGTTACCACCAAATGAATCTAGTCAAAGAGTTTACTGACAGCCTGATATAACAATGGTTTAGGTGTCTATTAACAGGCCAGAGGCCTCTGCCCTACTTACCTCTTTTTTGCTAAAGGTACACCTCAAAACCTCTCAACATCATTCTCCATTTGCTACTCATTTTGCTCTTTCTAGTCTTTGGCTCAGGCCAACACCTCCCCCCCTCTTGTTTCTGCCTTTCCCTTTCCCCCTCTTACTCCTTCCAAGAGCTTGCTGCTTTGATCACTGCTTCACATCCCTCCAACCTTCAATCTTTGTCTCCTTGTTCCTTCCAAGATTCTATAAATCCGGATCATCTTCAACATCTTAAAGACCTTTGCATGGTCCCTACCGCCCTCTCAAAGTTAGTATCTTCTATCTTTCTCCTCTGCTAAAAAATATCCAACCTTCAAGAAAAAACATTTATATTAGCTGCCTTTCTGGTCCCTTTCATTTTGACTTCTATTTTCACCACGAAACTGAAACTACTTTCTGTGGTTATAATTATTTCAATTGCTAGATAGAGCAATCTTTTCTTAGTTCTCATTGGGGGGGGGGGGAGGTGGGAAGGCAGGGCCCAAGGTCACACAGCTACTAAGTGTGTGTCAAATATCTGAGACTGCATTTGAACTCAGGTCATCCTAACTCCAGGGCTGGTTCCCTATTCACTGCGCCAGCTAGCGGTCCCATTAATTCTCATTCTTTCTTACCTCTTTGGTATTACTTGACACTGTTGATCACTTCTTCCCTCTGGTACTCCCTTCTATCTGGATTCTCATGACATTGCTCACTCCAGTTCTTCTACTTGTCTGTCTACTCCTTAATCTCCTTTGCTGCATCACCATCCATGTTCCATGCTTTAAAAGTAGATGGATTCCACTTGCATTCTGGAAGGCTTAGGTGTGGGTATGGTTCTGTCTCTCTCCCACATCTCAATCAGTTCAATGATTCTTGTGCATAGGACTTCCACATCTATATATACAGCCCTAATCTCTCCTGAGCTTCAGTTGGACATCACCAAACCCCTATCAGACATCTCCAAATAGATATCTTGGAGGAACTTCAAACCAATCATGACCAAATTGAAATTGTGATCTTTCCAACAAAACCAATCAGTCCTTCAAATTTCCCTATTTTGAATGAAAAGAACGCAGGAATTGTAGCCTGAAATCTTGGTTCAAATTCCAGCTCTGAAACCTACCATGCAACAACCATGTGTGACTTGGTCAAGACACTTAACCTCTCTGAATCTCAGGTTCCTCATTTATAATAAAAGGAGACTGGACATCATAATTCCACAAAGTTCTAAATCAGTTAATCAAGAAACAATAAGCACCTATGAACTAGTCACTGTGTTAAGCTGGGAATACACAGAAAAAAAAGAAAAGAGTCTTTGCTTTCAATAAGTTTACATTCTAATAAGGGAGATGTGCAACCTTAAAGGAAAAGGCACTAGCAGCTTGGGGAGCCAGGAAAGCCCTCCTATGGAATGTGGTGTTTTAGTTCAAGTTTAAAGGAAAACAGAGATGGAAAAAGGCAGAAATGATGAATGAGTGCATTCCAGGCATGGAGACAGGAAAATGGAACATCACGTTACTATATGTGAGGAATAGCTAGTGGCTAATAGCAGTATCCAATGAAGTTTTTTTTCTCAAATCTTAAAAATGGAAGAGTCATACTAGAGAGTCTCAAGATAAAGAATGACAGTGATAGTGGCGATGTACATAAAGTACACGAGGGGCAGTAATGTACATGATTAAGTGGAAAATTAGGAAGAGACTAGGTTGTGAAAGATTTCAATGTCAAACAGAAAAGTCTGCATTTGGTCTTTGGAGTGAAAGAGAAGAGAACCCACCAAAGATTACGGGGAAAGTAAGGGGGTTGACATGTTCAGACGGATGCTTTGTGTAGATGATGGAGCTTCCTGCTTTCCTCCAAGTCCTTGCTGAAATTCCATCTTCTACAGGAAGCCTATTGCAATATTTAAGAACATCTTCCCTCTACTGATAGTACAGCGCCTGACACATAACAAGAGCTTTATGTTAGCTATTACCATTATTATTTCCAATTTACTTCTATATATCCTGTTTATACATAGTTGCTTGTATGTTGCAAACTTCTTGAAAGCAGACTATCTTTTACTTTCTGATGGGGACCCAGAGTTTAGCACAGTGCTTGGTATATGGTAGGTCTGATACAGAAAGTGGGGAAGAGCCAAGGCAGAAAGACTGATTATGAGGATACTGCAAAGAGATGAACTAGCCTAAACTAGGATAATGGCTGTATGGAGAGAATAGAACAGATGGGAGAGATACTGTATAGATATGAACAAGATTTGGCAACAAGTTGGCTAGATTACAGCAACAGTCTCCTAATTAGTCTTTCTTGCCCCAAGTCTTTCTTGCCAAAATAATTCTACTTAAATGTTGCTCTAACTAGGGGACTAGCCTTAATCAACTACAACGCCCTGTTAAGTTTTAAAAGTCATATACAAAAAACCTGGTGCCAATCTATCTTTTCAGCTTCATTGGAATTCGTTACTTCTTCCTCATTCTAGAATCCAAACTGGTCCTCAATTTGATCCTTACACAAAGCACGCTATCTCCTGTCTTTTCCTTCCTACTACGCATGCCTGAAATGCCTTCCCTTCTTCCCTCCACCTCCACCCTTCTTTTCCTTTAAAATGAATCTCAGCTACCATCTTCTGCATGAAGCCTTTACTGATTTCTGTCTTGTCTGTCTCTCTCTCACACACACACACACCCCACACATACACTCCCCTCCCTCTCCCTCTGAGTGTCCTCCTTTCCAAACAATATTGTAGTTAATTACTTTGCATGTATTTGTCACTTATTAACTTCATGTTTATACTATATGTTTTTCTTAGCAAAGGATTTTTTAATAAAAATAAGTTTCTAAGCAAGACAGCAAAACAAAAACACTACATAAAACTATAAATGACAGTGTTATTATGCTTGCTTTTAAAAACCACATAATAAATTCTACATATTACTTTTAAAACTGTCCTGGTTATCTGTGTGTCCTTATTTATCTTTCTTCTGTTCTCTTTTTGCACTTCAAAAATGTTACAGTGGTTCTTTTTCTTTTTCTGGCATCACTATTGTTAGCTTTCTTGCCCTACTCCTCTCCCTAACAATTCAAAGTAGAAAGGGGCCGGGGGAGGGGGGGGAGAGACCCTAACCTTGTAACAAACAGTCAAGGAAATGATTCATTATAGTGGCCACATGCAAAAATGTGTGGCTCTGCATGTTGTACACATTATCTCTCTGTGAGCAGGCAGATGACATGTTTCACCACATGTCTTCTGGAGACATAACTGGTCATTACTGTCTCTCAAAGTGTATTTTTTCTCTTTACAACGTTGTTCTTGCGTAAACTGCTCTTTTGGTTCTATTCACCTCATTCTCTGTCAGTTCATACCACCCAGAATTCTCTGAAGTCACCTTTCGTCTTTTGTAATACTGTAGTATTTCATTAAATTCACATCGCACAACTTGTTCAGCCATTCCCTGATTGTCTTAAAGGCAAATTAAAACACTCAAGTCGAATGTGGTTCTTAACTTTTATCCATTCCCCCTTTATATCCACCTCTGCAGGCTCAAGAAGTTTGTTTCGTCTCTGAGTACTCCTCAGTATTAATCCTGTCTTAACCACCAAACCTCTGCCCCCTACTCCTGATGCCTTTCTCAATTATGGCTTGTTCTCCTGTTGAGCATGTTAAATTCTCCTTCATCTTTGACATAGTGAAGTTCATCTGAGAGGGAGTCAAATGGTGCATAGGAGCACTGGGCCTATTCAAACATGACCTCTGACACTCGGATGTGTAACACTGGGCAAGTCATTTGCTTGCTTTAATTTCCCCAACTGTAAAATGGGGATAATAATACGTTTCTCCCAGTGCTCTTGTGAGGATCAAATGAGACATTTGAAAGGGGTTTTAGCGTAGTGCCTCCCACATAGAAGGAGCTCTATAGGTTGCATCACCATTATTTCATAGCCATTCCACTCTGCACATTCCTCCACGGTTATACACCCTATTTTGCATGTTCTTCTTTTATACTCCAATTATTAAAAAAGAACACATTCCATCCCCTTCTTCCTTGTACCTCATCTTTTCTTTCCCCTTTTCAGTCTTAGAAAATAACCATGCCCCACACAAGACATCTGGTTTTTAAAATTTAATTCCTTCAGTACCCTTTGATGACATTAAGCTTAATTTAAGGGGACACTTTTTTCCTTCTCCCCTTGTTAGAATGTTACCACAACATCTTCACACAGCTCCTTTTAGTTACTCAAATAAGTTTACTTTGTAAGTTTCTCTGGAGTCCTGTGCTTGCCATTCAAACATGTCTTCTTGTGTCTCCTCTGGTCTATTCACCAGGAATGCTTGAACAACTGGTAATGGCCCTCACTTCTGTACAAGGCTAACAAAGAAACCAATATCTCTTCTTCTTTTCAGAAGCAGCTTCTGGGCCTTCTAGATCTTATTTCCTTGTCACTTTAATTGCTTCTTTTTGGGTGCTTATATTTTTCCTTTGATGGGAAAGCTCCAGATCTTGGCTATGCCATTCCTGGTATTCTTTAATTTATTATTCTTTCCAGAAGACTGGTGGATTCTTGCTATCTTTGTGCAGTCTTTAAAAAACATTTTATTTTCTATCCTATTAATTCTTCCAATTCCTTCTTCAAGCGCTTCCTTTAATTTTTTTCATCTCTTGCTTTATATTTACTAGATATTTATGCAGTCCCAGTGGAAAATGCCATTTTTTCCTTAGGGAGTCTATAATTACTGAGTTAATCTTTAGGAGGATCCCTAGATTTATAATCATTTTTTATAACAATCAGTATTTTCTTTAATTTACTCTTGCTTCCAGTTTGAGTTCCTAAATTTGGGGTTAAGAGACACTTGTTAGCTAATCATTTACTCAAATTCCTTCTTTCACCCTATATATACAACCCTAGTCAAAAAGCTCTCCATTGCCTCTAAAATAAAAGAGCCTTATTTGGGCACTTAAAGCCCTTCATGATGCGGCTACAACACATCTTCCCAAGTTTATGTCACATTATTCCTCTTCAGATATTCTATAATGCAGTCAACTTGGCTCCATTCCTTTTCTCATCCCTGTGTCTTTGCACTGTCCCCTATATCAAGAACATAATCCCCTCCTCCCCTCTACTTTTAGAACTTTAGTTGAATCCCAATTTGTGGATTACCTTTTTCAGGAAACCTTTTCTAATCTCTTAATTGTTAGTAGTTCATGATCTCTGACTCTTTAAATGTGATCTCCCTCCCCTCCTCTGTGAGAATGGAAGTTTCTTTAGGGCAGAAATGGTTTTTCATTTTGCTTCTGTATATCCAGCAGCCTGAACAAACGTAGGTGATTAATAAATGTTTGTTGCACTGGCTTGTTCTGTGAATGATTTAAACAAATCAAATTTGGGAGGAATATCTAATATGATACATAAAGATCAAGATTCAAAATGTTTTTGTCAGGCTGGAAAGCTGGGATAAAATCAGTAACCTTAAATTTCACAGGATGAAAAGTAAAGTTCTATATGTAGGTTCAAAAATTCAACTGTCAAAGAACACGACAACAAGTGCCAGGACACCAATTCATATGGACAAAACCATGAGTTAATAATGAGCAATATAATACAGCTATTAATGTCAACTTAATAATGAGTAATACAATACAACTATTAAAAAGGCTAACAACATCAGGCGTCATTATACTAAAAGTACCATTTAGGATCATGGAAAATAATGGACCAACTATGACCTCAAGCCTAGAAAAAAATGTAATAATGAGGCTGAGGTACTAAAAGGTTTTGGAAAATCTAGGGACCAGAAGATAAGCTGTTTTGAGTTCCAGAAACAAGCATCAAAACTTATGTTGACCCAACCACCTATTGAGGCAGGAAGACTCTAGAATGTTCTTGCTTTTGAGGAAGAATGGTCTCAAGATGTGGGTAGAGACAAATAGGGACAAGTATTTAGAATAGTCAATATAACATTAGGGAGGGTATATATGTGGAGGGGATTATGGGTGGACCTCTTACCCAAAATGACAGATTTAGGCATTAAACCAATAGTTGTTACACTACTCTATGGCAAAAGAACAGTTCTGAACTTGTAATAACACTTCCTAAAATTCAATAAAATCCCTCTACTGAATCAAAAAAGTGAAGAAAAAGTATCTTTAAGCCAGTTTAATGAAGAAAGTGCTATGCCTTACAGACTGTGTTTATAAAATATTTACAAAAGTGGATTAACAATTAATATGGTAAAATCACTGATATAAAGACAGTGGGATAGATTTTACTTACTCATTTGCATAAATACTTTTACACAAATGGGTGGCAACAAACATAACAATGAAATACAGAAAAGATTTTTTCATTAAGAAATCTCATATTCTGAAGTTCTACTTATCCATGTAACAAATAAACCTGCACATATCTATTTCTCTTATTTGATAATAAAAATAATAAAAATCCACAAATAATGAAAAAGATGTCAAGTAGTCAGCAAACATTCATCCTTTTCTAGGTATTTTCATATTGAAGCAAATAACAAAACTGCCTGGCTCAATGTAAACACCAAAATGAGAAGCAGGAAGATAAACAGGAAGAGAGCAACTAATACTATACCTGTCGGATCTATTTTTCAAGATTATGAACTCAATTTTATAGAAATATTGTCAATAACTAGAACCTAAGTGTCCTGATGCCCAGTGTTGTGCTGTTTTCACTATGCCACAATGCAAGATTAATGACAGACCTAAGTTCTACATTCACATGAAGCTGGAGATAGATACCTCATTAGTACATCTTTTCAGGCCTCAATAAAAATTACCAAACCTATGAAGAAGCCAAAATGACAGATAAAAAGGTAGACAAGAAACAACCAAACCTGGACATTTTGACATGTGGTTCCTTTGCCATTTTTAGTTTCAGTCCCCGTCTCATAAAGGTACCAATAAGCTGCAAAACGGCCACAAGACAGAGAGTACTAGAGAGGAAGCGGGGGTGAATCAACAACATGAAATGCTTTATTTCTGAATTGAAGAATTGCTTGTAATAAAATCTGAGGGCTAAAAATGTTAGTCCTAAGAAACTTTCTAAGATCATTTCAGTATTTACAAATAAATAAAGAAAAATAAAATCATTTGAGTAGACTTAAAAAAAACAATCGTAATTTCTATAAAATGAGTAATACACTAGTGCACTATACTCAGAAAATCCAATTATATCCCTCAGGATTTTTAACTGGACTCCAGGGCAAATCCTTATTTATATGAAATATGCCACACAACCTTTAATGTCTGGAGAGAGCTAAAATTTTAAAGGTAATTCTGAAAGTTACCTAGCATAGTACTCAATTTATGTAAGTTCAAAGGATATAGGTGTGAGTCAAGTCTGTTGGAATTGGAATTTGAGATTCTGGGCTACTTGGAATTTTCAACAACAGTCTTTCAGTATATAGAGATTTACTTAGCACTTCTTTAAGAGATATATTAGAATGGATAATCTAGAATAATACTGTCAGGTAAAGAAAAGGTGTCAATAAAATTTTTTAAAGATACTTAAGCCTAAAGAGAAACATGAGTGCTAGAGGTTTTGAAGGGCTCCATTAAGTGAGAAAAACCTAATATATATGTTAAAACAGGAAAATAAAATACACATATATGCACATAAAAGTGCTGAATAACTCATGGATGATTTGGGAAGAAACCAAAAATATCAAAATTCCAAAGGATGAAATACTGTTCAAAAGGCATTTCAATTCATTCAAAGAAGTGTACTTTAAAATGTTTATAAGATTTGTGAGCATTCAACCAATCTCTCGGCAAATCCAGCAGTGCTTAGAAACCCAAGTAGTAATGTACTTTTGTAGCAATCTGAGATTTTTATTGAAAACTAATAGTGTATATTTCTCTGAAATTTCATTCTGCTACTTCAGGAACAACTAGCTTTGAGAAAAAGTTGAGGAGGATAAGTAGGTTTTCCCCAGATTTAACCTTGAAGATAAGTTAAAAAAAAAAATTAGCAGAACTTTTATTTACACATTAAGAAAGTCACTCAAGTTTTCCCTGTCAAATTTTACATTATCTATATTGAGAAAGTCTATCTTTGGGAGGACTTAAAATAAACTCTCTAATGGAAGGAACTGAAAGCAGCTGTAAGAGGGAATCCTATAAAATGTTAAGTATGAAATCACACATGTCCAATATAGTGGAAGTTGCACTAGGGCATCTAATGCACTAAAATGAAGTCTGAGGATTCATAAATAATTACAATTTTCATTAAATACCTGAAGTCCCATTTTCTGAATAACCCCAAAGCTATGTGACCTCTTGGGGAATTTAGATATCAAATAAAAGACAAATGCTATATACATGTACATGTCCAAAGGGGGAGGGGGAGGGAGAAGGTGAAGAGAGAGGGAGAGAGAGAAAGAGAGAAAGAGAGAGAGAGAGAAAGAGACAGAGAGAGAGAGAGAGAGAAAGAGACAGAGAGAGAGAGAGAGAGAGAGAGAGAGAGAGAGAGAGAGAGATATTCATCAGAGTGCAAGAGTGCATTTGGAAGAGAGAAAAACCTGATTTAAACTATTCCAGCAGCCATGGATGAAAACAGAAAAGCCGTGAAAGAAAACTCAAGTGGGCACTGCTTAACTGCAGAAGAAAAGGAAAAGATTACTATGAATGCTAGATAATTCAACTATATGAATTAAGTTGCCCTCCTATACTACCTATAGGAAGAAAAAAGTTGTCAAAAATATAAAGCTTTTAATTGACAGTCAATCTGGGACTACGTTAGGTATCATACAAGGAGAATTACAGAATAATCTCTATCTTCTACAAATTTACAATCTGAAATGGTCCTAATGTGAACAGAGTAAATGTATAGTCAATATATATGATTTTTTACAGAATAAAAAGTTTTAAACGATTACATGAATGAATTTAAATAGCTTTTATAGTATAAGTATTAGTAACAGCATAGTAAGTATTCTATTTTGTTACTTTATCGTGACATTGACTGACTGCACTTCATTAACAGAACTGTTAGGTAACCTTTACATCAGAATGGAAATCAAAGACAATAATCATGGGTATTTCAGGTCCAAACTAGATGGGTCAAAGTAAATAGCTGTCTGATCAACCTGGAATGGCTTCCCAAAATGGTATAGGATTTTAAAAGCTCCTGACTCTAAAGAAATGGCTTTGCAAGCTAGATGGTAAAGTATATGGATACATCACTACAGAGACTTGGATGATAGTGTGTTATCCTGAAGGGTTTTAAATACTCAAATGAGGAATCTGTGTTTTATCCTAGAGGAGTTAAGAAGCCACCAAAAATTCTTGGCAAGAGAGTGAAATGGCAAGACTTTGGTAGTTATGCTAAGACAGATTAGGAAGAGGACTGTAAACAAGGAAACCAATGAAGTTGTCCTGCTCAGAAGTGATAAGGGCCTGAATTGGGGTGGTAGCCACATGAATAGAGAGAAGGAACTGAATTCTAGAGATCTTGTGGAAGAAGAATTAACAAGACATGGTAAATGACTAGATGTAAGGAAGGACAAGTTTAAAAAAATGAAGAGTCAAGGATGATTCCAAGACTGGTTGCCCTGAAGGATGGTGGTATCTTTGACAGAATCATATAAGTTTTGAACAGGTGTGGGTTCAAGATGGAAAATAAAAGCTCCATTTCAGATATGTTGTGTCTGAGATACCCAACAGACATCCAAGTTAAGACTCCCAAAAGTGAAATTAGAATTCAGAAATGATATTAGAAATGCATCTACAAATCTATGATAATTGAACTCATGGAGGCTGATTGAAAATCTTCAAGAAAGAGATGAAGAGAGAAGACTGCCCAGATTATACAGCTAGCAAGTGGCAAATATTCAGGTCTAGGAGTCAAGATTTTTGATTCTTGGTACAGAACTTTTTTCATATTATTTACAAGTTTACCAGGGCAAACTTGTCTTTATGTTAAACAGTGTAAGATGAACAATCTAAAGACTAGTCAAAATCCAATCATTATTAACTTACTTTAATATGTGTGAAGCGTCATTATATAATACCAACTATTTCTACCCAAACATAATGCAGTTGTTTCTATGATTCATCACACAGACACAAATGCCTCATTCAACATGACTTTTATACACTTAAGTGATCCTGCCTCCAGAAAGAACATAAGATAAGGTTACTATAATCCTTTTAAAAAAATTACACTATTTTGCGGTTTCTTTTTATCCCTTTAAATATCCTTCCTAGTTAAGAAATTAACATTCCCTTTCATATAATTCTTACACAAATTGTACTTTTACTTTTCTACTTCTCTTGTTAATTACATGATTTTATCTTTAATAATCTATTCATAAGGTGCTGATAACTTTGGTTATTCCCCCCACCAAAAAAGATGAAAACTTTGCATAAATTGCTTAGCACAAAGTTAATCTTCTAATGCAAGGCATAAAGAGGATCTAACAGCTATTATATGACTTATCAGCTTTCCTGAAAGGGTCACTCTGTACACTTTCATAAGACTAATTAAATACCTTAACAATGTCATTGAATCAACTTCATGAATCTTTCAATAAATTGCAGCCTTCCTCTACAACATGTTTTCATTTATTAATCTAACTTAAAATGCAAAGTGCTATATAAGAAACCCTTCTACAGTTAAGTAGGGCCACTCAGTTAATTCTGATTATATGGTTTAAATGCAAAGAATAATGACCACTGTAACCTATGACCCAATTAAAACTATCACTATCTGCCATAAGATGTTAATCCTCTTATTTCAACAGTGACCAACGCTCTTAAAAAAAAAAAAAAAACAACTCTCCTTAATAGCCCATTTTGGCAGATATTTTGTAACTCATAACATAAGGCAAGAACAGTTGCACATGAAATGATTCTAGAAATTTAAAAATACACAGACTAAAATTGCTTAGTGAATTGATGGTTCATAAATTAGCACAACATTAAAACTTCAGGCCATCAACTCTTCTAAAGGTTCCACTAAAGACTGAAATATTACTTGGTAACATAAAAACACTTTTTAGTAAATACACAAAAAAATCACTTTTGTTTTTATTAAGTTTCATACACTTAAGCGTCTCAGTTAACAAATTTCTTATACAATTAAGGTTCAATATATCAGATCTAATTTTATTTCTAATCATTTCACTAAAGTACAGTTTACATTTAATTCAGTCTTCAGATGGGCTTAATCATAAATATACAGTCTTCTACGACCCTCAAACACAAACATAAAAACTATTTGAGGTTTTAGAGGATTCTACTTATTTTCAGGATTACAGAAACTAAATTTTCAGGAAACTGCTAGTAGGGTATTTATGCCTTTACTAAGTTAGTTATACTGGATTTTGGACACTTCAAGAAAGAGAATTTGATTTGACATAGCAGTTAATACCAAATCCAAAATAACTAAATTATGGCCTAAACAAACAACATTCTTACTAAAAGAGGGGGGAAAGGCAGAGAGGAAGCCAGGAAAGCAATTTGTGGAGTCAGAAAACACCACAAGGTTGTCTTTAAATCTTTTATATGAGAAGAAATACCAATCTTCTTTCAACGCTTGCAGAGGATTGGTGGTTTTAACTATGTAGCCAATTTTTCCACTGACATAAAATCACAACTTGCTAACACCTCCTCTTTATGCCCCTTTCTTCCCTCTGACACTACCACCACTCTGGTACAGGCCCTCATCTCCTCATCCCTGGACCACTATAATAGCCTGGTAGTTGGTCAGCTTGCCTCAAGTCTTTTTTCACTCTAATTCATCTTCAGCTTCTCAACCTGTGGGTTAGGTTCAATACAATACAATACAATACAAAGCAATGAAAATACATCCTGCATATCAGACAGATTTATAACAACAGCAAAATTACAGTTATGAAGTAGCGACGAAAATAATTTTATGGTTGGGGGTCACCACAACATGAGGAACTGTATTAAAAGGTCACAGCATTAGGAAGGCTGAGAACCACTGTGTTAAAACAATGTTCAAGATGTAGTATATCAATGTAATTAAATACTATTGTTCTATAAGAAATGATGAGCAGGCCAATTTCAGAAAAACCTGGACTTACACGAACTGATGCTAAATGAAGTGAGCAGAATCAAGTGTGTGTGTGTGTGTGTGTGTGTGTGTGTGTGTGTGTGTGTTTTAAGTGTCTTATGCTGGGATCTGCAGAACTTAGCACTGCCTTTGAGAATGCTAGGTCACTTCCATTCCACAATGAGACATTATTAAAATTAAGCTTTCGTCAAGAACCTCTCCCAATAAAAATCCAAAACAATTATAAACTCCAGTGCTTCACCAATATGATTTCTGAAGTTTCTTGCTTCCTTCCACAATACAAAATTAAGAATCAGCTTATGTAAATAGCTCCATAACAGAGGTATTATGTAAAAGATCTATCATAATACACAAAAGTCCTTAATAAAATCCAGGGATCATGCCAAAAATATAATTCCACACATGCGCCTTCCTTACTAATCCCACCCAAAATATCAAATCACTAACCCATCTACTACATACCTTTGAATTAAAGAATTTACCATAATTTTATATAGAATTTGGAAGCTTTCAAAGTGTCTTTAGAAGCAACACTCTAACATAAATTACCAAATTAATATCTTCTGTAAGAAAAGACATAATGAGTATGATTATTTATGGTTTAAAAAATAAGAAATTTAACATCAGAATTTTTGCTAGTTTTTAGTTCACATAATTTTTACTTTAGTGGCTTGGTCTTTTTGATGATTTTATGCATGGTAGCATCAACAATTTCAATAAGTTTGGATGTATATGTGCAATTGTTATAACAAATGAGCCATTTAGACAATGAGGAAATAAAATGGAAGATAATGATGACTAAAAATGTTTAGTCTATTCACATGAATATCTAAACTAATACCTGAAGTAAATAAAGTCAGTTTCCCATTAAAGGAGGTATGACTTCCTAGGTCAGGATTTTTCAAAGATGACCAAAAAAACCCCCAAAGCCCAACAACAATCATCTGAACAAACAAAAAACCAGGGACAGTCAGCGTCAGCTGAACTAAGAGAAGACAAAAACACTAATACGTTGTTGATTACTGTGAATTTGTCCAACCATTATGAATGACAATTTTGGATTATGCCAGAAAAACGACACACTGTTCATACCCTTTTTATTTAGCAATCCCAATATGAGGAAAATACCCCCAAGAAGTCCAAGAGAGAAATGAAGTTCCAATATGTAAAATAATATTCACAGCAATACCATAGACATAGTAAAGAACTGAAACAAAATTGGTGCTCATCACCTAGGGAATGGCTGAAAAGGCTTATTATACAGGAATATAATGGATAAATACTGCACGTTAAGACATTATGAATAAGAAGTCTTGAGAGGAACATGGGAAGAAATGTA
The DNA here is from genome assembly GCA_028646575.1 of Pseudocheirus occidentalis. Classification (NCBI taxonomy): domain Eukaryota; kingdom Metazoa; phylum Chordata; class Mammalia; order Diprotodontia; family Pseudocheiridae; genus Pseudocheirus; species Pseudocheirus occidentalis. Next base: position 69,345,004 of record CM053597.1, read on the forward strand.
TAAACTGATGTAGAAAGAAATAGACAGAACCAAGAGATGAAGATGGAGACTGATTAGACTTTAGGTCTGACTCGTATATAGAATTTCCATATGAGGAAACTCTCTCTGCTGTTGCAGAACAGTACCTCCTTTTCAACTTATAGCATTAGAGAATTAGAATTAGGTAGGACACTGAATGATTAAGTGTTATGCCAAGTGTCAGAGATCAAACTTGAACTCAGGTCTTTCTGAACCTGAGGTCAGACCTCTGTTCATTATGACACTCTTCCTCTGAAGCACTAAAACAAAAAATACCATGACAAGAATCAAAAGATCACAATTAAAAGCAAGATAAATAACAAGTAGTAGAAAAGCCAATGCAGATGCCAGGGAACAAACAGTGAAACGCACCTCCCTTCTCAATATACTGGAAGGTTTTGCTTAATTGTTTTGCTTTGTTTCAAGAAACAGTTCCATCTGGGAGGTTGGAAGGCTGAAAGGCCTGTGTGACATGAAGACAAAAGGCATAACTAAAAGGTATTCAATAAAGTTATATCATTTCATGACTACAAAATGTATGAAAACCTCTGGGGTTTTTTTTTACTCTGCTTATTTCCTTTATGGAAAATACAATTAGGAAAGAAGTAGTCACACCTGGGCTAAAATAAACAAATTGGTATATCATGTAGGCTTTGAAAATATTCTATGTTATATATTGGGGGAGAGGGAAAAGTCATTTTTGTTTATATAAAATGAAAAATCTTAACAGCATATTTAATCAAGATAGTGTATCTTCAATGATCTTTTAAATAATTACAAATAGGTAACATACTATCAGTTGATAGGAGTTGTGCATTTAATAATAGTAATTATCTTGGTTAAAAACAAGTCATGTAATTTCCTTTGTACAGTGCTGCTAGAAACTTGTTTTAAAAATCTATGAGACTTCAGATCAATATCCATATTTATACACTAATCAATAAATACTCTGATGATACTTATGATACTTTGAGTAAAGAATATGTGCAATGGATTTAAGAAAATCTATTACTTGTTTTGTAGAGCCTTGAACATTTTCACAGTGTTGTATGAATGCTTATTTAAAATACAACACTGCTACTACTTGTTGGGTTGTTATAATAAGGATTCTTTTTGTGTATGGATTGGAGTAAATTGATCCTGAATTCCTTTCAATTCTCCAATTTTACAATTCTATGGTGTTAAACTAAAAATTAAAATTATAATAGTTTCTTGTTCTAAGTATATAATTTTAAAATAGAGCGTAAAAGTTCTAATAATTACATTACAAGTAACTGAGTTAGGGGTGGCTAGGTGGCGCAGTGAATAGAGCACCGGCTCTGGAGTCAGCAGTACCTGAGTTCAAATCCAGCCTCAGACACTTAACACAAAAAACTAGCCGTGTGACCCTGGGCAAGTCACTTAACCCCAACTGCCCTCCAAAACACACACACACACAAAAAAAAAACTACAAGTAACTGAGTTGGTACACTATAAAAGCACATCTATTACTTGGGCTTTGGGCTACTAGGGAACAGAGCTTTTTTCTGATGCTGTGAATCATGGGCAAGGTATTCTGGTAAAACAGCAAGTAAAGTTAAAGGGTTACTGGATTTTAGAAACCATTTTATTTAATAGCTGTTACCATAGTGTTTAGCTGCTGCTGTTCCTCTTGCAGATGGGAATTCATTGATATGATTAAATTTGATGGTATGATAATATATGGTAATCATGATTAATCAGAAACCCACTAGCAAATGGAGGATGTTGGGCATTATGTCACCTGCATTTTAAACTGCATTCCTTCCATGCCAGCCTGACAATATTTGACAGCTGGAGGAATCTCATACTACATCTGCTTACTACTACTTATAGTTCTGATAGGAAAAAATGCCCATCATTCCTTCACTGTCTTTCTTGCTATAATTACTGGGCTTTGCAGACAAGTAGTGAAAACACTAAGTGTTCCAAAAGAAAGCATTTTTTTCTCATTGTAGTACATCCTCGATTCACATCTGCAAAGACCATAATCTGAAAGAAATGTAATTTGATGCAGCAGTCTCATTCAAACATGATTTGCATGAAATGCCATATAAAGCACAATCCAAGGAATGTCAATCAACACCACCTGATACCATGTGCCCTGCTAAATGAAAACAAAATACATTAAAAACTACCTGTGATTTGCTACTGCTACACAGTAAATAGAACATTTCATTTAATGGTACTATTGCAACAGTAATGGCATAGCTAAACAGAATAATTTAAAAATCAAAGGCACAACAGCATTGTTCCTATGCCTAATTTTTCAGTTTTAAACAAAGACACCACTATGAAACTGTTTTGTGGCCAAATTTGTTATCTTTTGCTGGGCCACTGGTAATCAATGAACTGAAGAGATGCTAAAATATGCTAGCCAAGATGCCTTAAAACATTATCACTTAAAATAATTATCAGAAAAAAAAATTAAAATAAAAAATTTTTAAATTAAAAAAATCATCAGATTTTTAGTATTTGTAGCAATTTAAAGGGAATGAAAGTCAGTCTAAAAAAATAAACTTAAATTGCTACATTGTAATCCTTTACTATGAAGAAGATATCTCTGTGATAGCTTCTAGTGGCAAACTTTACATATGACCTTTGATTAAAGGCGTAACAAATAACATGAAAAAAGGGACTAGAAAACTAAGTTTTAACAAGAGAAAATAATAGTTAATAAATTATGTGGAAAAACCTGAATTTTAAATTCATTATTTTGTTTAAAATAAAGAAGGCTCCTTGGAACTGAAAGCAAAACTCACATAGAAATGAAAATAGATGTTTACTAATGTAAAGGCAATTCAAAGTAATTAACAAAATATAAAACGGGTCTGGGAAATGAGATTTCAAGGCCTAAGTGGCTGATATAGCACATTTTAACCCTCAGGGGTATATGCTAGCTGCCTAAGCCAATCAGCCATGCTAAGAATCTGTTATTTAAATAACTGGAGTATATCTACGCCTTCCCAAAAAGATTCAGCTCTCCGATATATTTCAAAACATTAACTGATCTACTACAAAAAGATAAGAGTACAAGGGATAAAGGAGGATGCTTCTATTCTCCTAATACATTTATTTTGTGGTAAAATTCTAGGTTGTACTAGGTCCTTCTAGTAATAATTAAATATGCATACACTCAGAACAAAAGTATGTGTATGAACAAGAAAGGACTTTTAGCCTATGAGTTCTTTAAATGCCACAGTCCCTGAACAGACAGTGGCAAAGTCATAATAAAATCCTAGTAGAAGCACAAGGCACTGATAAGGAAAATACCCATGATCTCTAAGCATTTATTTCTCAAATGCAGTTTTATTTTCAAACCACTTAGCAAGTATTTCTAAACCATATGCATTCAAACTCCCAAATTTCTAAATAATTTGGTTTTATGTCAACTGAACTAAAACAAAATTTTGTAATATTCCATATTATTTTTAAATAAACTGATAATTTTAACTTAAATAGTAGATATTACTAAATAAATAGCCAGCAACCTAAGTATACATGATATTACTCCTCCTCAAATTTTTAATGACTTAGTACAATGGTTCTTAAGAGGATCTGTGAACTTTTTTCTTCTTAGTATTTTGATAATTGTATTTCAACATAATTGTTTCCTATATAATCTCATGTTTTATTTTATGTATGCATTCAAAAACATTGTACAAAGGAGTCCAGAAGCATCATATGAGGAAAAAAAGGCTAAGAACTCCTGATTTAAAGTTTACAAATAAAAGTATTTTTCTTTACAACCACACTGATGAGAAAGTTGTGAATATATTATCATCTCTATTTACTGAAAGGAAAAAAAGTTAAGTGATTTACCCAGGATCACACAGCAAGCAAATGTCTTAGACATCCTTTGAACCCAGATATCCTGACTCCCAAGAAGAGAAGTACATAACACTGTGTCATAATGACGCCTAACCCTGAGTTCCTTTTCTCCTTCAAATGAATATAGTAACTGAATATTAAAAACTTAAACTTACTACTAAAAGTTACTACTCATGAATGATATACGCACTGTTAATTTTACAGTAATTATCCAAACAATGTTGTATAATAGTCTTAGGCTATGCCCTTCCTCTAAATAAGCTACAATAATCACATACAATGGTACTTTGTAACAAACTTCTCATAAACTGTAAGAATATAGGTTCAAAACTTTGAATTTCTTATGCCTTGGATTATTTTTTTAAAAATACTCATTATTAGGTGCAGCTATGTGGCACAGTGAATAGAGCAATGGCACTGAAGTCAGGAAGACCTGAGGTCCAATCCAACCTCAGACACTTGACACTTAACTAGCTATGTGACCTTTGAAAAATCACTTAGCCCCAACTGCCTTGCCTCCCCCCCTCAAAAAACAAAACAAAACAAAAAATAATCATTAAGACAATTCAAAATATATACTTATGTTTAAAAGATAATGTATGCTAGTAAGTGTATGTTTATTTGTTGGTCCTTAATAATAATATTATAATCCATAATAAACAAATTTGAAAACTTAAAGGACATGTGAAAATAAAATGTTTCCTCTTGATTCAGTTCACTATTTTTTAACTATAGACAAGATAATCAGTCTTCAACTTTTGTGTACAGGTGTGCTTTGAAGAACAGCTAAGGTAATTAAAAATAACACAAAAAATCATTTTTTTATAAGGCAAACTAATTTTAAGTGGTCATAAAGGCTCACTAAATATAGGTTAACCATTTAACAATACAAAAAAATCACCCTGTGATTTGTTGGTGTACCTAATTTTTATCTTTGTATAATAGAGGGTTTTTCCCCTAGTTTCTGTTTCTTTTTTTGAAGTGAAATGTACCCAATATTGATAACTGTGTGATGCTGATTCTCGATAATTTCATTCCCAAGGGAGATTTAATTGTATGTAACTAATTCCACTTTGTTTGAAGCTACACTTTGGCTTAAATTACATCTAAGAAATGTTGTGACTAGTATTCCATGATATCAATTATGTTTAATTTAGTGGCAGTGGAAAGAAAATAAATGTAACTCAAAAAAGACAAACTGAAAGGTACATGAAAAAAAGGAAAATAACCATAATAAAAGTATTTTTCCTTTATACAATATTTAAATATCGCTTTAAAAATTCCTTCAATATAATGACACAGGTATCAGATCTAATTACTTTAAGAAGATAGGCTACAGAGTAAAGTAGAGCAATGTCCTTTAAGACAGGAATCATGCCTGACTCTAGCTGAATACAGATTTTCATGCTTAAGAAACTAAAGTTGGGACAGATAATAGCTCCTAAATATTATTAAATGTCTCCAAACAGACACTAAAGTTTATTATGACTGAATTCTCTAAATCACTGAAGGGAAGCACATTCAAATCCAGAAACAATTAGCATTGTCTCTGAGAATGCTTTTTTGGAAAAGGATAATTCTCATATTCAGAATACAATAATCAAAGAAAAGCTAAATTTCTCACAAAATGTAAAATATTAACCATATTGTGCTCTAAGCTTTATCTGAGTTTTTCCCCTCCAAATTATCACATAAATTTAGTGAAGTACATTTGGAAAAAACACAAATGAAAATTGAAAGTGATTATTCTAATTTTATAGTTGCTGTAAACACATTTTTACAAGGCCATCAACGATAGTATTAACTTCTATTCCCTGTTTACAATTTCCTTTCCATTTTAAATTTTAGCTCATATCATGTTATTATTGCTGTAATGAAAATGAAATAACATGAAAACTAGTTCTACAACAGTTTAGACATAGAATTTGAGATTTTTTCATACAGAATATTGTAAAATATTTTTAAAGTACTCAAAATATATTTTTTCTGCTAGCTTTCAAACCTATTCATGAAAAGAAATATATTTTGCGATTTAAAGCACAGAAACGCTTACTACAAAATCATATAATACTGATTTATAGTTAATAAATTATCTGAAGGAAAAAATCCTTTATTCTTTGCTTATTTTCATTATTTGAAACATTTACAAATTTTTATATGGATTGGACTATTAGTTTTAAGAATCATCAGTATTTCACAAATATTACTATAGTCACCAAAAGGATGCTTACTTGACTAGTAACAATACCTAGTTAAGAATTAAAAATAATAAAATAATAATTATATTGAAAAATAACTCATTTTTACATAGCTCTTTATGGTTTAAAAAGCACTAGACACTTGAATACACTTTTGATATATTTACAGACAGAAGTAAATCTATTTCCATTTTCTGTGGACTTTTACAATTTAAGCATTTAAAAGGTCATTCTTCATATTTTAGGATTATTTTCTATTCAATCTAAATATCTACATGTTCTTATTGATTAACTCATAATTACAACTACAATAAAAGCTTTATGAAACACTGTAATAACAAACTCATGGAAGTATTTTTTCCAACAAACCAATTAAGTCAGAAAAATGAAAGAAACTAAGGAAAAGTTCTGAAATATATTTTTAAAAATTTTTTTTGAAATGCTGTTAAATCAGGTGCCTAAGCACCTTTTTTCATTTCAAAAAAACAATTTGTTAAATTTCATATATAGTGTGCATGTACACACACACACACACACACACAACTTTTAATAACGGAAGGATCTTTGCACTTAATACAAGGAGGCAATAATAAAATCAAAATCCATATTCTTTAAACTAAAATGCGTTTGAACTTCCCACTGGTGACTGATCCAACAATTTTACAGTTAAACAAAATTAATTCTGCTCTCAAAAATCCATTGACCTTAAGCTTTTAACAAACATTTTCAACTGCACAGATTATGGTCAATATTTACAAATCCTTAAAATTATATTTAGCTGGAGCCACTTTTATTTGCTATATTAATATTTCTTTGCAAATGTATGCTTATCCATATCACAGCAGAAGGACCAGCTGCTACTCACTGGGAATCTCTGGGGTCCTACAGCAGGTCTGGGCTGGCTGGGTACTGGTAACAAGGGCACTAAAAGAAGAAAAACACCTTTCATTGTGAATTTGTTTGGGTTAACAATAGTACAAAAAGAAATAACGCAATTTACCAAACAGGTATGAAGTTGAGGCTTATAGTAAATTCTTGAACACCTCCCCCCACCCCTCCCACGCCGGCCACACACACCTTTTTTTTTTTTAATTTAAAAGAAAGACAACCAATATTTCAAATAGTAATAAGAAATTTAGATTTCACTAGTTAAATATAGATTACATTTTTCTTCAGGAGATGAGTCATAACCTGTCTATTTTTCAAGTAAGTATAGCTAAAAGAACATGGAAGAATTTAATTCTGGTGCTCCCATCCACCCAAAATTCTAAGTGCAAGTACAAGTAACTTTTTGTTAAACAGAGGAAAAAGGAAATCAAACTACAATAGAAACAATTTTTACATCGAAGTTTACTGATTAAACAAGACCACTCCATTTTAATTACTCCATTTAAAATAGGCAAATTTCATAAACTGTTACTAAGTGGGTTGCATACTAGTGTGCTTTAAAAAAAATTCTCTGAAGCTTAAATACTGTGGTTTTATAAAAACAAAACAAAATACAATTATACACAGAATTTTGCAAACAAGTTCTACTTTAAATTTCACATAGCAAGTGGTAGTTGTGTTTGGAGACATCGGAAAATGAGGAGAAAATCAATCCAAAGAATACAATGATTGAGGGAATGAGAGGAAAAAAATCAATTTCTAAATTAACAAATGACCTCCCCACCTCAGCTACTCATGGAACTGAACACATCAAATTTCTTATTTAACAAGATTTCATAGTTCAAACTTAAAAGGTGCTACTAAGCTAGTTAAGCCAATCTCTGAAAATTTGACTCAGAAAGGCTCCCCCTTTAAAAAAAAAAACTTCCTGCCAGAAAAAGTTTAAAGGGGTATAGGGATGGCAGATGGGTGACAAAAGAAGGGAGGGCAGAAGAGTCACACCTCCCAAGAGAGTAATTTGCAGAGCTTTGAATTTTACTATTAGTAGGTTAACCTAGGATTTTTTTTTTCTTTCTATTTTACCTAACCAGTTCAATAGCCTTTTGCTATATGCTTACTCTATCTGAAAGTAGCTAGGAATCACAATGGATAGAGTGCCGAACCTGGAATCATAACAAATCATCTTCCTGAGTTGAAATGTCACCTCAGACACTGCCTAGCTGTGTGACCCTGGGCAATTATAATTTAACTGTTTGCCTCAATTTCCTCATCTGCAAAATGAATTGGAGAAGGAAATGGCAAACTACTCTAGTATGCTTGCCAAGCAAACCTGACTGAAGAATCCAACCTGACTGAAAATTACTAAATAACAAACAAATACTCTATCTGAGGCATTGGATTGTATACCAGTAAACAAAATACTGCCCTCAAGGAACATGAGATCTAGTTGAAGCAAAGGAAGTGAATAAAGTATAAAGGAACATATCAGGAAGTACAAAATATGATATACAAATTCATCAATATTCCTTAGTTTTAGACATGGAATCCAAAATATCAATTCACAGAATTAGAAATCTCAGGTAAAAGGGTCCTCATCTGGAACAAAAATTCCCTCTCTACCATGCATGCCTGTATGGTCATCTAAGTTTTGCTTAAAACATTTTAGTAGGGGGTATGCAATGAAACCCACTCCATTCCTGGATCTCACTCTGGCCACACAACTATCTCCATCTCCTTTAGCTCACACATAAAAAAATTTTCACCACTGTCTTCTACATATTTCTAGCATGTAAATTGTTAAGCTAATCTCTGAAAAGGGGGTATGGGGTGGTAGATGGGTGAGAAAGGGAGGGAGGGCAGAGGGTCATGCCAACAAGCTGCAGATGTCAGAGAAAAAGGCACCAAAGCTCAAAGGTCAAATCAACAAACAAGCAAGTTATAAATGAGCCAAGAACTATGCTTGGCATAGGACATCCAAAGAAAAAATTGAAATAACCCTTGCCACCCCAAAAAAATTTACATTATCTCAGGGGAGACAACATTTACATACAAGGTAGTTTAGGGAAGTACCAGCAACTGTAAGAAGGAGAGACTCAGTAAAATAGAAGGTCAAGTTTCAGCTGAGTCATGAAGAAAGTAAATGATTCTACAAGGTGAGGGCAATGCACATTCCAGGATGAAGGAAATTCAACAGAAAGGCATTGAAACGGGAGACGGATGGCAATGTGTCAAGAACAGAAAGAATTCCAATCTAGCTTGATCACAGTGTTGTTGGGAGGGGAATCCTGTGCAGTGAAGATAGAAAGGCAGGTTGGAGTTGGATCACAAAAAGCTTTCAAAGTCAGGCTTTTATAGGCAATAAGTAGACACTAGAGTTTATTAAATTGGGGGGGGGGGGGAATG
>CM053597.1:69354859-69393367 GCA_028646575.1 Pseudocheirus occidentalis
TCTGGCAGATTCAGGAGGGAGCTGGGACCAGGGAAGGGGATCCAGGGAATCAGAGAGACCACCCAGAGTCAAAGTGAAGAAAAGGCCTACCCTTGGACTAAACTGAGGTTTGTTGGAAATCAAGGGGTGGAAGGATTGTGTGGTTGTCTAAGAACTTTATTTGGAAACTAAAATTAATGGTTACCCCAAGATCAGTATATTGTGAACTGTTGACTGAATCAACTCCCTCTTAGGGAAACCAGGTCATTCCTTTGTTAACTAATTGATTGAATCTTAAAACTTGAAGCTGGTTTCTCCTTTAGGGAAACCAGCTGATTCTTCTCTTGTTCCTTATTCCTTTCTGTAATAAGATATAATATTGAGACTTTCCTTGTTCTGAAGATTGTATATAATATTGTGAACTGTTGAAACTGTGAACGTTGTACTGAATAAAGATTTGTAATGGAATAAGCAGTGTTCACTAATACTGTGTAATCCGAATCTTAAAAGCTGTTCACAGTAGCGTTCTCTCAGGAATCTACTGCTGATTGGCTTTACAGTTGGGTATAAATTTTCATTCTTTCCAAGGAGTTAAAATAAAAATCTGCTATTTAAAAATGGTTTCATTTTTGGTCACTATCTTTCCTCTCACACTCTATCACTGGCCAGAAACTTGTCAGAATCACTTAATTTGTTCCCTGTGTGTCTATGCCAGTGCCACTGTGGATGATCTGCATGCCCTAAAAGCCATCACAGCTATTATATCAACAGTAACTATCAAAAATTCCTATGAACAATAGGAAAACCTTCTTTCTAACTGAAACCATTTCACACAGCAAGAAACTAGTAACTCCGTAATTCAGAGTACATGTTAATTATTAACAGGTTCCATCTCACAAAATGGTCTTCTGCCACAGGTTGTAGGCTAAGCCTCCAAAACAAATCGATGTGAATTTTTATAAAGATAATATGAAAAAAATTCATTCTTGCCATTGCATCTCCAGTGCCTTAAAAGCTTTGGTATACATAATCACTCACATATAATTATTGAAAAATGAGCTTTGTTTCTTAAGATCAGAATCAACATGGTCTACACAGCATACTATGTGGCCAATAAAAGCCTAAAATTCATTGCTAAAAGCAGAGCACTAGTACTTCTAATGTAAAATTAATCAAACATAATAATTATGCCCTTCTTTAGCAATTCTCTGCAAACATACTTTAAAACTGATAGTAAAGCCAGGTAACCATAAAAAAAGCTACATTAAAAAAAGTGAATCATTTTAATTTGAAAATTAAAAGGACCCCATGCTAAAAACTCTATATGAGGCTTAGAGAACAGAAAATTTACTGTAACCTTATAGGGGTTTTTTTGGTCAGATTTTCAGCTTAATGAAATGAAAAATAGTGAAACACCCATTAGATACTGTTATCTATTTAAATTATTGCTCTCCCCTTAATAAAAGATGATTCCAAGAGGACTTACCTTGCACAGGGGTTACTACTGTTCCTTTGAAATGTGGATTTATATGTATGTTCTTCGGTTGTTGAGGGGTCACTGGTGGGGGGGTCATCATTATCCTAGGTGTTTCCATTTGGGGTGGCATATGCATTCCTTGAGGAGGAGAAGGATGGTGTGGATGCTGTAAGGGAAGCAGAGGCTGTAGCTGTTGCTGCTGGAATAGACTTCTAATAGGTTGTTGCTGAGGAGGTGGTGGCGGAGGTGGTGGAGGTGGAGGTTGTGGTTGTGGCTGTGGTTGTGGTTGAGGTGGTGGAATTAACCTCGGTGAATGAGTCTAAAAACCAAAATAAAAAATAAATCCAAACAAGTCAAAAATCAATTTAGGGAAAAACTATGGAATTCTGATTAAATGTAAAGTGTTGTCACTTCGAAAATGTGCCTAATATATTTTGGACAATTTCTGAAATCTAAATCAATTAAACTCATTCATTTTAAAAAGGTGGGATTATTTGGTTTAAAGTAAAGTAAACACTCAGGATGAGGATTTAAGAGAAAGGTAAGCCTCTTAGTATTCTGCTGAACAAAGATGAGACCAAAATTAGCGAAATGACAAACTGACTAAATATCCCAGGTCATGCAGGACTGTTGCCACTGGCATTTACCAATAAAATCCTGTGTTAGCAACTTTGGATTCTAAGGAAGAACCAGATCACCCATAGTGTACCCTCAGAGTTTAAATCACTGTAAACTAAGCAGTTCCAAAGGTTTCAAGTTAGAAAAGTCTTGCCCAAACCCAGGGTGGGTAGTGCAATAGGTTTTTTATCAAATATCTACCCAACTTGCTACATTTCACCTATAAGAGCCCCCTAATATTACAAAAATTTTATTAAAGACATTGATTTTGTTCTTTTTCAAAGGTGTTCACACTCATTCTAACAAAATAAGGCAGACTGAACAAGTCTTACAGACAAGGGAACCAAGGTACAAAGAAATTAAAGTGACTTTTCCAAGGTTACACTAGCCTGTAAACCATACAACCAGTATTGTCCAAACTCCTCACTCTCAGCCTAGGGTTTTCTGTATCAAATTATACTACTACTGTTTTTTTTAATATATACTGAAGAAAAATAGGGAATCACTGTAGGAAAAAAACAACTTAGAATTGGGAAGGGCAACAAACTGAAAAGAGATAATCTGGTGATTTTCACATTAGAGGTGATTAACAACAATGCAATCTTATACACATTATTAGATATTCTGGATGTTATCATTAATCTTCCACTATCCTTAAAATGAATTCCTCATGTTAAAAAAATTAATATCTTCTTTTGTTATTTAAATTTTCAAACTGTATGAATGCTAAAAATTTAGAAAACGGAAGTACACTGAACATACAAGAGGTCAAAATTTTTATTTAATTTCAGTTTAGCTTAAGGCCTTGAAAATTCAATGAAAAATCAAAATACAGCACTACAGCCTAAAAAAATGTAAATATTAAAAATACTTAGCTTCTGTCCTTGTTTCAAAACACAAGTAGAAGGAAGTGACATTAAAATACCTTTATAAATACTAGATCTATATGAAAAATTAGTTTTAATGCTTATACCAACAGCTGGTTAGTTTAACCAACCATCATCATCATCTTCCTCTACTCAATGAACTGTAATGGCTCCCCAATACCTCCAGATTACACATATAATCCTCTGTTTGGTATTCAAAGTCTTTTGCAATTCCCCTTCATATCTTTTAGAGTTTCTTACATTTTTTCCCACTCCACACATTTTATAATACAGCTATACTGGCCTATTTGCTGCTGCTCATCCATGACACTCTACCTCCTGGCACCATGAGTCTGTGCTGTCTGTGCCCTATGCATGGAATGGTTTCCCCCTGGACTTCTAATTTCTCTCTTGTCTTGGTTCATTCAAGACCCAGATCAAACCTCATCTTCTACAGACCTTTCCCAGTCCCACCACATCTCCCATCTTCACTACTAGAGCCTTCCCTTTGAAATTATTTCCTACCTACTCTGAATTTACAATGTGTGTATCTCATTTACTGGCCTGTTTGTATCCCATATTCGTGTATGAGCTCCTAGAGGACAGGGTCAGTGTTTCTGTCTTTCTCTGTACCTTGCTCCATACTCAGCCATTATTGCAGTGCAGGTCACCTAGTAAGTACTTAATAAATATTTACTAAGTGACTGACTGAGAGTAACAGCCAGGACTCAGTTTACAGATAAAGAAACTCAGATCCAAAGAAATTAAGTGACTTATTCCAACTTAAACAGTAGGAATGTAAAAAGCTAACTAGACTCCAGACTGAATTATGTAACAGAAATTATATAATATATAGTTATACAACAGAAAAAACACACCAGAAGTAGACATATACATATGTGTGTGTGACATTAACAGGTTACAGAAGATATGTTCTTTCCTAAAACTATAGTATATAATGTTGAAAATTTGAACTAATACTTACAAAATATATAATACTTTAATGTAGTCTCAAATGTCCATGCAATAGGCAAAACCCTATTTTATAGGTGAAAAGGTTTGCTTTAGGTCATAAGGCCGGTTAAGAACTAGTCACAAGTAGAACTCAACTCCTCTTGTTTCCCTATCATACAACATTACCCCAATGCATCACACCTTTAGCAGCTTTGTCTTATCTAAACTTCCCATCACCTGGAGAGCCCAGAAAAGTATTTCGCAACAAAGTAAATACTTAATCCTTTCATTGACTCTGCAGTTACAATGAAATCATTATTTTTGTTTTAACTTTTTTATTTCAATTGACTCTATATAGTCTTTGGGTCACAAGTTTATAGAAAGCAGGCTTACCAACTGATGAGTTGGGGAGTCTAAATTGCTCCCCAAACACAAAAATGAAAGCCCATCAAGATAACATTAAACATAATTAACACAATGAAAAAAAAACTTTCAAATCACTTCACAAAAGACATAAAGACAACCAAAGGGATAATTGCCATGGCACAAAATTTCCTTCGGTTGGTCCCATTTTATAAAATTCCTTTTCTCCAAATATAATTGCTGTTGCTCTTAACAGCAAGGTTGTTTTTCATTTAAATTCTAACTATTCTTTAGAAATAATTATTAAAATGTTGCCTCCAATTTCCCTAAATATCAGTGCTTCAAAACTACAAGATTATTTGAAGTAAGTACAATATTTTGTGAGGTCATAATGCTGGAAATTATAGACAGTGTTTAAAAAACAAAAACATGAAAATAATGACCCTTAATCATCTTATGTAATAAAAAATGGTTACCACAATAAAGAAACCAAGAATATTCCAAATGCAATTACACAATACATCATTAAAAATTTACTTATCAAGAAAACCTTTTTAATGGGAAAATTTGCTACTTAAGGAAACAATGAAATGGATGCTTTCTAAAATAAAGAATCCTTGTATAGCCTAGGGAATGATCATCAATAAAAAAGTTTGGACTATCAGATACTAGATTCTTTTAAAGAGAGATTTCTCTTGTATCAAAAGAGGGTGAAGTCAAAAAAATTAAAACATTTCCCACTCTGTATGGTGTTTTAGGATTTCATGCCTTAACTGGTTATGCACTCATGAAGGTTTATATCTATCAGTTCCAACTCCTCAAGTTTATTAATCTCATGAACAAAAAGATATCAAGTAAATCAGATATACAGAAAACAAATATCGTTCTTTAAGGTATGAACTCTATGAAAATGAAAGAACCTCAAAAGTTACCACTACAGGAGGCTGTGTAGGTAGAAGACCAGGCCTGTGGTCTTTTATTCTTCCTCTTTCACTGTTATCTCTTCTCTGCTCTCCCATTCCACGACACATTAGAGAACCTCCTCTCCTTCCTCCTCGCCTCGAACCATATCGTCCCTGTTTATGTTGCCGTTCCCTTTCTTCAAATTCAAGCAATGCAGCTTTGGCTTCAGCTGAAAGTTCTATATGAAAAGATGCACACATGTGAGCTATTTTCTAAAATATTTTACTGGAACTAAGGGGAGAAGATGAGAAAGAAATGGGAAGGTGATCATCATATGAGACTCTGCTATATCCTGAATATATTAAGCTGGTATTGCAAAGTGCCATAGGAAATAAGATAAAATTTGCTTATTCTTTGTTTACCTTTCAGTGTTGATCCTTTTGTGAAGGCGAACTAGGCCATCTTTTGCTTCAATTCCTACGTAGCCTTTAACTACTCAATGTGCACTGCCTCAGACAAATGAGACCCTGGAAAGATCTTAGCTTTAAAGGTCAAGCTCTCTCTCTGTATCAGGAGCCATTGCCAGTCTATCCTGATCTATGTCTTGCCACTGGCCTCTGATGACTCTGGAGGAGCAAGTTAGGCTAAAGACTCTGCCTATCTCTGCCTCACTTATATCCAATTCACTCTGACATCACTCTGCTGATGTCATTGGTCTCTTCAAGAATGAAGAACAAACAACAACTTTTCAGTGACAAACTAAAATTTGCTAAGAGACAATACACTTTGGTGAAAATATTACATAATTCTTTCTACTTGTGGTGTCATTAAAAGGGTCCTGAAATTAAGAACCAAAATGACTGAGTTTAAGTCCCTGCTCTGCCACTCAGAAGCAATTTGATCTGGGTAAGTAATTCACTAAAGTTCTAAGAACCTCAGCTTTCTCTTCTATAAAATGTAAATAAAACTTACACTATAACAAGGTTATAGTTCACAAGAAACTGCTTTATAAACCACAAAATGTGAGATAAATGTGAGTTTACTAATAATACCATCAAACCTAAGTGAAATTCAGTTGTTTCAGCTTTGAAATACTTAAGCAGTCTGAGCAATGCAATGACCAACAAACTCCAGAATGAAGCATCTCTCTCTCTTTCCTTGTAACAAGCTGAGAGACTAAGTGAAGAATGAGATACAGATTTCCAGATATGATCATTACAACAAAAATCAGGTTCATTTGATTAGACTTTGATCCCAAGACAGGAGTACAAGGTAGAGGCTAAGAGCAGACTAAAGATTAGGGGGAAGATTGTGACAGTGATGATTTTTTTTTTAAAGTATCCATGAAAAAATCATCAGTGAAACATTTGTAATTATATGGAAGAAAGCAAAAGGAAGTTCAGAAAAGGACACAGAAAGAAAGAGCAATGTTAGGGACATGATGTATAATGTGAATTTTTAAAAATAAGATACACATAAGGCTCATAATTTCAAATGCAACTTTGGTTCTCTAAACTTTGAAATGCTGGAAGTATGGTTGATGATTTTCTAGTTCCTAAGGAGAAAAGTGCTTTTTAAAAGAAGTTCAATGTTAAAGCATCTTTTCTCAGAATACAGAAAACAGATGAGGTTCAGTTTGCTTTGAAGAATGGTACTAGTCACAATCTTTTCTGATACTAAACAATAAATTGCTCTCCCAGTTTTTAAAGAAATAAAAAAGAATAGAAGAGTGAATTTATAGAATTAGATAGTGAAATTCTTTGAGGTAGAAAAAGGATTAAGGTCTCAAGAGAAACCATGAAGAAAAAAAAGTACAAATAAAGGGGGTAATGATTATTTTCAGAATTCATACTATGGTATAAAGTAGTAATCATCAAAACTATTTGGAAGGGAATTAAAAAAAAAGAGACCAGGGGAAGAAATAGCATGAAACACACAGTGTCCAATGTTTAAAAAGCCAAAATAACAAACTTCTGCAGGAAGAATTTCAGTTCCCCTTTTCATAAGAATTGCTAGCAAGCAGCAAGGTGCAGAAAGCATCTAATACTACAAGCAACCATAAGCACAAAGCAAGTAAGTGACCAAAACTTAAAAGGTTCCCTTGTTAAAAAAAAAATTAAAAGGACAAAAAGAAGAACCTTTCAGAGCCAAGATTAGAAGGAGAATTCATAACCAAACAATGCATATAGGAGATTACATGAAAGTAAAAGAAACTTTCCTACAAACAAAAAGCAATGTGACTAAAAGAAAATAAACTTGTTGAGACAGTGAGGGGGTGGGGAGAAGGGGAATTTCCTTAAAAGTGTTTCTGTGGACCCTCATTACTCAACCTGCAGAAAATATATCTAGATACTATGCTTCAGAATTTTTCATCTATTTTTAAACAGCATAGAATTAAAATCTTAACTACAGAATTGGTTCATATACAGTTTATGCAGTGAATCAGCAATTATTTTTCTAGTAGCTCTAAGTGTCAAGATTAATTTCACTATCGCTAGTAATAAAATGGTTTCAAATGACATCTTTAATCAGCAAGTAAGAATGCTTTCCTCCAATTGAGACAAGCTGTCACAAAGGTCACCAAAATGTGACAGGATTGAAATTACATTTGTAACTTCAACTGAAATGTTAATTTCACTTTAAAATGTTTTCTGAACTATGTCCAGATTTTAAAGCAAAGGGATGTGCAACAAAGTTACAGTGCTATTCATTTTTAAAAAATGTTCCAATGCATGTAAATTATGTTTACATGCAAATAATTTTCACTAAAATTTGTTTACTAAATACATATAATTTGCTTAGCAAAAGAAAAAACTGCCAACTTTACACAACATTCATTGCTAGGACATCTTTTGCAAGCTAGCAAAAACTAGCACTTATATAGCACTTAACACATATTAATTCATTTACTCCTAACAATCTTGGAAGGAAGGAAGGTGATAAATATTACCCAAAGTTTCTGGAATGTTTCTTCTCTCTCTAGGAACATCTGAGAGCCTAATGACTGTTCCTTCTTTTCGCTCCGTTTTGAAACGCTGTCGTCCAGATTCTTCATCATCTTCTTCCTCTTCATCAGATTCCTCTTTAATTTCCTTTTGTAGTTCCAGAGTTTCAATAGCTCCCTACATTATAAACAGAACATTTTTTTAAAAATACAAAGAGTTAATGCGACTTCACATTAAAGATTTTATGATTCTCAAAAGGTAATAAAACTTCATGTTTATTTATGAAGGGCACAAGCTGGAAAATGCCCCGTTTTTAGCACATGTTAAACATGGAATCTAGTAATAGGAAAGCAGGCTCTAAAAGTTTAAAAGTGAGCTTTTTGAGAGAAACATAGTGACCAAATAATATACTTTTTACTAATCTTCTGTTAACGTAAGAGTTAGACCTGGCTACACTTCTGAAAAGTAGATTCCAGAATCCAAAATATGGCTCCTGGAATTGTCTTATGTCATCCCTACCAAAGTCCTAAACCCCAGTTCAAGGAACACTAAGGAAAAAATTTAATCCCAACAATTATTTTTAATGCTATAACTGTGGCATGCTATTAGACCGTATCCCTCCCTTGAAGAACAACATTCCCATAATTTCCCTGTCAAGCACTTATCCTAAAATTCCACGACCTTTACCACCACCCTATCTCTCTCTTCTCGGATTACCAGGGTACGTACTACAGACTACTAAAATTAAGGTTTTATGTGTGTGTGAGTGCACATGCACAAACCCAACAACGATGCAACACCAAAATAAGGATACAACTGAACCAATGTCGTCAAAAACTATGTCAATGAAATTCAAGCCCAGAGGGGTTCTGCCAAGCTGCAAATGCTTTAGACACAGAGATGGGTTCAAATGTCACCTCTTATACTTACTATCTATGTGACCTTGGGCAAGACATTTAACTTCCCTGGATCTCAATTCCTCATCTATGATATGAGGAGGTTGGATTCTAGGGTTTTGGAGGTGCCTTCTAGGTACAGCTCTCTGATCCTATGTGCTTTGTAGTCAATTAATCAATCAATCAAGAAGCACTTATTAAATATCTGCTGTGCTAGACACTGTGCTAGATGCTGGGGACACAAAGAAAGAAAACGGCTTCGGCTTCCAAGGAACTATTCCGTCGGAGGACACAATTTAAATATGTAAGAACATACAAAACAAATAAAGATAATTGGGGGAATAACTAGCAGCTTATGAAGGGAAAGGAAGACAGGAAAGGTCTCATGGAGAAAGCCATCTTTGAGATGAGTCTTCAAGAATGCCAGAGCTTCTAAAAGGCTAAAATGAGGAAGTCACATATGCTAGGGCAGCAGTTCTCAACCTTCCTAATGCTGCGACCCTTTAATACAGTTCCTCATGCTGTGGTGACCCCCCCAACCATAAAATCATTTTCATTGCTACTTCATAACTGTAATTTTGCTACTGTTATGAATCGTAATGTAAATATGTGATATGCAGGATATATTTTCATTGTTACAAAGTGAACATAACCCACAGGTTGAGAACCACTGTTCTAGGGTGATGAAAACTGCAAAGGCATAGAGACAGGAAATGGAATATTATGTGAGGAAGAACAAAGAAGTAAGCTTAGCTGGAATATACAAAGGGTATGCTCTGTGATGTATTGGCCAGAGCACTGGGCCTAGAGTAAGGAAGAGCTGAGTTCAAATCCTATCTTAGACAATGACTAGCTGTGTGATTCTGGGAAAGTCATTCCATTTTGTTTGCCTCAGTTTCCTCATCTGCAAAATGAGCTGGAGAAGGACATGGACAACCACTCTGGTATCTTTGCCAAGAAAACCCCAAACGTGGTCACAAAGAGTCAGACACAAGTGAAATAACTGAACAACAAAACGTTTTTTAAGCCTCACCAATAGGAATTATAAATATTATTATCCCCATTCTACAGGTAAGGAAACTGAGCCTCAGATAGATTAAATGACTTGTCCAGGGCCACACAGTAACTGTGAGATCTGAAGAGAGGTCTTCCTGACTCAATGCTAACTACTCTGTGCCAGGCACTGAATGGGGCATGAGTATACTGACAAGTATACAGGCATATGCAAAACAGATGCAAGGTAATTTAGTGGGGTAAGGTATCAGGAAAGGCCTCTGGTAGAAGGCAATGTTTAAGCTACGTCTCAAAACAAAAAAAGACTTCTAAGAGGCAGCAGAGAGAAATGAGAACATTAAAGGAAGTGGGCCCAAACAATACAAAGGTACAGAGATGTTAAAGTGAGATACAAGGAATCTAAAAAGCCAGTAGGATTAGACCATAAAGTCCATGAACTAGAATAAAGCTGGAAAGGTAGGAAGGGGATAGACAGGTTGTGGAGGGCTCCAAAAGAAAGAGCAGTTTAGGGACAGGGGACCACTCAGTTTGACCAAGTAGGGAAACAGCACAGGCAGATTGGCAACTGTGTGTATGGTTTGATTAGAGGGCCCTGAGGCAGGGAGACCAATGAGAAGGGTACAGCAACAGTTCAGCTGATAGGTGATAAGGATGTGTCGACTGAGGAAAGGTAGTAGCTGTATAAATGAAAAGAAGAGGACAGGTGCAAAAGATGCTGCAAAGATTTAAAAAAAAAAAGCAAATCACTGATAAAGAGAATAAACAGGACATGGTTGAGAAGACAATCTACCAGAAAAGAATTCGTTAATCTCTGGGCCCAATCATCCAGTTTCAAATCTTCTTACTGTACTCACATCCACTTTCTGCTATACTGGAAAGAGCTCACTGGATCTGGACTCAAGAGGACCTCGCTTTGCTACATATTACTGGTATGACTCTAGACAAGTCACTTACTCTTTCAGGACTTTAGTAAAAGGAAGGAACTAAATTAGATGATTCCTAAATTTATTATCCATAACTCTCTAACCTGTGAGCAAGAGTGTCTTAAGAGGCTTTTGTCTTTGTCTTTATATCCCCGCTGCCTAGGACACAGCAGATGCTTAATAAAGACTTACTGAAATGAATGAATAGTTTGGACTGAAGCATGCTGTCTCTTAACGATCATGGCTTCCAATTCGAAGTATTCTCAAATCAACTATTTAACATGCATTTTACATTGTATTTTATCATGAAAAAGCCAGCCTTGCTAAGTTCAGGAAGGTTCATTAAAATAAGTCAAATCCCTAGAAAATGAGTTTGTTTTCAGGCACAGAAACTCGAAGATTATCTACTAAGGCACAGGATTTTGTGACCAGGTCCGGGTCAAAGATGTAGAGCAGATTAAGGATGGGACCCATACCTAGCTAGAGGTAGTGTTCAAGGATGATCATCAGGAGTCTAACTGGAGAGGACTTAGGAGTTCTTCTTTAGCCTTGATGATCTTCAACAGAGGGGAAGAAGAATGGATTTGTAGGGGATAAGAGAGAGAAAGGCTGGAGAAAATCATCTCATATTTGAAGTGGGCAGCAAAAGTCTACATAAACCAGGTAAAAGGGTGGGAGCAGCAGCTGACATTTGAACCTTCCTCTCATCTGAAATGATCAAAGGAGGGAAGAATACACATGCACATACATTGGGTACAGAAATACATGTCATTAGATAGGACAAGAGGAAGGAAAAAGAAAGGGGAGAAGAGTAATGGTGTGTGTGTGTGTGTGTGTGTGTGTGTGTGTGTGTGTGTGTGAGAGAGAGACAGAGAGAGACAGAGAGAGACAGAGAGAGAGAGAGAGAGAGAGAGAGAGAGAGAGAGAGAGAGAGAGAGAGAGAGAGAGAGAGAGAAGAACAAGGACACATTAAGGGAAAGATTAGCCCTAAGCAAAACAGTCTGGAAGGATACAGAAAAAAAAATAGCAGCTCTTTTTGTGATGGCAAATAACTGGAACGTGGAAGGCTGCACGTAAATTTAGGAATGGCTGAATGAATTATAGGATTAAATGTGATGGAATACTATTAAGAAATTACAAAGGAGATAGTTTTAGAGAAACAAAGGAAGACTTGAATGGATGCACAGTGAAGTGAGCAGAACCAGGAGAACAATTTATAACTATGACAAACCATGAAAGATTTAAGAATCCTAATCACTGTAATAGCCAACCATAATTCCAGAGGACTCCCAATAAAATACCTTATCCACCTCTTAACAAAGAGATGAAGGATTCAGAGTGTAAACTGAGATTTTTTTTTCAACGGAGATGGCCAAAATGTGAATTGTTGTTGTTACACATACACACACAGGATTTTTTTTCCTTTTACAGTGGGAATATATGGGGAGAGGAAGAGAAAATTTTTGCTGATTGAAAAAAAATTAATTAAAACAACAAAAAACAAGTTTATTGAATCACCACTCCCATAAAAATTTTCTACAAATCCCCAAAATTGAAATCATTTGGGTTTCAGAGTTTTTCTAATTATATAGATTCAACTAATTACCAAATTAGAAAAGATTTTACAGTGTATTCAATTTATATTTTAAGATTAGACTGAAATTACATTTTCTTTTATCAACAATTTCTCAGAAACATTTCTCAGATGAACCCTGCCTATTCAAATTTCATTCATTTAAATTTAGTATTTTTTCATATATTTTGTTCAATTACATCAACATTTATGACAAAAATCTTCTTTTGCATCCCAATAAATATTACTACATGAACACCACCACACAAAGCATCTCAGTACTGCAATATGACAAAGGAATGATTACCGCTGGTTGAAATATCTGCAAGAATAGCACAGCTATAATTTTGTTCCACTAGTTAGGAAGTTACAAACATAACATATATATATATATTCATTTGAAAAAGTAAAACATTTAGAAACTAATCAAACCACTTTTTCTACAGCTGTCTTTTATATAAAGACTGCCAAATGAGTCCACTGCCAATTTAAAATTATTCCTCTTAGAAAAAACTCAGTTTTTACAGAATGTAGGCATAAAAGGGGTAGCTCAGATATACCACTAACATAAATCAGTTCTTTTTAAATTGTATTTTTTTTTCCTCTCATGCTTTTTCCTGTATGAAAGGTCGACTTTCCAAACACAACCTAAACCATCTACAAACACTATCTACTGTAGCTACAGTTAAATACAGAAGATAAGGAAATTCACTGTATATTAAATACAAATTTAGCCATATTAACACCTCAAATACACATTTAGGAAAATACGTTGTTCACATCTCAAAGAATCAGTTTCCCTCCTACTCAGAAATAATGAAATTCCTTCCCCCAATCAAAAAAAAAAACAAAACAAATAAAAATAAGCTGTAATAAGAACCTGTACACAATCCAAATAAGTTAATCTTAAGAATTAAAATTCTTCAAAAGCTCAAATCCTTATGGTCAAACTGCTCATTTAAAACAATAGCAAGTAGGTAAGGTAGCTGTGAAAAGAATACTAAATGTAAAATCAGAAAACCTGGATTTGATTCCCAACCACAAATTTTTGTTAACTTCATCTAGGTTCTTGCCAATGCACAGCAATCCTTTTACTTATTTCTCAAAATCCTTATTCATCTTTTCTTCCTTCCCTACAGCCCAACTGGAAAAGGAAGTCTTCCTTCTTGCCAAAAGAGGTACCCACATGGTGGAGTGAATAGAGTGCTGAACCTAGAATGAGTAAGACCCGATTTCAAATCTTGCCTCAGACATGAGCAGTGACGCTGGGTCAGTCACTTAACCTCTGCTGCCTCAGTAATAACAGCCCCTATTTCTCAGGGTTGTTGTGAGGATAAAATAAAATTGTAAAGCACTTTTCAAATCTTAAAGTGCTATATAAATATTATTTAGGTGCAGTTATGTGGTAACAGATGGAGTGTTAGGTCTGGAGTCAGGAAGCCTAGAGTTCAAATCTGATCTCAGACACTTCCTAGCCAGGTGACCTTGGGCAAGTCACTTAACCTATTTGCTTCATCTGTATAATGAAGGTAATAATAGCACCTACTTCTCAAGGTTACTATGAGGATAAAATGAGATATTATTTGTAAAGTGCTTTGCAAATCTTAAAGTACTATATATCCTAGTTATTGTTGTTCTTATCATCATCTTTCCTTCTTGAGTCTTCCCTTCCCTCCAGTCTATGCACATGAACAGGTTGAACCTATACTAATAAACCTGTTGCCCGTCATTCTCCTCAAGATATCTCCTATTCACCAAGAAAACATTAGTCAAAGTAATCATTATTCAATAACTTCCATTGGCTAATTATCCATTCCCTGCATTCAGCATAACCCATTGGCAGACTTGAGATCAAAATGAAGCAACACGTGGCAAGACCTCCCATCATGCCCAAGGAGCATAATGTCAAGCAGGCAGATATGATACAGCTGCAGTGTGAGAGGCCTTCCATGGTGTAATATGTCCCATACGTGTGAAGCCTATTTACATGTGTTCCCATGGTAGCTGGTCACAGATTCTGGATTAGAAGCCAGGATTCCACTGAGTCAGGAGCTGCCAGCTTTTTTTTTTTTTTTTAAGAACCAACCTTCTTTAAGCATTAGTCACACAAGCATCAATGAAGGAAAGTAACTGAGTGAATGTTAATGCTTAGACTTAAAACTGATGAACTATGATTCTAGCACAAAGCATTTATACATTTTAACTGGTCTTCAGATAAGGCCATATAAAAATGTATTAAAAGCCCTATACTAAGACAAAGAATTTGGTTCCAACTAGCAAAGGAAATGCTCTGGGCAGGTTAAGAGATGGTTAACTGGTACTACATTTTGAAAAAGGAAAATAAGCTTTAGGAGTAGAATATAGTTCATAAATTTTCATTTCTAACTCAACATAACCTCCTTAGAGTATTCTTCCAGTTTTGTACCATATCCCCCAAACGCAGTCAAGTATAGCACATAGTAGGAACTTAATAAGTGCTTGTTGATTGATTTTTAGGAAAATTCACTTAAGAAGGTGTGTTCAACAACTAGTTATCTTAAAAATAATTTAGTTATTTAAATTAAGTTCTAAATATGGAATCTGAAGCTTTTTGGGTGATGACCCTAAAAGAGTTGAGAAAAAGGTTGCTGCTTTAACCATGAAAGCCAAGTCTAAAAGGAAAGAGAACTCACTCAAATCCAACAAAACATTTATGTTCTATTTTTCAATTTTCCAATCTGCAAAATGGAATTTCATTTACCATTTACTTCTTCCAGAATAGAAATTAAGAGAGATGAAAAATAAAGCTGAAGATGTATTAAAGGTATAAAGAGACAGTATTGCTATGAAAAAAAAGGGGCATCTAAGAATAGGTCACACTACTTTTCCTAAAGGATATATCAGCAAGCCCATTTTAAATTTCTTTGAAGAAAAAAATTTAAATAAACATAGTTTAAAAAAAGTACTCAAGATGTTTAAAGGTTATAAGTCCACCACCTCTGTACATATAGCAATAGGAATATAGGCTTGTCCTGTGATTTCAGTGGTATAGGGAATTGCCAGGTGAAGGAACCCCCTCAAGCAATGCAAGTAAGCACCTCCTCTGCAACTTTACAGTCTCCAGAGTTGCCTAAAGCCCTGAAAAGTTAAGTAAGTTGTTCACGGTCACAAAAGAAATATGTGTCAGAAGCTAGTCTAGAACCCAAGACTTCCTGGCTTTGCGGCCAGCTATCTTCTACCACTATACCTCTCTCTCTTTCCCCATCTCCTGTGGTCTCTTCCTCTCCCTCACATATAGCAGGCACTCAATAAAGGCTTGTTGATTGTCTCTTAATGCAAACAAAGTTATACTGCTAGTGCCTGAAATTCTACATTAAATGCTTCAGAAAAGTAATAAGAAGAGTATCAATGAAGTTTAGGTAGAACACAAAGGATGATTTAGCAGTGTTACATGACAGACTTTCAGGTTTCTAGACAAAAGAACTGTAGACACCCAAAATACAAGTGAATGAAGAACATTAAGACTACCTGTTACATACACAAAGTTTCCTTAAAAGATGAGGGTCAACCTAATACCAAAGTCCAAAAGTAAGCCACCACCCTAAACTATGACCAAACAATAAGCACACAAGAACCACAAAAAGCATTTTATGCTTCTTTTCTATTCTCAAAAGTACCTACATTAATTGTGAACATTCGTGAATTCACTTAAAATAGATTAAACATCTGTTATATGCAAAGCACTGTTCTAAACATAAGGAGGAAGTACCAAGAAACCAATGATAGCTAAGGAAAGTAGGGTATTTTTTATTATCTAGCAAAGTGCTTTGCATACTGTAGGCACTTAATGGTTGCTAAATCATAATGGAATTTGTAGTATAGTCAGGTGATCCACAAACACCGACCCAAAACTGTAACACACAGATGAAAAAAGCTTGAGGTAGAACATGAAGCAGAGAGGTTAGGGGCAGTCAAAAAAGAGAAACAATTAAGACAACTTGGTAGGCAGAGGTGGGAAGTTGTCAGGTATTGAGAGAAGGCTTCCAGAAAGAGAAAGCTTTTGAGTTAGGTTTGTTAAAAGGGGAAGACTAAAGTAAAGGTATGTATGCAACTTTACTTGTGGCCAGTCTCCTATCTCTCTACTGAGAAAAGAAATGTTCATTATCTGCTAATCAGAACCAAGAGGGAGAAAAAAAATTACATAGTAAACCATCAATATTTTACTGTGCTCATCCTTTTCTAAGTCATGTATAAATATAAATGTTCTCTTTCTCTTAAGTCGATCATAATCTTCTTACAATTCTGTCCTTCACCTTTCACTGAGAAAGTGTTATCAAAACCACAGAGCATCCTAATAAAGCATCTAGCTCTGGTGTGCTGCTTGTGAATACAATGCTGGAAAGGCTACAGCATCCTGCTCAACTGTATTATATATATATACTCTACTGTATTATATATATATATACTCTAATATTAAATACCATTCAGACTGCTAACACCAGTGGCTGGTATGCCTTTACTGTAACACACCAGTATTTCATTCCCAGCCTCTCAGCATAAACAGGGAACAGAAACATCATGCTTTCAAGGGCACTGGTTGCGGCTGCTTAGGCCTAAAGAGCAGATCCTTAGTTTTTGTTGCCAGTTCGTTTTCTCCAGGTAATGAAACACATTTCCCTTCTTTTGACACAATGGTGATGAACTATGGATAAGATATGTTGCATATGCTTTCATATTACCTAGTCCTGTCTAGTTTTGCTTAACTCTTTTTCTTTGTTACAAGAAAGGGTTTAATTTGGGGGACTGGGCTAATCAAGTAGAGTAAATATGGAGAAACAAAATGTGGTGTCAAAAACAAAAGGCATCCAATTTGAATAAAAGCAAACTGTACACTAGAGGCATCATGGCATACAAGATAGGGCTGACCCTACAGTCAAAAAGACCTGGGTTTAAGTGTTCTGACGCACTAGCTACATGGTCATAGCAAGTCACTTAACCTCTTCAGTGCCTACAGACAATTCTCTAAAACCATAAAAGGCAGAGAGGGTGACTCACCCCAGGCTGGGGGAGAATGAGAGGAAGAAAGAGACAGACCAACACACACATCCACCCCCTTCCCTTTTATGATGTCAGAGCTTAAAAGGTGGTAGCTCTCCATATTCTTTGATAAACAAATCACCTAAGCTGTGGAGCAATGTCATTTAATGCACCTGCCTGAATGAAATCACCTAAGACTCTGGCTTTGGATAAACGACTCTACCTGAAAAATGAACAGGCTGAATATCCAACCAATGGATATTTTTGGATGGCTTTGGTCAAAAAAGACTTAAGGCCTTACTAAACTAGATATAAGAGGTAAGTTATCTATCCTGTGATTATGTGAGGCTACAAAATAATTCTGTGGCTTTTTCCCTTCTCTCAATAAAAAAGTTCCAAGGATACTGAAGAGGTTAGTAGTATCCATTTAGTCAATGTTTCACACCATCTAAATCTACAGGATCACTATTAACAGAACAATGACCCTGAATAATCAATAAAAGTAAATTAAATGATGCTTAGTATACTTTAAGATGGCACTGAAAGTATATGGCAAGTTTTTAAAGTTATTTTAGATTTTTTTAAAAGTTGAGTAAAATACTCAGTTACTAAAAGGTAACTCTTAGTTTTCAAAAGGTCAGCCATCAGAACTTATTTCTGGAAGGCTCCACAGACAACTAAGACTTTTTGGGTTTTTTTTTACTATTATTTGTTTGGTTTTTTTACTAATCCTAAACAGAAGTTTTTACTTATAATCTGAACAATGAGCAACTCTTTGACCTTCTTAAAAGATGAATAAAATACCTCTTCAGATTCAGGAGCGGCTTGGGAATCAGCCATCTCCTCTAATTCATCTTCAGCCACATAGTCTTGCTCTTGCATTCCTTGCGGCCCACCATAAGACTGCATGTATTCTTCATCCTAATAGCCATTAAAGAGAAAAGTTTTTCTCACGCATCTTTTTTTTTTTTAAACACGTTATCATCATGAATCATGCTGTCATTCCAGTAAACTTTTCTGGGGATAATGTACCTAGAGCCAGGTTCAAACAATGTAAATGCGGCGCCAAATAGGTAGTAAATTAGAGGAATGATATCATGCTGCCTAAACAATGAGATCTGAAATAATGTTATAGTTTTTATATCCAGAGTACCCTGTTTAACAACTCATGCTTTTTCTTCCATGTCCAATGCTAAGGAAAAGAGTCAGTTCTTTCTGTTCTAACAGAAGCTATCTGAGTGCTATCAGAGAGAAATGAAGAAAACATTAAGCCAACTAGAAGTCAACTTTCAATTGCCTGTATAAATATAATCCAAATCTACAAATTCAATTCCATTCAACAAGCATTCATTAAAAGCCTACTACGTGCAAGGCTTTATGCCTATTTTAGCCATTAGTTTCAACTCACATTCCTGCTTTTTAAAAAAATCAGAACTGATAAGTATAGAAATAAAATGGACAGATTTAACTTGTACTCTCTTCTATCTGCCCTTTTGCTTTTTCTTGGTGTGGTGAATCTCTTTGGTGTCCCTAGCCACTCTTCAATGAACAGTAAAATGACATAAAGGTAGATAACAGGAGAGGAAAAGTAAGCAACCTAAACAATATAGTACCTAAGCAATTAGTCCCTGAATAACTGAGAATTAGCTGTATCTAAAACTGGTCACAGTCTTGTTTCTTCAACATCGAAAATAAGTGTACTTAATGGAACAAAATTCTTCTATTTCCTGCTTCACAGGTTTTCAGTTTCCATTTCACTTTCCAGAAAATACTAACCCCATCCAATTAATCACAATGGATACCACTAGATGTTATTTATGGCCAGTGCAATTTCAGGACTGCAACTAAATTCAGATTATGAACAATATAAAATTAAATTTTTAACCAAGACATAAAGGAACACTGGGAACTCCACAAATACAACACAATAAAATAAAAATCCAATACTCTCTCTATGTCTAAAACGTCATACACAGTTCGGTTATTTTCAGAAATATCACACTAATAGCAATTAGGAGGTCCTAAATAACATTTTATATGCAAAAGATCAGAAAACCTAACCACTATGCCCATTTACTAATAAATATAATTACTAGTTATCCCACACAAAATCAAAACCTAGGTTATAAGTCACAAATTGACTGATTAATAGTATACCCAAACTTTGGCAAATTTAATTATCTTGGCTTCCATCTTGTCCTAAATGCTTAGTGTCAACTTTCTCCTTCTGATTTTATGGCCAAATTTCAGCACTTGGTAAATGTCAAAAATAAACAACACTTCAGTAGCAGAACCAACACTGCTTCTGCCATATAAATCACACCTAATGAGAGTATCACTTAACAGAAAAAAATTATTATTAATTTTCTTCATTACTATAAGACAGCACTTCACATCCACCCTTCCCCAATCAGGATATTTCTACTGCTAAGCAAACATACATATTTCACTTCTAAATCTGGTGTACTGTCATAAACTTCTATACAAAAAAACAAAAACAAAAACAAAATCCACCAACAACAACCCAAAACATAATAAACTATGGCAAATGTCAGAAAAGTAATTTTTTTTTAAAAATTACAATGCACATAAAATTAAATTTAAAGTTTAGTGTACTCTGAGGCTAGTGAATCAGCTAAACTGCTTAAAGCTTCAAAATTTACTATCTTATGACAATTTTATTGCCAAGACTACAGTTCTTATGCTAAAAGTCAATAAAATTCATTTTAACATAAAATCCTTTTACAGCAAATTCTTTTGGGATACAGGTAACAAAGTTATACTCAATTTGAAAATTCTGTCTTTCCCTGAAAAGAATGATACAGTTTTAGAGCTGGAAATGGACCTTAGAGATCATCTACAGGGGTTTTAAACCTAGGGTATATAGAAAGATTTCAGGGGGAGGGAAGGGAGCCAGTGAATTTGGCTGGGGAAAAAACTTTATTTTTATGTTCACTAACCTCTAATTGATATTTAGCATCTCCTTCAATTTTGAATGTAGTCAACAAACAATATTCTGAAAAGGGGTCTACAGACTTGCCCAGACTAAAAAAAGGTTATGGTTAAGAATCATAACTCTACCATAACTCCTTCATTTTACAAAGAAAACGAGTCCAAAAGTCAAAAATAAAAATAATTTAGAGTTAAAATCTATAGCTCTCTTCCCTCTCCCCTTTAAGAAAATAATTAAAAAGGATGTACTCCACAAGGTACTTTGGTCACTCCTACCACAATTTCTAAAACTCCAGTCCAAGAGCTATGACTACAGGTCCAGGAAAAAATTCAAGACTAGCTTCCTTTAGGTACTTAGGAAGAGAAAAGGTATCTTGATGACAGCAGTAGAGCTAGATGGCCAATGAGGGAAGAGGAGTAAGCCATATAGAAAGCTGATCAGCCAGAAGGAGTGTTGAGGAAAGAATTGGGAGGGGGACGGAAAAAGAAAGGGAACCAATCATGACAAAACCAAAAGGAATTCCAGATGCCCAGAAAATGATACTGCAGATCATCCCAACACCCCTTCTACCCCCAAATAGCAATCCTATTCCCTCTCCATCTGCCCATCATCCCTCATTCATCCACAACAACCTCTTAAACATTCCCTAAAAAAACCAATCTCACTATCCCCACTACCACTTACTCTATCATCTTTTCCCTTTCTCACTATCCCTTCTCTTCCTCAATGTACACCCAGCTAACATTTTGGGGTTTCAACCTTAAAACAACAATTGTGTAAAGACAGGTAAACAAACCTTAATATGTGCAAATTTTCATATTAAGAGTCAAACACTAAACACAATTATATAGGCTAAATATATAGGCTATGCCACCTCAACACAATAAAATCACCCATAACTTCTTTTAAAACTCAGGTTACACCTAAATAATTCTAATTCAATACTATCTGAAAATGGAGGAATGAACTAAATGACCCCTTTTAAAGTATCTAAAATAGGCAAGATTTTATTACAAATATGATCACTGTTTTTCACTTTAAATTTAATATAACTGGTTTTTTTAGACATGTCTCCACTGTAACCTCAAAAAGACATGTGAAAATAACTGAACTTTATTGATATGAACAAGAAAAAACACAAGTATTTCTTTTCCCAAAATTAAAATCAACACAATCTCTGCCACCTTCATTACAGACAACAAATTATGTGTGTGACATTTTCTAAACTAACCTCCAATCTCTTTATTCTGTTTTAGACAGTTCTCAGTTACAAAAAAGATGAATGAGCAGGACATCAATCACTCTGGAATATTAGCACCTTAAAGATGTCTTTAGCAGGTCAATAATCTTTTCACCTTCGAAGGACTTTATCAGATCTTGTCTAAAGCCTGGATAAAAGCTTTTGCATTAAGTACTTCTAACAATTGGCAGTGTATCTCCGCCACACAAAGCTGTTTTCTTCCTTATGGACACAATCCTCAAGGTCATGATTTTCAGCAGCTTTCCAGCATGACAAAGAAGCATTACCTACCGCCAAACAAGCTGTCAACACAAACTTTGTCATAGCCTAGATAAAGAAACTGGCAGACAGTGATAATAGGTCTAATTTCCCTCTCTCCCAAGGGAAGTAAATAGATTTCAAATCAGTCTAAAAACCTATGCAAGGAAAGAAATGTTATCTTCGGAGGTACAAAAGAAAAAGACTCACTGGAAATTCATCTAGAGGTTCATTGATTTCAATGTCTAGCACTTCATCATTGTCAATTTCTTCCTCCCCCTGTTCTTCAACATATTCTATTTGGTCTTCTGTCAACTCAGGATCATGGCCTTCATACTGTTCTTCTTCAGGATAATCTTGAGGATACAATTCAGATCCATCAGATTTGTGATAAATCATTTCATCCTCTCCTTGTTCATATTCCGATTCATGTTCTACAGACTGATCATTAGTATTGTCGGAGAGTTCAAATGACGTAACCATGCCAGATGTGGTGTTAAGACTAATTGTGACACCCTGAGAACTAGAATGGACAAACATACACAAAATGAACCACACAATTAGGCACTAACATAAGAAGCTTATCAATTATTTGCTACAAATATTTAAACCATAGCTAGTGAGAATGTAATACAATGAATAGGCAAATGATTAATATTTCCTTAAGCAATGACCTAAAATAAAGTTTCACATATTGTATAATTCAATAAAACTGCAGACCATTTGATCAAGACAATCAATTCAACCAGATGGTCTAACAGACATGTATGGCAAAAATCTTTAGTGGTAGCCAGAAAAAATAAATGCAATTTTAACTTTTCAGAATAAAAAGTAAGGAAAACTGCTAAAACTACATCTGTTTTTAAGTATTTTGAAATATAAATTATATATATTATTCTATTAACAGAAATATTTTTATTTTAAATATTCTGACCATAATTTTTTAAATATACGGCTTACGTGGTAACTAATTATTATATCTATTATTACAAACTTTCAAGTATTTTAGAAGTTACTTATAATAAAATGAATTTCTGAGTATGTCCAAGGTTAAAAATATTAATAAAACTTTCATACCAGAAAATGAGTTCATTTCACTCAACATTGTGATAAGAAAATTATTGCAAACACAAAAGAATCATTTTATGTATGCAAAGAATCATGAAAAATAAACATCAAATAATTAAGGCAGAGAAAAAGTCAAATTTCAAATTCAAAGAATTCTATAAATAAGTTAATACTTTAAAAATATTAATGACTAACTCCATATCATGACCTGATATACCATTTAAACAACAAAAATTCTGAAACCAAAGAAATTCAGACAAAAAGTAACTTTGCTTGAAAAAACCCACGTTAATATTCAAGCAAAAAAATAAATAACAAATAACTACTAAACTATCTCAGTTAAGTACGGTTTAAAATACACTTATGATTACAAAAATTAACAAAAACCCCACAGGACTATTAACAAATATCCGATTTACTTTTCTATATTAGCAACTGAATGACAAATTCTTTCCCAAAGACTTTTCTTTTAAAAGTTAACAAAAAAAATCGGCAAATAAATCAAGTATTCATTTTACTAAAGCACACTAATAATTGAATTTTTTATAGATACCTAGAAAGTATTTCAACAAACTAAAAAAGGAGATTCCAAGATAACAACAAAATAAAACAAATTATGAATCCAAAGGAACATTTATGAAATGTTCATCCTTGAAATGAAACTAAAATAATAAACAAAGTGTTAAAAGAGTCATTAGTCACAATTTATATTAAATGTTAAGTATCTTATATATATTTTCAAAAATGTCCTACATTTGTTGATCCTCATTCAATATCTGAAAAAAGTAATTCAACAGGAAAATTTCATTATTTTTAAAAATAATCTATTTTTAGATATTAAAACCATTTAGACACAATCATCAGAATAAAATCTTTGAGCACAGTTTTAAGTATATGAATACATAGCATGCAATTTTAGTATATAATGTATGTATACATACAAACATATGTACTCTTTTCTTTTCTCAAGTTAAATGAAAATGTAAAAAACTGAACTTAATAAAGTACCTGAAATTTATATCATCTTCATTATCACTCTGCAAAAGATCATCATTCAGTTCTTCATCTGACAAGTCTGACTGATTCTGGATGAAAAAAAATTTATTAATATTTGTCCTTCTTATAAAGAAACATTACAAAAATAACCAATTTATAATAATTACATTCTTAGTCTTTTTGCAATTAAAACATGTCATATGAGTATATAAACCACAGCACCACTGATTCAGGACTAAAGTCATCAAGTCCAATCCCTTCGTTTTAAGAATGAGCAAATGAGACCTTCCTTTCCAGTTAACTTTCCCAAGATCACTAAACGGCAGTGCTTGAATATATAAACCTAGGACCTCTGATATCAGATCCAGCAGTTTTCACAGCACTAAAACACCTCTATATAGTATACCAGCTAAGTGTCTAGACAAATTTCTAGGTTCCATAGAAAGCTAGATATTGAGACATGAAGTTGGAATTCAAACCTATTCAAAAATTATTATCCCATGTATAAGAAACTGCCTACTTGGAATAAATTTTTGCTCTTATTAAATTTTAATTTCTATTTAAGAGACTAAGCACATATATAAATACATGTAGTACAACCTATTTAGAAGGACAAGATGGGAGAGTTTGGAAAAGGGAGGGGAAAAATAGGGAGATTAGAAAAGCCTATAGGAAAGCTGTAGTTGATAGCAGAGTCTAGTCTAAAGGAAGATAAGGATTCTAAAATAAGGTCATTAGAAAAGTACATTTCAAGATTGTGTGAGGCAATCGTACAACTGGGGCTGAAAAAGCCAGTTGAAGCCAGATTTGGAGTCTCTTAAAAGAGAAAATAACCCAATGTTTTTGAAGAGGGAAATGGGACGGTCAGATATGACCTTAACTTAATGATTTTGGTAGCACTGTGGAATATGGATTGTAGATAGGAAAAACTTGAAAAAGAGAAATCAATTAGGAAGCTATTAAATAGTCCAGCCAAGAGTGATATGAGTTTGAACTAGGATAGTGATTATAGGACTGGAGAGGGTTCCAAAGATACTACACAAAGAGAAAGACAAGACTTAGCAAATAGGTGTTAAGGTAATAACACAACTGTTTTGGAATATCTCTAACATTCAGGAGTTTTATTCTCATTATCTGCTGCCACTTGAATTAGAATGATTTTCTGTCCAAATTTTTAGAATATATTATAAAAGGGTTTTTTTATTGTGAGAAGCAGCAAAAGGTTAAGTTTCCACAGGACTGCAAAACTGAAGAAATGAGATTACTGATAAAAGTAAGATTAGCAGACTCAACAGTAGTCTTGGGAAGAGTTGAGACAGTAGCCTTGGGAAGTAGAATTCCTGGTTCCCATAGAATTCCTAGATAAAACTAGAAGTGAAATAAAATAAAAAAAAAAAAAAAAGGTGGCAACAACAAGTGGATTTGGCCAATTAGAAAAGAGAGTGGCCTTGGGACACTCAGGCTCAGATAAGGACACATCTAGGTTAGACAGGTGGGGGGGACAGTATTCTGGGGTTGTTAACTGTGCTTGTTTAATGAATCTCATGTATTATGTATCCAACAGAATTAGAGCCTCATTAGTAATAATGTATAATAATGGAGAGGTGTACCCAGAACAGAACGAACTAATCTATCCTCTGAAGGGAGTGTCTGCACCAACCAAATGTATAAAACTTGCTTGGCTTTTGTATCTGGGACACCTCTTTCCAAAAGAAGGATGGAGTCCACTTCTGGCCAGAAGGTGTTCAATTACTCTAGATTTCTCCTTAATAAAGTTCTTTTGATATCAAATTTTTGGTATCAATTGTGTTTTGCATTTTCAACTTGGCATTTCCAACAAAGTGAATACTCAGAAAAGAAGGCAATGTTCACTCAAAGCCAGCATGGGTTTACAGGAGCAAATCATTCAAGATTATACTACATTTGACAAGGTTGCTACATTGATAAGGGATAGTCCTTAAGATACCGAAGAACCCCTCAAAGCACTGACAACATATAGAGGGTGAGGGAGAAAAGACAAAGATAATAAGGAATTTTTATGAATGTAACTAGGAAAAAGATGGTCCCCATCAAAAGAAATGTTAAGTTTCAGGGAGATAAGAAGTATTTGTTTTGGTATCCCAAACATTGAGTTTAGGATGTCAATGGAACATATAGTAAACAGCTCAAGATGTAGGAAGAAGCATGATTCACAAGAAGAATCAGAGTTCACTTGAGAGTCAAATGTGCAGAGTTGGATATTTTATGACTACTTGTTCACCCAGTTCCTGTGATAGCACTACATGCTATCATATATGAGGATAAATATATATCCATTTTGTCTAAAAGTATGGTATAGTGAAAGACACTGTCAAATGCTTTGCTGGGGTTTTTCTATATCTAAGGAATATTCGTTATCATTCTAGTAACCTTGTAAAAATGAAATTAGTTAATACTCCAAATTTAGTTTTACAAATAGGTTTTCATGAAGGCATGCTTTATATACAATATTACAGTATGACTCAAGGGGTTTTGTTTGGAGGAAAAGGAGTCCAGATCTGTGATTTCATCAGGGTAGGGAGCTTCCAGTGACTAAACTTCCTTTAACAAATTAGGTAAGTAATTTTCTGTAACTCAGAGTATTAAGCTGTCTATGACACAAAAGAGGAGATCAATGACTTACCCACAGTCACATAGTTAGGAAGAAGCAGAGATACCTTACCTTTCTGACTCCAAGGGCAACCATCTATCCTTATGGAACACCGATTCTCATTATTTAAAGAAGTTAAACTTCCAAGGACTCATTCCAAAAAGAATACTTGTCTCTTACCTTTTTGCCAGACAGCAAATCTTCTCCAAGCAAATCATCCTCAAGTTCACTGGGGAAAAAATAGCAAGTCAATAATCTATTTCTATAATAAAACATCAAGACACTATAGTTTCTATTATATAAAACATCACTATATAAGAAGACTTAACCACTGGGTTACACAAAGATTCTGGTTTACAATGTTCATTTGGATACATTTTATTTTATATTTATTTTATATATATAATATATAAAATAATATATATAAAATATACTTTATAGATTTTCTTCCCTCGTCTTTCACCTCTCCTCCAATGAGTACAGGTAAGTGCATATGTGTGCATATAGACACACATACATATATATGCATATAAATGTAGATGTATATGCACACATCCCTACATATACCTACATATATGTATATATAAAGTCTGTTAGGTGTATGTGTACACTAATACACATAATAAATGGTGGTACATATAAAATCTATAGTCCCACATTTTAGGGAGAGGATAGGTAGCATTATAGTACAATACGAAGAGTAACAAATTAGGAATCACGTTTTCCTCCCAGTCCTGGCTCTGTGCAACAGAATAAATATAGACAATTTATTCTTGGCCAAAGGTTCCACATATATAAAGTGAGGACAGTGACTAGATCAGCTACCTCTAAGGTCTGAACACAGAAAGGGAAGAACTGCTCATTTATGCCCACACCTTCATTACAGGAAAGTTGTAAAAAAAAAAAAAAAAAAAAAAAAAAAAAAAAAAAAAAAAATATATATATATATATATATATATATATATATATTCTGCAAACTTTTTCAAAAAATGAAATATGTAAGATAGGGTATTTAAGCAGTCTTAACCAGTTTTATCCTCCCAGAAATAAATACTATGTGTGTGTTTGGAGTTAAAGAGAAGCACTAACAGCTGGGGAGATCCTTACATGGATAAAGCACTGGGCCTGGAGTCAGGAAGACAAGTTCAAATCTAGCCTGAGACTGAGCAAGTCATTTAATGTCTGCCTAAGTTTCCTTAAATATAAGATGGGGATAATAATAATAACTACTTCTAGGCTTACTGTAAGGATCAAATGAGATAATATTTGTAAGTTACTTGGCATAGTGTGCCTGAAATGCAACAGAAATTTAAATGCTTCTGTTCTTCTTTACTACTCACAACAAAAAGCACAAATTAACAAAAACAATACAATACTAGTGCCCCTAGAAGAGAAGAGCATATAGGGAAAAGCAAGGTATAATAAGGCTGGAGAGGTAGGAGGTGGCAAGACTGTAAAGAGCTTTAAATAGAAAATAGAGGATTTTTTTATTTGACCCTGTAGGTGATAAGAAGACACTGAAGTTTCTTGAGTCACCCTCCTGGGTAACATGGTCAGACCTGTGCTTTAGGAAGATCAATTTGATCAGTTGAGTGAAGGTTGGACTACAAACTGGGAAAGGCTTGAGGCAGGAAAATCAACCAACAGGCTATTGTAAGAAGCTGCAGAGAAGAGGACGTGAGAACTTGTACCAAGGTGGTGGCACCACTGGAAGAGGGCAGGATAATGTTAAGACAAAATGGAGGTGTGCATTAAGATTTTAATAAAGTAAAGTTGACAGAAATTGGCAATAGACTTGAATATGAGTGGTGAAACTGAAGAGTCACAGAAGATACTCAGGTTATGAGTCTGGGTGACTGAGAAGACAGGGAGGTTTGAAGAGGAAATATAATTAGTTCAGTTTGGGGCATGTCTATGGGACACTCAGTTTGAGAAACCTAATACAAAGTTGGTGATACAATTTAGCAAGTTTGAGCTAGATAAGTATATCTAAGAATCATCAGCATAGAGATGATAACTGAATCCATGGAAGCTGATGAAATTATCAAGAAAAATGGTATAGAGGGAGAAGAGAAGAAGGACCAGGATGGAGCCCTTGGGACACCAACTTTTGGCGGGCATGACTTAGACAAAGACCCAACAAAGCAGACTCAGAAAGATCACTCAGTCAAGTAGGGAAAACCAGGAAACAGTAGGGTATAAAGGAGGTGACTCAGTCTCAAAAGCTGCAGAAGCTAAAAAAAAAAATGAGGAGGATTGAAAAGGCCATTAGATTTTTGGTAAGAGATTACAGGTAACTTTGGGGAGAGTCATTTCAGTTGCATAATAAAGTTGAAAGTCAGACTGCAGAGAGTTAAAAAGAGAACGAGAGGAAAGAAAGTGGAAGCATTGGTTATGAAGAGTCTTCAAAAAGAGTTCAGTCACAAAAGGGAGAAGAGATATGGAACAATAGGTAGCAGGAATGGATCAAGAGAGTTTTTTGAGGATAAAAGAGACATGGAAATATTTGTATGCAGTAGGATGACAGCCAGTAGACAAGGAAAGATTAAAGAAGACTGAGAGGGTGAGGATGAAGGGGGAAATCTGCTTGAGGTGATGAGATGGAACGGAATATGATCCCTTGTGCACACAGAAAGGGGTGCCATAGTAAGGATAAGGGCCACTTCTTCCATGATAGCAGTGAAGGAGGAGACAGTGGAAGAAAACATATGGGTTATGTGAGATGAGAAGAAGAGGAGCTCTCAGAAAATAGCCTCAATTTTTTTTAGTAAAATATGTGGCAAGGTTCTCAGCTGAGAAGGAGGGAGAACAATGGGATGTCTGAAGAGGGATGAAAAGGTCTGGGAGAGCAGCTATGGTGAGTGGGGTAACTAGCTAATTAGGGAAGTGTAAAAGAATGCCTTGCCTCAGCAATGTACAGTTAAAAGACAACTCTACAAGTCTCAGGATGGAAGGAGATGTCTACATTCAGAGAAAGATCTAGAAAGACCAGAGTTTAAATGGAGACTGAGGCAATACATGCTATCATTCTTTTCTATGTTTGGTTTTGTTTCTATTTTCCCATTGTTGACTCCACTGGCTACAACACCTATACAACCAGACTACTGTACAATGTGAAAGAGTTTGCAGATCCTATACATGATTTTATGCCACCATGGTGGGGGTGGGGGTTGGGGAGGAAGGGGAGAAAAATCTGAAACTCAAGTGATTCTGGAACTGAATCTTGTAAAGTGAAAGTAAACAAACCAGTCAATTAAAAAAAAATCAAAAAAAAAAAAAAAGAATGCCTTGCCACAGTGAGAACCCAGGTAAAGTTAAGTAGTATCATTTTGTAGTGGACATAGTCAACACAATTTCATGATTTTCTTCAGCTTCATTCAGCAAATGTGTAGGAAGAAAGGCTGTGATTAGTGAAGTGACCAAAGGCTGACACTTGAAGAGCAAAATCACTGATACAATAAAGGGACAAAAGACTCAAGAGGAGGGCAGAGAGTTGGTATGGTTCACTAAGAGTAAAATATGGGGAAGGGAAGAAAGTATAGTTAGTGCAAAAGTGATAGCTTGAGAAGGAGGAATCAAATAATTGGTGGTCCCAAAGAGCACAAAAAATAGGGTTTAGCCTTGCAAAGAAGAGAGAAAATTGGAATGAAAACTGACTGTGATCAGATAAAAGAATTTCAGAGTTAACAAAGAAAGAAATGATGTATTTGAGAATAATGGCAAGATTCAAGACTTTGACCATCCATCTTTGTGGGTGGCTAAAGTAGATTGGAGAAGTAGGTCATATGAGACAATTAAGCTGAGGAACTGTAAAATTAGGGTGTTTGAGAAGATACCAAATGTGTATATTGAAGTCCCCTAGCATAAAGATAGAAATTCAGAAAAAGAGAAAGACTGTAAGCCAGGCACTGAACTCAAAAGGGAGTGTCCTTGAGGACACTGTCCCAGCACACAACTACCAAGATACTGATTCGGTGGTGGATAAAGATTGAGTAAACTAACATACTTGAGGTCTTAGTGCTTGGAAGGGGGAGGGGGGGGGAAGAAAGGTGCGGGTGCGTGTGTGCGTGTGTGCGTGTGTGGTGGCTGATGTTTGAATACCCCAGGGAGAATCAATGTAGAACCTGGCCTATTCATCCATTAAGCCCACCATGAATCTATGAATGGCACACCTCCTTTTGTAATCATACAAATCTTCAACAATGTCTTCTTTGAGCAAAGGAAGGATGGTAGCTGACTGAATGTCAGGTTAAAGACTGTGGCCTTTACTTGGAAAGTGATAGGGAATCACTTTAAGGTTGGAATAATAGCGATATAATTATATCTATTATAATGGTAATGAGAATTTGAAGATCTTCCCTGTCCCTTAATAGGGTGAATGCAATTATTCGGAGCCTGTGGAGTGAGGAGTTTGCTGAAAAAGCAAACCAGAGCCCACAGGAAGCTGGGAGTAAGAATAGTTAGTGCAGTGGGAGAGGATGCAGACAGCTGGGGCTGTGTTTGTGGGAAGGTTTTGGGATGGTGTTGCTCTCTGTAGTGTTATTAAGTATAGATTTTTCTGTTGCTATGATGAATTCTGTTTCCTGGTGTTGGGATTTGGCTTTTTGGTGTCTGAAGAAATGTTTTGCTTCTGTCTTCTATATGGAAAGTGTTGTATCTTGTGATTCAGAACTATGCCAACACATTCGTAGTAGCTATTAGTGCTGTGAATATCATGTTGGTGCTACATCTATGCACAAGAAAGAAAAGTTTCTAGATGGCATGGAAGGAGAAGAAACAGTTAAACATATTGAGACCACTTTTTGTTCTAGCAAGGAACTAAAAACAAAGCAGATGCCTACTGACTGGGACTAAATAATCTGTAAAACATAAATGTAATAGAACACTACTTCACAATAAGACAAGATAAATATGAAGACTATAGGGAGGTCTAAGAAAACATAAAATGAAATAAAGTGAAGTAAAAAGAAACAGGAAAATAGTATAATTTTTTTTTGAAAAAATCAAAACTGAAGAGCATTAAAATAATGACCCAGAATGGGAACCAATGAAGAAGCATAAGAATTTACTTTACTTCCCAAACTCTGCAGAAACATAATATAGCATGTACTGTTGGACTTAATTGAGCAATAAGTTGATTTTACCAAACTGATTTTTTTTTCTTTCTTTTTTAATTTGCTCTAAGGGTTCTAGACAGGGAAAATGAGGGGATACATTCAGAAATTTAATAACATCAAGCATCAATTAAAACCTTAGGAATAAAGAATAAATAACACTGTTCAAATAAGTGGCTGTGTGATAACAGTAAGATGAATAAAAGAGGTGAATCTTCAGCAGTACTCTAAATATAGAACTGATAGAATTTGGTGGGTGACTAGATATGAGGTGAACACCACAATTTTAAAAACAAGAGTATGGGTGGGTAAAAACAGAATAGTGAATAAAGAACATCAACTAATTTCTAGGAAGAGATAGTAAACCTAGTTTTAGACATGAAATCTGAAATGTGAGTGAGAAATCCAGATCAACATGTACTACAGGCAGTTACAGAATGCAGGTCTCGACCCCAGAAAAAAGGTCTGACAAGAATTCCATTTGCACAAATGTGACAGATTAAATTACAAAAGTTAACAGGAACAAGAACAACAAAAAAGGGACAAGGAAATAGGAAAGGAAGAAAAGAAAAACTCAGGAGAGTGTGATGTTTTAGAAATTAAGAGGAAAAAAAAGAAAATGAATAAATGTAATTTTTTTTTTTAAAGAGAGATAAAATCCCTACAAAGAAAAATAAAGGCTGGAATAACAATGTTCCCTCAAGAACAGACAATCAATATATCACAAGAACCTCCAAAGTAGTTCTGAATAAGAACATAAATGACACTGCTAAGAAGAGGAATAAGATCAGCGAAGAAAGAATTAATGAAGATAAATTTGAGAGTTGAGAAACTAGAAAAGATAGTGGAAAAATGAAATGGGGGTCTCTGAGGAGCAAAGTTACTTCGGAAGAAGGAAAATGTGCAGAGACAGAATAACAGGACCCAAAAATCCCACAGAACAGAAGGCGTCATTAGAACTCTAGAAAACAAAGGCAGAGATCTAAAGGACAGAACTCAATAAGACAATCTTTGAGCACCTATAAAAACCATGAAGAAACAAAAAACATCTATATCCCGTATTCCAGGAATCTTTAAAAAAGGCTCCAAGTATTAGAAACATAAAATAGTAGACATTTTCAAAGTTCATAGGATGCCAGCAGAGAAGAATCCTAATTTTGAAGAATCAAGATATTAGTAACAAGATCCAGCATCTCAGTAAGAGGGATGCTTAAAACAATCAGTAGTAAAGAATTTACATATGAAAAAGAACCAAACTGATTATAAGACAACTCAATGGGGGCATTTGATCAGTTCTTTGTCTGTGGGAATTCCTTTAAAACCTATTTCTTCTTTTATTGTAGTAGCTGGCATTTCTCATAAAATATTAAATAGTAATGATAAAATATCATTGCTTCACCCCTGATCTTACTAAAAAGGCTTCTAACTTATCCAGATATCTAGCTTATTACAGATAAAGCTTGCTCTTGGTTTTAGATAATGCCTTTTATTTTAAAGAAAACTCTACTTATTCCTAGTTTTTCTAATTTTTTTTAAAAGGAATGGGTGGTGTTTTGTAAAAAGCTTTTTTCTGCATCTATTGAAACAATCTTATGATTTTGGTTGTTTTTGTTGTTAGTATGGTCAACTATGTTTACAGTTTTTTACATTCCTGGTATAAATCCTGCCTGGTCATAACATATGATCTCTATGACATATTGCTGTAATCTTCTTGTTAGTATTTTATTTAAAATTTTTGGATCAATAATTATTATGGAAATTGGTCTACATATTTCTTTTTCTGTTTTGACTCTCTTTGATTTAGGTATTAAGACCGCATTTGTCATAGAAGGAATTTCATATGTCTTCTGTATTTTTTTCAAACAGTTTACATAGTATTGTAATTAAAAAGGTCTTTAAATGTTTGGTAGAATTAGCTTGTAAATTCACCTGGTCCTGGGTTTTTTCTCTCCTTAGAGCAGTGGTTCTCAACCTTCCTAATGCTGCAACCCTTTAATACTTGTATGTGGGTGTATCTGTATGCGGATGGACTCACCTGGAGACAGAGGAGCTGTGTCTCAGTTCCTAAGACCATCGGAAATATGTGTTTTCCGATGGTCTTAGGTGACCCCTGTGAAAGGGTCGTTTGACCTCCAAAGGGGTTTCAACCCACAGGTTGAGAACTGCTGCCTCAGAGAGTTCATTTATGATTTGTTCTATTTCTTTTTCTAAGGGTTATTTAAGTATTCTATTTCCCCTTCTGTTAATCCGGGCAATTTATACTTTTGTAAATATGCACACACTTAGATTGGCAGTTTTATTGGCATATAGAGTTTTGCTTGGGCTACACATGTTTATAGTAAGGAGTTTTAGTTTGTTTTGTTGTTCAATGAAGGGAAATGCAGGACAGCAGGAGAGGCAGATTATAAAGAAAATTGTTTTTAATATCAAATAGGTGGTTGGTGATATAAGACTCAAGTTTGAGAGAGAGAGAGAGAGATAAAGACTCATCTGCTTAGAGATGATAATCAAACCCATGGAAGTTAAAGAGATCACTGAGAAAATGTGCATCAAAGAAAAGGTGGCCCAGAACAGTGCCAAAATTGGGGCAGGGGGTGACTAATGTAAAAGAAGAACACAATGAACCAGAAAACAGGGAAGTAGACAAGCATGAGAACAAGGCATTAAAACAGAGAGAAGAGAGTATCTAGAAGGAGAAAACAGCAGCAGTGTCAAATGCTGCAAAGAATACAAAAAGAGAGAGGACAGATAAAAAGTCACAGTATTTAGCAATTAAGAGACCATCTGGAATTTCGAAAAGAGTTGAATGAAGAGATGAGAAGTCAGACTGCAAAGGTCTGAGAAGTGAGAGAAGAGGAAATAGAAAGCAAAGTGTAGACTTACTTTGAAGATCAGGGGGGAAAGAGATAAGAGACAGGATGACAGCGTAAGAGCATAGCAGGATCTCGCAAGGGCTTTATAAGAATGAAGGATGTGAACTGATGTAAAGTGAAATGAAGCAGAGCCAGGAAAACAGTGTACACAGTGACAGCAATATTGTAAGGATGATCACCTGCAAAAAGACTTAACAACTCTGATCAAGACAATTCCAGAGAGAGAACTGAAGAAGTTCTGATTTCAGATTGAAGGATACTTCTAAACTTTATGTTTCTTGTTGTGGGTATATATATATATATATAGTGTGTGTGTGTGTATA
The DNA here is from genome assembly GCA_028646575.1 of Pseudocheirus occidentalis. Lineage (NCBI taxonomy): Eukaryota > Metazoa > Chordata > Mammalia > Diprotodontia > Pseudocheiridae > Pseudocheirus > Pseudocheirus occidentalis. The sequence continues at coordinate 69,389,841 of CM053597.1, forward strand.
TATATCTATATACATATTTACATACACACACACACGTGTGTGTCTTCTTTTGCAACACATATCATATTGCTTGCCTTCTCAAGGGGTGGGGAAAAGGGCAGAAGAAGAAATTTGGAACTCAAAAATATTATTTTGGCAGCAATCTGAAGGACTGGGGAGGAGAAAGAACTGATACAAGGGGTTCAATCTGTACACTGGTAATGAGGCTCCAAAATAAGTGCAAGCTCTGAAAAAGAAGAGAAGGTTATAAACACAAAATACACTGTGGAGGCAGAACTTACAAGGGACACTATCTGACTGACTAGGCAATGCTTATGGAAAATGAAGCTTCCAGGAAAAGGTGTTGATAGAATACACATGGAACATTATGCTCTCCGCACCAAATCTTAAGAATCACATTGGTAAACTTGAGATCATCCACTGGAAAGGAACTAGGGTAGTGCAAGGCCTTGAGTATATGTCATGAGGAGTGGCTGAAGGGACCACAGGTCTTTGGTTTTAAATAATGACTAAAAAATGACGAGAATAGCTTTCTTCACAGATATATGAAAGACTGCCACGTGGAAAAGGGATCAAATTTATTCTTCTTAGCCCCAGTAGGAAGAACCAGGTGCAAAGGCTAGAAGTTATGAAAATGCAAATTTAGGCTGGACGTAACATCCTAATAAAGAGAGGTGACCAAAATTAGAATAGGTTTCTTTCAGAAATACTGGGCTCTCTCTTATTGGAAGGCTGCATAACCACTTGTTGGGCTGGTGATAAAGGTAATTCCTATTCAGGAATGGACTGAATTAGAGAGCGATTTAAATACTTTCCCAATGTCTGATAAAGGAAAGACTTCATTATTTCATTCAATCCCTAGATTTCCAAAAAATAGGCATTAAAGTTGAACTCAGAAATCACAAAACAAAAAGAATCAATTACACAAAAAATATAAATCAGTTGTACAAAAGGTATTTTATTATCAAAGAACACAACTCTTTTCAAAATCTAATTCTAATTATACTAGCCATATTGAGAAATTTGTAGAGTTCTACTAATTTACATTACATTATTAGCTATTACTCAATGGAGGCCTAAAATTAAAAGAAAATTACATTATATCTAAAGAGCAAAAAATTTCTTGAAAAGAAATTAACTTATCAAGGAAGACTTAGTGTGTTATTGTTAAGCTATAGGTTTTAGATAGTTTTGGGATCAGATCTATGAGATGGGGAACTTGTATGGAAACTCCTTCCACCAACATAGATTAACAACTCTTATAACTTAGTCTCAAAGAGTTATCTAAGGCACTCAGAAGTTAGGTATCTTGTCTATAGTCACAGAATCAGTATATCACATAAGTAGGAATTTAATTAGGTCTTCCTAACCTTTAACCACTATGATATTATGCCTTCCATTTTTAAGTTACTAAAAAAAAAAATATGTAGTTTTCAAAAATTATATATGTATATATACACACATATATAATATATATTCATATATACATATATAATATATATTCATATATATATATTCACACACACCAATAACTTAAATATTGGGTAAAAACAGTTGCTTATGCAATAACACCAAAAACGACCAACTCTTGATTACAAAGCCAAATAACCCAGTCAACACAGTTTAAGCATTAAAAACTTCACTAATGGGGTGGCTAGGTGGCACAGTGAGTAGAGCACTGGCCTTGGAGTCAGAAGGACCTGAGTTCAAATTCAGCCTCAGACACTTTACATACTTACTAGCCCCCAATTGCCCTGCCTTCCTCCCTCCAAAAAAAGCAAAAAAAAAAATTTTTGTAATTAAAAACTTCACTAATGTTTCCCTAAGATGTACATATTAATATATTAAGTAATTTCTATATCATATTGTAAACCGCATTTTGTAAATAATGTATTAAGTAATTGTCCCTAAGCACAGATCTCACAACCATGCGACTCCCGTACTCAATCAGTTCCAATGACTTCCTATTGCCTCTAAGACAAAATATAAACTCCACTTTTAACCTTTTAAACCCTACATAATCCAGATTCACTGTGCACTACTTCCCCCTCCCATGCTCTGTGACCAGCCAAAATGGTGTTTCTTCTGTTCTCACACTCATCTCTGGCCTCCATGCTTTTGCTACAGTATGGAGTGTACTCACTCTCTCCTTACCTCAGCCTCACAGATTCCCTTTCTTCCTTTAAGATGCAAATTAAGCACCATCTTCTTCCTGAAGCATTTCCAGATCCCCCCTCCCCACCCACTAGTGCCCTACCTCTCAAAATACTTTGTATTTAACCACTTTGCATATTATTATTTGATGTATATTTGTGCAGTGCAAGTATATATATTTGTTGAATGCCCCACTATGTACATTTATTGTCATTTCTACCCACTAAAACAGTTTACATGAACAAAAGGAACTATAGAGAACACATTAACATGTATATAACCAACACTTCATTTGTATGTGAACTTCTATTAAGCATTAGAGTACAAAGTGCCCATCGAGGGGCCATAAAATTAATTTATAGCATCTGAATATGAAAAATTTTTAAGTACCTGTCCCAGTCATCATCCCCAGTTCTTCTTCTCCAAGACCGTTCTGCACCAGGCTTATCAAACTGATCAAAATCATCATCTGCAAAGAAGACTTCATTAAAAATAGTTCTTACTAGAACAAAACAAACATATAATGCAAAAAAATTCTAACAAAAATAATTAAGAATTCTACAAGTCTACATAAAAGTTTATTATGAACTTTTCACTTTTCAGGTGAATATGCCCAAATTTAAGGTTTTTAAAAAAAATTAATGGGCAATAATTAAGACACCCAGCCTCATGAGAGGAAAACAATTCTTTACTAAGTACCATTGGGTATAAGAAAATGTCAATAAGTGTAGGCAAAGACTAGAGAAAAGCATACTTTGTAAAGAAAAATATAGAAGAAAAAAAAAATCACTGGAAAATAACAAAGCACAATGAAAAGAACATCACGTTTAAGTTCATAAGACCCAGGTTTAAGTTCTAGCTTAACTAGTTATCAATTATGTAGCCTATTTTTTTCCCTCCCGAGCCTAAATTTCTTCATCTATAAAATACGGATAATAGTACTTATACCACCTATCTCAGAGTCATTAGGAGGACCAAAAGAGAATATATAGTGAGCACTTTCTTAACTGCAATACACTATATAAAACCCAAACTATTTTTTCTTTCCTAAATAATGAATAAAACTTACATAGTATCTATAGACCTTTGCAATATTTATAATTTGTAATCAAATTTTTAGAATACATTATTAATCTCCATTTATTCACTAAAGCGGAAATGTAAAATCCATACTGCTAGGAAAATAAAACAAAGTATAGATTTTATATAGGAATACTAGCAGCAGACATCCTTCCCCAAGGGAAGGTTAGTATAGCTAAGAAAGGAATCAGACCGACGCATAAGAAAAAATACCTTGGGCTTGTCAATAATGTAGAGTGAATCTGGAACAAGCCACAATCAAGTTCTACACAATCTGTTATTTCATAACACCA
>CM053597.1:69393867-69420618 GCA_028646575.1 Pseudocheirus occidentalis
GAAGGAAGGAAGGAAGGAAGGAAGGAAGGAAGGAAGGAAGGAAGGAAGGAAGGAAGGACTGATCAAGCGCCTACCTAGTATGTGCAGGCTGCTTTACCAATATCATCTCATTTGATCCTTACAACAAATCTGGGAAGTTGGTGCCATCATCCCCATTTTTTACAGATGAAGAAACTGAGTCAAATAGAGGTTAAATGATCTGCCCAATGTCTTGAACTTGAGTCTTCCTGACTCCAGGTCCAGCATTCAATCCACTGCACTAGCTGGATTAACTAACTGGAAGCCTTTGATGAAAGGTGCTCAAGAACAGCAAGGTTTAGCTTGGACTCAATAGAAGGAGAGAAACTAGAAGGAAAAGTAACAACCACATCTAGGTCACCCAACGGATAGAGCACCTCAGACACTTCCTAGCTGTGTGACCTTGACCAAGTCATGTAACCTCAGACTTTTCAGTTTCTTCATCTATAAAATAGAGATAATAATAGCAACTATCTCCCAGAGTTATTATGAAGATCAAATGAAATAGTTGTAAAGTGTTTGGCACATAGTAGGCACTTCAAAATGTTTGTTTCCTTTCTTCCCTTTATATTTACCTCATCTATAAAATAGCTAGATAAATCCACGTTTGAAAAACTGAATAAAATGTTCTTTTTTAAAACAGAAAAAAAGTAATAGCCACAGAATAATAATGATAATATTATCTGTAAGATTGTTCTTAAATGTATATTTTCAATATGCACATTATTATCAAGATTTTGCTCAATCTTTCCCCGCTATCTAGTTGCTTTTTCTCTGCTGATTACAAACACACCCAAAAAGCAAAAAAAGAGTGGAATCCAGGACCCCTGACTTAAAATTGGGGGCTTTTCCCACCATCCCACACTGGTTCACTTCACTTCTATTCCAGAAGCAACTTTCTCATCCTCAACTCTTGACTTGTAAGCTACGTTAGACTAGCCACAAAAGACAAACGTATTCTAGAATTCTCTCTACTTCCACCCTCCAAAATGAAAACACACACACACACGTTTTATTTGTAAGAGAAAATCAAGCTTACAAAAAATTACAGTGACATTCATTCATTCAATCACAGCAGTAAGACCTGACTCCTGTTAGTTCTTTTTATACCTAAAAAAATTACTTTGTCTAAAAAAAATATAAAAAAAAAATGCCATGAAGTCTTTGTTGTTCGAATGTCACATAGTCACTGAAACTGGATAAACTGAATTTTAAAAGATAGACAGATTTCTCTCCTTTCAGTCATTTTGACAAAGAAAGCTTTGTCTCTCAACCATAAAAAAAAAAAGCACCATTCCAACATATTCAAATTGTCTTTGAAGGTAGCATGGAAACGAGGTAATGTGAGATTCTTCTAAATTCAAATTGGTGGCGACCATCCAATCCACTGGAGCCTTAATTCTTGATAGTTATACTTTGACAGCATACTGAAGAAATAAAAAAAAAAACAAGACAGAAGGTCTTTCAAAAGGTTTTGGAAAATCCTCCAGTATGACATGCTTTTAGGATTTTGTTTAAAAGGTGTACAATCATATTAAGGGTGAAAAAAGCTTGGATCACTTACTCAAAAGAGTAGTTTACAAGAATTCCTCCATCTGGTCCTACTGGGAGGCTTCTCCCAAAACACAGGTGTTTCTATTTGGCTGGTCTTGTTTTTACTGTTTTGGCAAAACAAAACCCTATCTAACCAGGGCATTCAAACCCCTTCAGTGAATTCAAAAATCCTGTTTTATATTGTCTTTTTCCATATTAAGCACCATCTAAAGTATCTTTAAAAAAAAAAAAAAGATTCACATCTAAGTATCTCACATAAACACTAGCTCAGGAGCAAACAACTTATGACACTTTCTCCTCCCTATCACACGCATACTTCCTTGTATGTCTAACCCTGTTCATTTTTCCCCAGTCCCTTCTTTTTCCTCTGCCTTTTAGATCTATGTGTCATAGATTTTCCAGGAGTGCACAAGGACACTGCTTAACCACACTGGCAAGCAAGATTAAAGAGACTGCTGACCTCTGAGCTAAATGGAGGTTCTAAGGATGAAAGAGCTGGCTTTGAAGTGAGGGAAAATAGAAAAGAAAACCACCAAGAATTACAATCAATATAACTGCCAAGACAAAGGTCATCAAGGATGTAGCAAAGGATCCAAACAACAACTGCATGTGACTAAATTACTTAAAGATGAACTGTTTTCACTTTTAGAAAAAGAAAAAGGTGACTGGGAAAGGAGTAGGGTTTAGATTCTGATGGAAACATTAAAATCTCTAAAATGTTGCAAAAATAGTTCAAAAATACAAAAGCATAAAAAGAATGGCTGACAATTAGTGTTAAATTTAGCTCTACTGACAAGGTTTTGTAAAAGTTAGAGAAAATAGCCACTATAAACAAAGTACTAGATACATTCTGCAATAGTAATATTAGGGGATAAGAAACAGCCAAATTATAGGCATAGCAGGCACTCATTATATATTTTATATGTGTACGTACACATACACACATCTAAAGAGAGAGTACTTGATCTGCCAAACATCTTACTAAATTCATTATATACAGCATGCACATTGTATAGGATACTACACTATACTGTACTATACGATACTGTACTATGGTGATATATAATCTGTGAATTCGACAGGATTTCAAGGAAGGTTTTCTAGGATTGTAAGGGGTTGAACTAGATTTTACCAAACAGGTTATAAATTCATAACCCCAAACAGTATATCAATTTTTTAAAAACCTTCAAGAAAAGTTTAGATAGATTAATAGGCAAGAGGAGAGGGCAACTGTTATTCCATAGGTTTGGAGAACTCCTGGTGCAACTTTAAGATAAATAAATTAACGGAAATTGGAACTACTTGGTAAATGCCAAACAAGGGGGTCTACTTCTAGCCTAGCCTACCCCAGCCATCACTGAGGGGGAGCAGCCCTCGTGAAGAAGGAGCCAGCCATCACCGCTACCACTATCACCACTATTACTGCTAACCAGGAAAGTCTGTGCACACTGTGGGTAATAGTGCCACTGAGACCACCAGTCCTTCTAGTCCTGCCCATGCAGCCATCAGTCATCATCTTGGTGAGCAACTTTTGTGAAGAAAATACTACATAGAAGCTGCCTCTGCAGGTACAAGAGCACCACCCTTCTTTCCCTCAATTACCAAAATGAGAGATGAATCAGAAAATAAAAGTTCTCACTCACCATTAAAGTCCTTTCCTAGGCACCATCAAATGATTCAACATCAGAAACTGATATGATTTTATCACTGGAAATAACATTAACGGAGATGCATTCCTCTTCTGCTGCTGCACACTGAGATCTCAGGACCGCTCCATCTGATTTGCAGCTAAAACCTTCTCTAGGTGTTGTCTCCTCTATTAGAATGTGAACTCTTTGGGAACACATTGTCTTGCTTTTATGATTTGCACCCCCTGGTAGTTAGCAGTGTTTTGCATCTACTAAGTAAATAACTTTTTTCCATTCATCCCCATAAAAAATATTTCTTGGTAATGCTGTATGACACAAAATACTGCACTAGAATAATCACTGATCTACGGCATTTATATTTGGGTTCAATTCAACAAATATTTTAGCTAATTGATGGTGTTATTCCATCTCTTTCATTAGTATGGTATAGTGGAAAGAAAACTGAATCTGGAGTTAGAGGATATGTGTTCAAATCCCAGTTCTACCTCTCACTAGTTATGTGTGACCCTGGACTGATCACTTAATCTCTCAGGGCTTTAGTTTCCTCATTTATAAAATTACAATACTGAATTAGATGGTCTCTAACATCAACAAAGATCAATGGACTTTGATGCTACTCAACCACGAAGAGATTAAGTCTCCAGACTGGAGCTATTGCTATACCACTACTTCAAATCCCTTAACTACCTGAAACTCCAGAAGTTAGAAGTAAAGTTAAATGTCATCTAATACAAACTCTTCATTCTATGGGCAAGGAACACAAATCTCTCTTCATGCATTATAGAGAAAAACAGGTTGAGGATATTACTAAGTGTACTAAAGTTACCATTTAAAGTGAATTTTCTGAGTCAAGAAAAAAAACTTCAGAAAAGATCTCTTTATCACGTTACTAAAAAACAGACTTCTCCTGTCACCAGCCTCCAGGACCACCTCCAAACAAATCAAGGATTGCCTGGACAAAATCTACCTTAAATATATATTTTCTGGAATGTTACCTTCTTAATTTGTTGAGTTCTTTATATAAATCATTAATAATGACATTCTTTCTAAAGACCCTCGATGCTCATTTTAAAAATTTCTTAGAGATGAGTTCATTCAACAATTAAATGCCTGCTATGTGGTACTGAGGATAATGGCCCCCAAAATGGAACATTCCCAGCTCTTAAGGAGTCTAAAATCCAATGGAGAGGTAGAGGGAGGAGATGGGAGGGTTTAAAATATGGAAAAAAGCAATATATACAAAGTAATTTGGGTGATGGAACTAACAATCAGAGGAACTAGGAAAGGCCACAAGTAAGAAGAGGCACTTTCTGAACTGAGCTCCTTCTCTGAAGGAAGCAGAAGATTCTAAGAACCAGAGATGAGGAGGGGAAAAGAATCCAGGGATGAAAGGCAGTCTGTGAAAACACATAGAGACAGGAGATAAAATATGAATGGGAGAGAGCAAGTAGTTTGGCTGAAACATAGAGCCTGTGAACTGGAGTAATGTGTAAAAAGTACAGAAAGTATGTGACTAGAGGCAGCAAAAGATTCCAAACTTAGCCTAGAGTCAATAGAGAATCACTAGAGATTTTTAAGAAAGAGCATCTGTATGGTTAATGGACTGGAGAGACTTGAAGGAGGCAGAAGGTTTGTGGGTTCCTGCAAGAATTCAGGTAATGGGGCAGCTAGGTGGCACAGTAAATATAACACCGGCCCTGGAGTCAGGAGGACCCGGGTTCAAATATGCCCTCAGACACTTGACATACTAGCTCATGACCTTGGGCAAGTCACTTAACCCCAGTTGCCTTGCCTTCCCCATTTAAAATAAAAGCGTTAAGGTAAAAAGTTATAAGAAACATAATTAGGGAAAAGGTTATAAACAGAGAAAAATAAACTCACTTTTGAAGATTAAGGGAGGCAAATAGGATTACATAAAGGAAGAATTATCACAATATCACAAGCCCAGTATAACGTAAGTAAGCTCCATAGGAGAAGGAACAATTTCCTTTCTGTTTATATCCCCAGCAGTCAGCAAAGTGCTTTGCACAAAGGGGGCAACATATAAATGTTTGTTAAATTGAACCGGCAATTCAGCTACCACCATTTCTATTTCTATAACTGTAAGTACCACTCAATTAGCCCAGATCTGAATACTGGCTAATTTGTGGATGCTCACAGTACAATTAGTAACTTCCCCTAAATTATTTCGCTTATAAAGTGAGTATTACAAGTTCCTAATCTGAAGTTTACAGGCAAACAAATTTCAAGGTGTGTTATACCCAAAATGAATGCTTGAAGCAGAGTATTAAATTAGATCATAATTGAGATTCCTTCAAACATTAGGATTATGTGATTCAACTATAAAATTGCAACTGAGCTGGGAATCACTCTTGAAAAAACCCAAGCAGAAGCCAAGATAAAGAAAGCATGCTGCGAACAATAGTGCAAACAACAATATCACCCATATTCCTCCCCATTCTCTAGGAGCAAAACACACCTGTTTATAGGCTACAAGCCTGAGCCATCAACTCAGTTTGGACAGATGCCAATTGTCACACATGATTTAAAAAGTGAAAAAAAGAACCCCTGTTTATGCCTTACTGTAGGTAAAATACATGCCCTCCACCCCTCCTTTGTCCATGAATGAAGTTTTGATAACAAAGGTATGTGAACAATTCTCCACAAAAGAGGTACAAAATACAACTTGAAAAATGACAAAGATTTACAAATTTTCACTATATACAGACAAGGAAAAAAAAACTGAAAAAGGAGATCAAAGTGTTAGTTTACTGTGAAGAGGAAAGAGCCTTGAACTCTAGGTTTTAGATTCTAGTTCTGCCCTGAAATCTGTAACAAGCCATAACTTCTATGTACCAGTTTCAAAACCCTTTAAGAAAAGATAACATAATGCTTTCAAAAGCTGATCAAGAAACATGATGTCTCTTAATATCTTGAAAATTCCCAATTAAACACAGAAATTAGGAGTACAGTCAAATCTAAGGCAAAGTTATCAAATTTGTTACTTCAGTGGACTTGACTGATACGAGGATTGCCTTCTCACAACTATGTTGACTTTTTTCCATGATCTGGAAATCCTTCCTAAGGCCTTCTCCTTGATCTTTTTCATTGTAAGTGACTACCAACGAAGAATATGAACTATCCATCGATTGCTCCTTCATAAAGGGACAGGCCCACTTCCTTTCTCTGGTCATAAAGTCCTCCAATGAATATTTATTCCACTTCTCTTGTGCTATTCCTTGTAATATGTTGCAACCTATTTAATCTATGTGCCTGTCGACTGCCCTAACGGTAAGCCATAACTTTAATTCTTAAGGAATTGTAGTATTTCATCAATCACAAATATATAGCCTAACTGAAAAAAATAATGATTTTTTTTTTTAAAAGATGGATCCATGTTTCAGGGAAAAATTTCAGGTCAATAAAAACACCTTATCCAAAAGGCAACTCCACCTGTTCTCCCCCTACTCAATTTTGGGTCTAGCTCAGCTCATTGTCCATCTGGAGTGACTATTCAATAATTATTCTTTGTCCACTTGGTTTTCTCTGTAAAGATAGTTAGGCAAAGTTCCTGACTGATAAAAGATCTTATTTAGGAAATTTTGCAATGTCCCAAGGCTTGACATAATTGGCATATTATCCACAATCAGGGGTGTGTGGAAGAACTAACCGTCAATAGGGAATCCCACTTTAATTTGGATTTTGCATTGAACACCCTCCATGATTACAGAAAAGATTTATCTTTGACAAATAAATATGTCTGCCTGTTTAATGCTTTACTTAAGGGTCAGAATTCCCTCTGATGTTCTATTTTTAAAGAATCTTGATTTTAACATATATAAGAAACAACTTACTGGATAAAGGCTTTTTAAGGAAGGATTAACAATAAATAATTTCCCAAAAAATGTCAACCAACAATAAGTACAGTGGAATCTTGTATGATTTATATCCTTATAGTAATTGTAAAACTATAAAAATGTGGGGTTTTTCTTGTACAATATTAACCATTTCCTTTTCAAACTTTTACTGATATACTTCAGAAGTTTCTCAAAGACTTTATTTATAGAGCTAGGATAGTGGGCATATGGGTCCAAAGTATTATTTTATTTTCTCAGAGACTCTTCATTGGCAATGATAAATCTCTTATTTCTTCCACACGTTCATTACCTTCTCCATTTTTCTGTATTTCAAAATTGAGCTCTCAATGCCCTCAAAGCTGTGTTGTCTGCTCAGAGTACCCTTGGTCTAATGTAGCAGCTCTTCCCATGCTGGTTTTCTTTTCTTTTTATTTCTAATTCCTGCTGCAGTACATCCAGAACTGTGAAGCCAAGAATCAGATATAGTGGCTCTGCTACTTCTGATGGATAAATGAATTTATAATAGAGATCTTTACAGTTTTCAAATTTTTTTTTATCTATTCAATGACATCCTAGCAAATTTGGCACAATAATGCAGATAGTATTTGATTTTTTTTTAGATTCATATGTTCTCAATATAACAAGAACAAGAGATTTTTTTTTTTCCTTTTTAGGCAAAAAAAAAAAAGGATCAAAGAAGGGATGAGACCTTTGATTGGGATGGATAGGATAAATGACAGAGAGTAGGTGAAGCTACTAATTTCTTATTTAACTTCTACTTTTTCTGCCAAAAAGTATGATCTTTTTCCTGCAAACTACAAAACCAAAATAATAAATAGATAATAGATACAAAAAATTAATAAAGAACTAATAAGAGAGCACTTAACTGCCCTGGATGAATTCAGGTCAACTGGCCCAGCTGAATTATATCCTCAGGTACTGACAGATGTTATTGTTAAGCACTGTTAATATTTGAAAGACCATGGAAAATAAGAGAGGTATATCAAGTCTGAGTAAAGTCAAATCTGTTAATTTTCAAAAAAGAGAAAAGAACAAAGTTTTTAACTGTAAGTGACTGAGTATAACTGGGAAAAGCGCATAAACATGAGATGCAGAAGACATGGTTAAAGAGTAGTTCTGAAAAGTATCTACTTGTTTTAGTATACTAAAAATTAAATACAAGTCAGCAGGGTGATATAGCAGCAAAAGAAGAAAATGAATCTTAGCTGAATTGAGGGAGTCATAGGTTCTAGGAACAAGGAGGTGATCACTGTACTCTGCCTTCATCAGACCTCATCTGGGATATTGTGTTCAATTCTGCGTATCACAGTTTAGGTTTGGATAATCTCCAGGAGGGCAACTAGAATGGTAGGTTATCTTGAGTTCATGTCATATAATGACTGGATGGAAAGTACTGGGGATGTTGAGCCTGGGGTAAAACTTCAGGAGGGACATGATAGCTGTCTTCAAGTGCTTGCAGGACTTTCATATGGTCAAGGATTAGACTTGCTGACAGAAACAGAAGCATTATTCACAAGCTGCAAACATTTTAGTGTTAATGTTGGGAAAACTTCTTAAATATCAGAGGCATTCAAGAGTGGAATGGGCTGCCTTGAGTAGTGGTTTTAGATTCCCCCTTCTTGGAGGTCTTCAAACAGAGATTACATAATCATTTGTCAAAAACAGAGTAAAGATTCTGTTTACATATGGGTTGGTCTACATGGCCACCAAGGTTCCTTCCAAATCTTACATTCAGTACTAATACTCAAAAAGAGGAATGTTAGAAGAGCAAATAAAATTCTACTAAATAGAATTATGCACAACTATAGTATTCACATTGAAAAGTTCTCAAAGAATAATGTTCAAATATATATTTAAATAAGGACATCAATTCACTGTCAAAAAAATAGTATCTACATCACCAAGCACTGAAAGATATGACGGTGCAGTGGTCAAAGGGGGTCTATGAAGGTTCTGATTAAAGACATTTAACTTGGATATACTTATGACTTCCCTTCATAGGAAATAAAGTAATTCTAGATATGATTTTACTTTATTTTCATAGTATGCCTGTGAGATAGGGAGGAACAGGTATCATTACACACGGGAAAGTAGAAACTAAAGAGCATGTTCCAGGAATACACAGGCAGTGGCACAAGCCAAAGCCATTGAACCTTAGCAGATGAGCTAGTATGGTAGGATTTGGGGTTTGAATATTCATATTTGAGACCCAGCTTTGCAACAATGAGTCAGTCACTTAACTTTCTTGATGCTCAGATTCTTCATCTTATTATAAAATGGAGACTGTCATACTTGCCCTACCTATCTTAAAGAGTCACTGTGAGAAGGAAGAAAGAGTGAATGAAAGCAAACAAGAATGAAATCAAAAGTATGTGCTAAAGCTTATATACAGTTTTCTGGTAACCCACAGTCAAGTGTTTATGTGCATCCATATTTTAAGCTTTACTAAATATTAATGATCAAAATATTATCTGTATTTTACGTCTTTTAAAGAATCTTATATAATTTTGACATATACATGAGAAGCATATTCTGTTAGAAAATTGCCTCAAAAGTCATATTCTGTTCTATTAAATCAAACACTTTTTTATCAAAGAGCAATAATTATAGTGGGATTTTTGTGTATTTCTATATTGTTAACATACTGTTAATAGAATGGGAAAATATTTTTTGTCCATTAATAGGCCCATGTGACCTGCTCTGAGTTTTGGCCCAGCCCACAGCTTAAGTCACATGGAGCCTGTGGTGGCAGGAGCATGTCAAATAATGGGTGGAGCAGGAAGTGGGAGAGTGAGGTGCAGCTGAGAGAGAAGCAGAGAGAGGCAGAGCTGCTAGTGTGGGAGAGAGAGCTGTAATTTGCCTAAGAGAGCTTGTTTGTGGGGAGGAAAGGTTTGGGGATGGAAGTGCTCCCTACACTGGTAATGTGTACCAACTTCTTTATTACCACAGTGGATTTGGCTTTCTGGTATAGGAATAAAATATCTTTGCCTTCAAAGAAGAGAGTTTGTTCTATCTTGCAATCCAAACCTACATATGTGTAACAGCATCTGTGGGTCACTTGGTGATATAATTTCCTTCATCCTTCAGTCATATGATGGTAAAGAAGGATGGGACGGGCTCTGCACAACTAGAGGGAATATCCATAGTGATGACATCATAGATTCATTTGAGTAGTTTCATTATATCTATATAAGGATTCAATTAAATTTAACATTTATTAATGCTTCATAGGTGTGGCAGTGTGCTACTTGGAAGGGAAGGAAGAAAAAACAAACAAAAAACCCTGGCCTCCAGGTTACCTTCAACTTCTACTGAGGGTTACAACAGATAAATAAAAAGAAAATCTGAGAAAGGAAAATGAGCACTAATGACTTGGGGGAAGGCAACCCAGGAAAGGTTTTATTGAGGAATTAGGGGCACCTGAGCCCCTAAAGAAGACAAGAATTCTGGGAGACAAAAGAGAGGAGGCAGTTAGGTGATACAATACATAAAGGTGCAGGACTTGGATTCAGGAAGATTTGAGTTCAAATATGACCTCAGGCACTTAGTAGCAATGTGAAGCTGAGCAAGTCACTAAACAGCTATCTGCCTCAGTTTCCTTACCAGTAAAATGGGGACAACAATAGCACCTATATCCTAATGCTGTTTGTAAAGCTTTAGTAAAGTTACTATAGTACTTTATACTTTATACTATATACTTTAGCAAAGTGAAGCTATAAATGCTAGCTAATATTATCATTAGGAGGAGGAAAAGGAAAGAGAAGAAAAAGGGAAAAGAAGAGGAGGTGGTGGTGGTAGTGGTAGCAATACAGCAACAATAAAGCCAGATAGCAGGAAGAACCACTGTTGAAGGCATTATCCCAACTTGCCTTCCCCTTTGCCCAGGCTGCTTAACTATTCACAGGCCTTAAATGAAATGGCAGTCAACAACTCTACTGCTTCTGATGAGATGGAGGATGACTATCTACACTGCTACCACCTCCTAAGATCCTCCAGGCTTTCCATCTGCCCTTCCATCTTCTATGCTCTGTCATCTTAACTTCCTAAGTAAACTATGGACCATGCAATTCACTATGATATCTTTAAACTTCCAGGTCTTTCCATCTCCACTCTAGCTAAAGCTTCTTTCAGCATCACTCCTAGAGACACTAATCACAGTGCTTGCATATGGTAAGCATTTAACAAATGGTTGCATTCATTTATTCACTCATTCATCAATATTTAGATAAGGTACATGGGGTGTTAAATAGGTTTTTATGGATTAGTTTGGGAGTCATTGCCCCCAATAATTCCTCCAGTGAGATAATACATGTAAAGCATTATGCAACCCCTTAAAACATATATATTACCAATTCTAGGTATCCTACCACTTCCCAAGACAACAAAAAGCTGTTTTTTGAATTCTAAAACATCTAGAAAATAATCACCCCTAATCTAGAAACTATATGTACCAAGAACAGCTATTTAAATGGCTTAAAAATGACTTTTTAAAAGTATTTTCCTATTCTTTATTCTTCATATATTAAGCAAAACCACATGAAAACTAGGTAATGCATTTTCATGTTAGCATTAATATATTAGCATTACACTAAATCATCATTTCAATACATGTCACCATCTGAAACCAATGTTGCACTTAGGTTCATCTATAACGTAATATCCCTAGGAGCTACACTCTGGCAAGTTTAGCTTTCTTCCCCCTATCTTTGAACCCTAACAACCTAATAATTTTGTTACTAAACAGAACATCTTTAACATCAGCAGTTTTAATGAGATCTATGTTAACAGATATAGATATGTTAACAGCTATAAAAAATGACTCTTTTGAACATGAAGTTCTGCCCCTACCCCCAAAATAGATAAAAATAAAAGGAAAATATTATATACTCTAGAATTCATTCTGAGAGTGCAACTCTGTATTAATCACGCTTTTCTAGAGCAAGCTATTGATTGCTTTAATAGAAATGAAAGATAACATGTACATGAATTAAAATTTGAGTTCTTGTGCCACATTCATCAAAAAATGTTTATCTGCAACCAATGATATGGCCATCGTTAGACTACTGAGGCCTCATCTTTCAAAAGCCCAAACTTGGCTCAGTTTTATTACCTTTTATAATACAAACTGGTTTTCAGTTATAAATGGATAGAAAGTGAAGGATGAAGTAAAGTTTAGGAAGAAGATAAGATACACACATAAACAGCATAAATGCACACTATTACATCACAAATCTATCAGAGAATTACAAAACAAAATGCTAAGAGGGAGTGGAAGAAGGATAATCAGAAGCTAGGGATGGAAATCAAGGAAAACTTCAACCAATCTACAAACAGTTATTAAATGCCTGATATGTTCTAGGTACTGTACTAATAAGCACTGAGGATATAAATACAAAGAATGTAACAATTTCTAGTCTGAAGGAACTTAAATTTTAAGTCTTTAACAGCTAGGTAGGAAATCAATAAGTGAAGACCGGAAAGGAAGGAATTCCTGACACACAGATAGTAGTTATATGAAAAAGGTTTAAAAGTGAAAAAAGTAAAAGAATTAAGATAATAGAATGTATGGCAGGGGAGTATGCTGGTTCCAAACTGTAAGAGGCCTTGTACGTCAGGAGTTTGAAGTTTACATGACAGGAAAATAAAGAACCACTATTACAGATTGTTCAACAGAAAAATAATGACTACATGTGTACATTAAAAAGATTATTCTGTCAACAGTATGAGGGTACATTAGAGATCAATTACTACCTGTATGACTTGGAGAAAATCACAATCTCTGTACTCAGTTTACAATTCTTGAAATGAGCATATTAGATTAAAAGACCAATACTGAATCTAAGATCCTAGGTATATGAAACTTGGAGGAAAATGGCAATGGCAACAGCTGGCAGAGTTATTTCAAAACCGATGTTTCGAAAACCTTCAAAATTAAGCCACTTTTTGAAAAACTCCCATATTGACAAAAACTACTAAGACAATTAGAAAATGGTTTGTCAGAAATTAGTTTTCGATCAACACCTCACACCACATATTACAATAAGCTCAAAATGGATAAGCAACTAAAGTGTAAAAGGTGAGCATTATTTTAAAAATTACATCAGATCATGGACCTTTCACAGATATGGCAATGAGTAAAGTTCTTATCTAAATAGGAAACAGAGGTAATTTATAAAAGATAAAATTTTTTTGTTGATCAGCTGTTTACAGTTGTATCCCACTCTTCATGACTCCATTTGGGGTTTTCTTGGCAGAGATGCTGGGGTGGTTTGCCATTTCCTTCTCCATCTCATTCTATAGGAAGAAACTTAGGCAAACAAGGTTAAGTGACTTGCTCAGGTCCATACTGCTAGGAAGTACCTGAACTCAGCAAGTTAAGTTTCCCTGACTCCAGGCCCTGTGCTCTATCTACTGAGCCACCTAGCTGCATCAGTGAAGCTGCAGTTAGTGTACAAAGATTTTACACTAACAAAATCAGTGCAACTAGAATAAAAGAAGCTGTCAAGCGGAAATAAAATCTTTGCATTAAATATATCTGATAAGAGTTTAAAATCGAATTTACAGAACGCAAATATATAAGACCAAAGGTCATTCACCAATGGATAAGTGGTCAAAAGATATGAATAATAGTTTATAAAATAATAATGACAAACTATTCACAAACATGAAATTGCCTGCCCAAATCACTAATAAGAAACGTGTAAAATCTAAACAACTCTGCAGTTTTCCCTTTCCCAAAAAAATAAAGATGACAAAAGTTTAGAATAATCAATGCTGGAAAAAATGTAGACAGATACTAATACAAGGCTGGAGGAGCTGTGGGTTGGTCTTATTCATTCTAGAATTCCACTTGACATCTAAGAAAGTGACTAAAATTACTATGCTGTCTGTTCTTGTAATCTCAATGTTGGGCAGCTACCCCGACAGGAACTCAGAGACAGAAAGACCCCCATAAACACCAAAATATTAACACTTTTTGTTGTGGCAAGGAGCTGGAAACAAAGTAGATGCCCATCAAGTGGGAAGTAGCTAAACAAAATAAATGAATATAGGGGAATGTTACTGTACAGTATGTAAGCAATCAGGAATATGAAACATTCAGACACACAGATTTATATGAAATGATGCAAAGTGAAGAACCAAGAAAATAACACACAACTGTACAAATATAAAAAGAACCCTCCCTTTTCCTCCACAAAACTGATAACTGTGCATATTATACAGAACAAGCTTGACTCACAGATATGAGAAAATACACCTCACTTCCCTTCCTCCAACTGTTTTTCCAACTCTCCAAGAGATTTCTCACTTTTTAAATCTTTTTTAGAAAGGATAGCTCACTGTATAGAGAAGGGGAAGGATCAATTCAGAAAAGATGAAATAAAAATAAAGACATCAACATAAGATAATTTTATTTTTAAAGAGGGTATTGCATTAGGCCAAAACAGTGGAAAAACAGAAAAGGAGACAAATGTAAGAGTCAATTTTCTCATGAAGGGATAGTCCCTTCCAATTATAAACAATCCGTTTGTTAAATAATCTTTATTTTAAATTCTTTAACGTTATCTTAACAGATCATAATATACAAACAAAACTCAGTTAATTTTTAAGAGTTATACTTTTTCAATACTTTTCAAAGTCACACTATCCTGCCAAGTTATTAAGTGTGGTTTGCTGCATCGCTTAAGACTCTTAACTTTGTCAAACCTAAGTTATTCTTTCATACAACTATATTATATGTAGAAAGAGTTCTTCACTTACATCTCTATTTAGTAGAACATAATACTTGAGAATTTAAGAATGGAATCAAAAAGATGAAAAAACAAAATTGAGTCTTAGGTTTAAAGAATGCACAACTCTGGACATTAATAAATGCCATTCACTCTCTTTTTTTAACCCTAACTAAGTAAGCCTCACTGTGTTTCTGTCCTGATGAAATGCTCCCTAGAAGTTAGCCTTTTTTCTCATTCAATTTAACAAATATCAAAGCACTAACTAATGCAAGGTACTAACTACACATTCAAAAGTAGAAAAATATATTCCTTTGTACACTAGTTTATTTCAAAATTGTGAGATTTTGGAGAGCTGCATAATCACGCAATGAAACTAAAAGATTTTTTTTTTTACTCCAGTACATCAAAGATAAATGAGTTCACCGTAGTTGGCATTCCCTCCATAAACCCAGACAACTAACCCTTTCTATCTTAGAAGTTCACCTTTAGGAATTATGATGGTCAAAAAATTCATTACCCAGAAGCCAACGTAACAAAGAACTTCCTGACTTTATTCTATAATACCACCTTGGGAGAGTTTTAGGATTATTGTTCCCTAATGTGATCCTCCCAAGTCAAGTATGAGCTTAGAAAGCTAGGAAACTAGTTTGTTAACACTGTGCCTAAAGTAAAAACACACTTTTGCTTTATACCTGTACTGTAATAGCACAGCTTTAAAAAATGGTCACCTCCTTAGAGGAGGCATCGGAGTAGGGCTTTAGTGGAGCACTGAGTAACAAATATTGGGGCTTTTGATGAAGGAAAAAAAAACCTAGGAAAAGACTTAACTGTTGTAATTTAATTTGAGTTGTAATTTCAAGAGTTATCCATAAAGACTTACATAAAGACTCATGCAAAGTGACGTGTGTGCAACAGGGAGAAAACTTTACACAGTTAACAGCAATACTTATAAGGGCAATCCACTGTGAAAGACTTATCTACTCAGTTCAATACAATAATCCAAGACAATTTCAAAAAGATCCATGAAGAAATATGCTATATCCACCTCCAGGGAGAGAATAATGAAATGTGAATGAAGACTGAAGCACACTTTAATTTTTTTTTCTTGCTTTTTTGTCTGTTGTCTTTTGCAACATAGCTAATATGGAAATGTGTTTGGCATGACTTCACATATATCACCAGTATCAAATTGCTTGCCTTCTCAAGAAGTGGGAATGCATGAGTGGAAGAGAAAAAAATTGGAACTTAAAAAAAATTTTAATGACTATTAAAATTTTTTTACATGTGATTGGGAAATATTTAATGAAATATATACAAATATATTTTTACAAAAGAGTTGTCTGTAAGAGAATGCTGAGATTCATATTGAATCAGGATACTCCTAGTGCATGAGATTTGTGAAAAAATCCATTTTTGACTGCTGAGAAGCCTTTTTTGTTTCCTTTTATCATGGGATCGAGGGTCAAGAACTGGAATGGACCCTGGAAGTCTGCTAGTTAAAGCCCTCATTTTGGAGATAAGGAAATTTAGGGGAAGGTTAGACAAGACACACAAATAAGAAATAGAAGAGGTAAGATTTGAATACAGTTCCTCTGTCTCCACATCAGCATGCTTTTCCTTAAACCACAATGCCTACTTCAAGTTCTCAAAAAAGTTCTGGATGCTTGAATTCATTAGACAAGTGACTTCTTGTTAAATGTACTAAACTATTACTGCCGTGTAGGAATTTCCCTGATTTACCACTACTTCAACAGAAGCACATGCCAACAATCTGGAACTCAGCAGTGTAGGATAAATCTATTTTTTTAGAAGTCCTTAAAAAAGCACAACATTCACACACCACTGGCAGACATCCACAAAAAAGGAAAAACAAAAACAAATGCCAAAACACCTGTAAAAGTAATGTACTTGGAAAAAAAAAAGGCAGTTTTGGGTATGGGAAGTCACTTATTTTCAAGACCTACTATAGATCTTCAACTCAAATTCTGAATCATGCGATTTTATATTTAAAATAAAGAAATTTAACATATCAAAAGAAATCAAAAATGCTACCATTTATTTCAACATTCACATTTCTATATTATTCCATGCTGCAGTATAAACTTTATCGTGGATTAAACTGTGGCAAGAATTTCTATAAGACTACTAGAATATAAATTATTATGATTATTGCTAATTAATACATGAGTTCCTAAGGAACCTTTCTTCAATCAGTCCTCTGAAAACTCCTTTTGTTTTGTGTACTGTCTCATTTCTCAAATACTTTTTGGAAAAAAAAATTCCAAGTATTAACTTTCCATGTGGAATTTGGGAGGAGAGAACTTCTGCCAAACTGTTCAAAAGCTAATTTTATCTTTAGACTTATGTTTTATGAGAAAACATCTTACTATGTTAGTAAAAAGGTAAATTAACAAAATCCCAATCAAAATACTCCCCTCCCACCCCATCCCTCAATTAAGAAGGCACAGTTAACTAAATAGGAAGGGAAAATGCGTTTCTATTCAACTTTGACAAGGTAAAAAGACAAAAAGGAACTGCACTTTTAAGCAGTTCTCACTTTTTCAAAACCATTAATATAACAATCTCAACAACAGCCCATGTTACTAACTGTAGAGTTAGGGGTTGCTCTTTTTCATCAAACTTAAAAGTTGATCCTATATGCTGCAAGGTTTCCCAATGTTGTCAATTAAAATGACGCTAGACACAGCCCTCAATCAGCCAAGAGACAGTAATTGCATTCCTCAGAATGACATTTCAGGCCTAAAGAAACCGGGGGCGGGCGGGGGAGGGGGTGTTAGGGGCTCTCCACTAAGCTATTCTGCACAGGTCTAGCAACTCGTCCCCCTAAACGCAATGACACTTAGAAGTCAGATGCACAAGTTCAGGGCCAAATCAGGAACGGGGGAGGGGAGAGGGACCTGAGGGGCGGGATAAAGAGGAGCCGCTTCTCCTCCTTCTCCCCCCCCCCCCATTGACAATAGGGAAGAAGACGGCTCGGGGGCCCCGAATGGCGCCAAAGGGTCCGCTCAGCCCCCTAACTCCTCGGCTCCCTCATGCCTCTGCGCTCCGGCGCCCCAGGAGCCATTCCTCGGCCTCCCCCTGGCCCCAAGACGGGCGACCTCACTCACCTCCGGCTCCGGTTCCCGCTCCTCCGCCCGCACCCAGGGCAGCCGCCATGGTGACTCCCGAGCTCGGCTCTCGGCCTCACACCCACCAAACCGGCTGGTGGGGAGAACAGGCCTGATACCGGGCCGAGGGAAAGATGAAAGGTGTGAAAGGGACGACCCAAGAACCGGGTCAGGGTGGGACGGGGAGGAGAGAGGAGAGGCCGGGGCGGTTCGTTGTCCACACCGGCCCCTTCTCCTCCGCAGGAAGAAAACAACAAACTATCCCAACATGGCCGCCGACTGCGCTCCCTCCACCGCCGCGGTGCACTCCGGGATGGTGGCGGACCGCCGAGGCCAGTCCCCGGGTTGGTTCCCGTGAGCACGTGCTTCCGAGCGTGAGACGCGAACCGCAGCTGATTCAATGCGCACACGAGGTGATGGAAAGCTGCGCGCGCCGGTCCGGCCTGCCGGGAAAAACCGGATTTCTCCGGGACGGGGGTGGGGGTTGGTTTGGCAGCAAAGGGGAAGTCAAGGGACTACGTTTCACAGTCGAGGCTGTTCGAACGCCAGGGAAACTGGAAGCACCCCCGAAGGCCGATAAACAAGGATAACGGCCCTAGCCCCACCCCCGCTCCCATTATAGAAGAGATTATCGTAAACCGCTTTGCGGCTTTCGGTTCCGTGCTTTACGGCGGGCACGTCGCTTAATGGTGACGGCGAGCTGGGTAGTACGGGCGGATGGGGTGAGGAAGGGAAATCGGGCTGCTGTCTTGTCTTGGGGTGTTACTTCGGCCGATGGGCGCAGAGGGGACTGCTATCACTTAGTATTCTCTTCCCAGGCTATCTCGTCTTGCATTTGGGGCTCGGGTCGATCTTTAAAAAGCTGTGCTTCCTGCCCTCTGGTAGCTTAACAATCTAAAGCTGTTGGGGACCTCGCCGTCGCGCGTAGAAACACCTGCTTTGGTCCTTTGGCCGAACACGGACACCCTGTGCGTGGTGAAGTCAGAACTGGGAATCGGATGGGGTTTGGGAGGGTCTAAACGGTTTATCTGTACGGCATTCTTTTTTAAAGACGAGACGATGGGAGGAGCGAGAGGCAGATTAATTAATAATTTTCATATGGCTTACTATGTGCTAAGCACTGTGCTGAATGCTTGACAATCGTTACCTTATTTGATCCTCATGACTACACCAGGTGTTAAGTGCTCATATTACAGATGAAGAAACTGAGGCAAACAGGTAAAGTGACTTACCCAGAGTCACACGGCTAGTTGGAGTCTGAGGCTGGATTTCGAAGTCTTCCTTGACTCCAGACTAAGCATAACTTCCTTATTAAATGAATACCAGGTACTAGGTCCTTACTAAATTAATGGATAATAATTAGCAATTGTAAAGATAGTCCTTCTTTAGCTAAGCCTTCTGAGTTGCCCCCTAACAAAACCTAGTGAACTTACTAAATTTAGCTACTGTGTTGAATAAGACCTCCCAGAGTTAGCACTCTACAAGAATAGTTGATGAAAACCAAGGACCTAGACCTCAGCATCGGATCTTCCGGGGAAGTTGGGAGTAACAGAATCAACCTTAGGGAAAGGATTTGGCTAAATTGGGATGTTAAAAGAGGTATCTATACGAGAAGGCAGTTAAGGCTTAAAATTCAGAGTTAGAGGAACTAGGAAAACAGGCAAACCTATATACTATTTATGAAATTATAAAACTGGCATTAGACTGGAAAAGCTACTAAACTATAAATGCCCTTTGATCCAGTAGTTCTACATCCATGCATATAATCCAGGAAGCACAAGAACAGAAAAAAGGTCTTAGGTACACAAAAGTACTTACCTCATTACTTTTTGTGGTAGCAAAGAAGGGAAAATAAAGTAGAGGACCATCCATTCTCAGTTGGGTACACCAATTTTATTAAATGTCATGGAAAAACATTACAAAGAAAAAAATTATAATAGTTTATAAATTTGAGAGGATTTGTTTGACCTGAAGCAGAACAAAGTGAGTAAAAGCAGGAGTAAAAGCAGTAAAAGTAAAAGATACGTTGAAGAGAAACAGATTTGAAGGACATCAAAACTCCATAATGAGCTCTTAAGGGGAAGGGCAAGCATTTATTAAGTACCTACTATGTGTCAGGCTCTGTGCTGAGCATTTTGGATTCTCCCACAACCCTGGGAGGTAGGTGCCATTATTATCCCCATTTTACCAGTAAGGAAAGAAGGTGAAATGACTTGCCCAGGGACACAGCAAGATTTGAACTTAAGTCTTCCTGACTTCAGGTCTAACTCATCAACTGTACCACCTTGTTGCCTTTTCTCTGAATTCCCCTGATACTGTTTCTAACCTTAACAATTTTCTACCTTGTTACTACATAGATCTCTCTCTTCCCCCCCCCAATCTCTCCTTTTCCACAACTTGCTCTGAGAACTA
The DNA here is from genome assembly GCA_028646575.1 of Pseudocheirus occidentalis. Lineage (NCBI taxonomy): Eukaryota > Metazoa > Chordata > Mammalia > Diprotodontia > Pseudocheiridae > Pseudocheirus > Pseudocheirus occidentalis. The sequence continues at coordinate 69,414,240 of CM053597.1, forward strand.
TAATCAAGTTAACACTTTGATCATCCTGCTGTTCTCTCACCAGAACTATGACTTCGTAGATAAAAACTCAGTGACACCTTTCCTGTATGTGTTGTCTCCTCTTAGAATGTAAGCTGTTTATAGGTAGGCAGTGTTTCACGTTTTTATTTGTATGCACAATTGACACATAGTTAGCATTTAATCAATGTTCCTTTCAAAATTCATTAAGCCCAAAATACATTCTCTAATCAAGACATCAACGAACTAACTGTTGGTGAAGTATATCTCCCTCTTGGTGGAGAGTTGGTATATGATAAGTTCAAAATGAGGCATACCTTCTTAGAAATGGACATGACTGATGTGTCGATTTGTCTTCCTTTTTGTATACTTACTTGAAAGATCGTCGTCATCATTGTTGACGTCGAGGCTGCCAGGAAGTAACATTAAAGACTTTTAAACATTGGTTTAAAAAAAATAGTTTTTAAAGGGTGGAGGATAATATACATGAAGGTCTCGGATTAAGCATGAAAGAATCAGTTCAGTGGTCACAAAATTGGCATAAATGGGGAAGGGAGTGGGGAGGATTAAGGATATATAAAGGGGGTGGCTACGTGGCACGGTGAATAGATCCCTGGCCCTGGAGTCAGGAAGACTTGAGTTCAAATCCAGCCTCAAGACACTTAACGCTAGCTGTGTGACCTTGGGCAAGTCACTTAACTCCAATTGCCCTGCCTTTCCTCCTCCAAAAAGCAAATATATTTATATACCATAACTAGTCAAGTAGCTTCTTATCAAGTACCATACATTGTATTAGGCAAACCTCTGTGTATGCTTACTTCCATGTTTACAAAATTGGATTTAGTGTTCCCTGTAATTGTAAAAGGGGATGCATTAAAATCTTTTAAATTTTTCTCAAAAAATTCAACTAAATTGTTTTTTACTCTTTGATTAGTTTTTTTCTATAAGGTTAACAGCCCTCAGGGAAAAACATCACCTATGCATGGAGTTTCTTGAAATAGGAATAACATGATTGTAATTCCAAGACTATATCCTAGTGTAGAGTATATTATAGGAGGATAGTGGATGCTCTGGAGAATTGAAATAGGCCACCAAAAAGCAGATAACAACAATCTAGGCTGGAAATGACCAGATTAACAAATTCACCAATAAACTAATCTCTCAGCAAGATTTCTTAGAGTCTTTGTGTTCCTACCTGAATTTTCCATCAAGACAATATCTCCTTCCCCTGAAAACAATTCTGTAACCCATGGAAGGGCTCCAAGAGGCCCTGAGCTCCATTTGGAGTATTAAATTGGTGTGATAACCAGCCATGCCTATTAATACAACTTGAAGTATAAGGCATCTGGCCCAAGATACTTCTTTTTTTTTAAAGATGCCATTTATGTTTTGGGAATGAGGATGTTGGGATGAGGGAATATATTTGGGAGGACATTCTGAATATGTTTGCTTCAGACAGAAGCTTGTGGACTCTTGCTAAGATAAAATTAATAAAGAGTTAAATGAAATAAAGACCCTTATCCAAATAAATTCAGAGGTTTCTCAAGGTAAAGACAGAAGCTCTTTATTCTAAAGACAAGTCTTTGGAGAGTTGGGTGTCACCTTCTCCAGTCAGTCTGGTATAGGGAGGCACCCAAGAAGAGGTAAACAAGCAGTTTTATACCCTTGTACAAACAATTCTATGAAAAATCTCAACATTTCCAGATAAACCCCCAAAACCCCTCCCACCAAAATCCCCTAATGCTGCATCATTACCCCATTGGTGGGGTAACATGACCTCACAGTCTACGAAGGACCCTGGAAAGCCCCTCTTGCCCAATACAAGGATATAGCTATGATTATCCGTATGTAGCAAAAGGGGGCCATTATAAAAAGCCCCTTACAGGAAAAAGGGAGGGGGAGTAGGGGCACACCATCTGATTTCCCTGAAATCAGGTGATCTACAGGAACATGAAACTCAGGCCCAAAAAGATCCAAGATCCAGCTCAAGTTTGGTGACTGTCTCATTTTATGAGAATGCTTTCACTGTCTCATTCAGGGTTAATATAGCTAGTGTTGTGCAGAGAAATAAGAGCGAGCCGAGACCTGGGTTCATGATAAAATTTAGATGTGGAATTATATTGGCAGTGGTTTCTGGACTTTCAGATCTTGGTTATATAGGCCAAAACCACAAAATTATAATAGGGAGGGGAGCTAGCAAAAGCTGTTACATACAGAAGCAAAGATCAGCTATTGGTCAATTCTATATGACTTAGGGGAGTATGGTACAAGGGTACAAGGGATCTTTCATAGAACTGGGTGGAGGACACAGGGTAGAGGGGCATGGTATGAGGGGAATCGGAATTCCCCAGGACACGTTCTGGGCAAGGGAAGTGAAGGCCCTGCTTGGTCATCCAGGCAGGACAGGGTGGTACTTAGATAAGGTCCTTGCACTGTAATGAGCCTGGTACACTATAATGATTCAAAGAGAAAATATGAAATACTGATCAGGGGGAACAAAATCAGGGAATGCCTTGAGCATTTTCAAGCTAAAACATAAAACAGGGACAAAGACAGAAATACAAAAGGGGCTTAATGGTGGGCCATAAGTTAGGTGGGGTATAGTGACCTGGGATTTGTGTATAACACTAGGATGGCAAAAGGTGGCATTAGTAAATAAGGATACAACCATTGTGAAATTATCCTGGTTGGTCCCAAGAGTCAGGATTGGAGGATTAAGCAAACCAAACTGTTTTACTAAAGGGAAAAAACAGACTGCTCACAACTATTTGTTTATATCAGACAAGCAAGAAACTCAGTATTCCCAAGGACAACTAAAGGCAAAGTCCAGAGTGCCGGTCAACCAATTTTGTTTACCATGGTGATGAGCAGCCAAATGGTGAGCCCTGAAGTTCAGGCAGAGAGTTCTAATCCTGAGAACGTTATTTCCTATTTTGCACTTTTCTATTTGTAACTTATGGAAACAGTCCAGGGAAAGTAGTAAACAGGATAGAAATGAGATTTGAGTACTCTCCCACTACCACCCTTGCCCCCCACCCTCACGATCTCAGTACACCAGAGAAAGGTCCAAAGATTGAAATACTCTGCAGGTTTGCCTGGCCTGGACTAGAGTGGGAGTGGTGAGTAGCTATACCAGGGAGATATGAGGAATAACAGGAAGACCTTTCCTGGCTGTCACATCATAGGGAACAGGAGCCCTAGAACGGCCATGGGGGTAAGGAATCTGTCTGAGTGGTCTTTCTAGTTGAAACTCTAAGACACTAAGGTTTTGCATACTACGTTTGAAACTGATGTTGGCTTGTTCTGTTCTACTTTGTTTTAATAAACTTTGTTTCTAATATTCTAGACTACATGCTTTCAGATAGGAAGAATGAAGACCATCTGCCTACTCTTAGTCCAATATCCACGTCACTATATAAACCCTAAACCCCAGAATCATTGAATGAACATGGAATACAAAGAATTTGTAGCTAAAAATAGATTACAGGGCACCAAATAAGGGAACTGAAAGGGATAACATACAAAATCAGCAAAGGTGCTTATGCCAAAGGCAACAAGACTATTAACCTAAGAAAGCCACCGGGAAGATACTTGAAGCTTTATAGGCTAATATCTATGTAAAGAATGAAGAAATAGAGAAATTCTCTAAAGAACTTGACTTAATGATTTTAATGAACTCAGGAAAGAATAAAGAAAAATATTTTGGAAAGTATTTCAGGATGAAGAAATGAAAAGAGAATTATATGCTATACCTTGAAGGGTGATGTCTTCAAAAAGGGAGTTGGAGAGATTGAAGCTAGATTATTTCAAGTAAAACTAACTGTAAATATGTAGTGCTTTATGTATAGGTTTGTATATCCATATAAGTGTGTGTATACATATATATATACATATATGCACACATATGTATATAAATAGAACTAGATGGTGGCAAAAGAATATGAACTGGAATATTGATTGAATTCAAAATTGTTACAGGGTAGATTAGAAAATAAAATCTGACAGTTCACTGCATAAAAGAAAAACAAACATAAAAATTAAACATAAGTTGAAACAAGGGGTGGAATTTGTTATGCTTCAGCTGAATCCAAAAGTAGAAGTGACAATACTAATTTCAGGATAAAGTAACAGCAAAAGAAGCTGCTATCTAGAGACACAAATAGGGAAAGTACATTCTGCCAAAAGGTGACATAAATAATAAAACTATCAATATTGAATACAGATACACTCAAATAGCACAGTATCTAAGTTCTCTTCTTTTTTTAAAGCAAATTAAATTGTGAAAAGACCTAAGCAGTAAGACAAGTATGGTTTCATTCAATATCTCCTTGTTTGATCTGACAACAAAAGATTAAAAAGTATTATACCTCTGAACAAAATGTTGATGTATCCTTAACCTCACCCCAACCCTGAACATGGGCTTGGTCTTCCTATGAGGGGCAACTCTGTGACATTATTTATACATAGGGACATATGATTCCTGATTATTGGAGAGATTTCTGAGAGATGGGGGAAAAGAGCCAAGGCACAAGATTTGAATGACATATGGGAGGCACATGCCACAGGCACATGTCTCTCTATGCTTCTTTCCCATAAGCCTCTCTAACAGGAGTCTCATCTCCCTACACAGACAGCTTCACAGGGCCTTTCTTCAGGTAATCACCAAGCCTGCTGGATTACTTTGGAAAGACAACATCAAATAGACCTTTTGAGATTGTTGAATGGTAATCATGATATATATCTTTTAAATAATACCTTTATGAAAACTGATCACAATCTGTAGTATGAATTACTTTTATTTTAAAAAGGTAGAATGGAAGAAATCCTAAATATATCCTTTACAGACTACAACATAATAGAAATACTATTTAATAAAGGACATTTGGAGTAAAGACACCTACTTAGAGACTAAATAACAAATACATTAGTAGTAAGTGGATCAAAGAACAAAGAATGCAAATAATATTAAAATTATATCTACAATAAGCATATATTTAGTACTTGCTATGTGCTAAATACTGTGCCAAATACTGCTGAAGATACAAAGAAGCAGTCTATCTTTAAGGAGTTTATATGATCTCATTCATATTTATATTATTATTTCTTACCTACCCTTTATCACCAAATGGGTGTTATCTCAGTCAAACTGAGACCTGGGGAAGACCTTAACTTAAAAAGGCCAAGTTCTCCCATAGCATCTGGGGCTATCTTCTGTCATCCTGATTTATATCTTGCCACTGGACCCAGATGGCTCTGAAGAAGAGAATGAGGCTGGTGACTGCACAGCCCTCCCTGCCTTAAAATACAATTCACTTGCAAGCCATGCCATCACCTTCTTGATGTCACTGGCTTTCTTCCATTACAAAGGACAAGCAACAATTATCTCAGGGAAGATAAAATGTACATCTTTAAAGCTATATGGAATAAAATCAAAATAAATAAGACAGTTTTGAGAAGGAGTGCACCAGCATCTGGGAGAAATGAAAAGACTACAGAAAGTGGCTCTTTAGCTGAATCTTGAGTGAAATAGGTAATTAATTCTAAGTTGGAGATTTAAAAAAAAAAAAGCAAAAACAAAGAAGCAGTGCATTCCAAACATGGAGGACAGTCAGTGCAAATTTGTGAAGATGAAAGATGGGATATCATATATGGTACAGCAAGAAGGGCTGCTTGACTGGAATTTAGAGGGCAAAGAGGAAAGTAATAAGACTGAAAAGATAGGATGGGGACAGGTTGTAAAAGGTTTTAAATGGCAGAGAAGTTTATATTTATCTTAGAAATGATAAGGAGCCATTTAATTAGTGTATTAAGCAGAGGAATGACATGATCAGACCTGAGATTAAGGAAAATCTCTTTGGAAGCTGTGTGAAGGATGAAATAGAAGGGAGAGAGATTTGAGGCACAGAGACCAATTAGGAGACTATTGCAATAGACCATGGGACTTTAGAAGGTGAAAAGGTAGCTGAAGTGTGATGGGGGAAGTCCTGAGAGTCAGAAGCAGAACTGAGAGAAAAATGAAGGATGGCTAGTGTGGACCCACCTTTAAGGAAGAACAAAGACACATCAGAGAAAGAAAGTTATAGATCAATATCACTAATGAAAGTTAATGCAAAAAAATATTAAGTTAAATACAGCCCAGAAGCTACAGCAATATAACCAAAATATTCACTGTGACAGGGTTGAATTTATATCAGGAATATGAGATTGGTTCAACAAATGAAAAACCAGAAATATAATTAATTATAGTAATAATACTAACATTTCAAAGAGTTCATTAGAAGTATAGGTAGTCACATGATGATATACTTGGAGAATCCTAGAGAATCAAGTAAAAAACTTCTTGAGACAATAAATAAATTTAGCAAAGTTGCAGGATATAAAA